>CM073321.1:27993009-28530500 GCA_037043015.1 Bryum argenteum | reverse complement strand
CAAGAGCTTGTTGCGAAGGGAGCATTAGCTTCATGGTCCATTCCTTTGGAGTTGGAAGACGTTGCAGTCACGAACGATCTCCAGCATCTTCTCCGAATCCCAACAAAGGCAATTTACTAACGCACAGTTGATGACGGGGGGTTGGTTCCTTGAGTGTCAGACTAACTTTGTGCACAAGGAGGAGAAAGAACTTGTTGGAAACCTCGGTTCACTTGGAGCTGGCGATGCACCTATGGAGATCGATGATGATGACGACGACAACCTCTCGATTCTACCAAGCGCACCTGTCTCAAGTTCTCCACCATCGTCCCCAGCTGCAACGCCTAAAGCTCGAGCAAAGAAGAAGCGACGCAACGCTGTTGCGGACCTTGTAGAAGATCTTCAACAAGATTCCGGAGAAGTCACTCCTCTCCAATTGGAAGGTCCCGAGGACCCTAATCTTACTCAAACTTCACATGGTGCAATAGTCAATGTCGTTCTATGTGGTGCACGACTGACTCAGGTTTTCGGAGGTGGACTTACGAATGCGGGATGCCCTCCCGTGTCCTTTACCGTTGACCACAACTCTCCGCAGTCTCCTCGCCGTCTCAGTCAGCCAATATTTGCCAAACGCCCTCTTCCAAAACCCAATCACATTGGTAGCAGCTCGTCGTCAAAAATTTCAGTCACTCTGCCTATGTATCTCGAGAAGGGAAACATTGGAGATTTTGTTCATCGGTCGTCGAAGACTGGAAACTGGGATTCGCAAATCCTCGATATCATCCAGCACATCAACAAGGTACTATTCCTTACATTTGTCATTTATAATTTCCCTACTTATATTTTGTGCATGTAAATTTATTATCCACTATCTGATGTATAACGTGTATCTCAAATTGGAAAAGACCGGAAGTACCCGTGTACGACGATGGAATATAATCTCAAGCATCCAGGGATTGATCTCATTTTTGCAGACGCCCCAGAGAACTTGCCTGTGCCTGGTGTGTCTCCTACGGAAATTCCAACCTGGAACCGGCGTGATAAAAACTACTCTACCAACCTTTTTATCTTTGCCGCATACCACTTGACGGATGTTGGAGCCATTCTTCTGATGCATCCCAAATGTCGTAGAATCGAGCGTACTATCGATTCTGAGTCGCATACATATAGTTTTTGGCTTGTTCGAGACTGGTGGGGATATAATCCCCTCCCTATGGCCTTTACCGTATCGAAACCGAAAGAGGTACGATACAGATTCTAGTTTCCAATTTCATAATTCATGATTACTTCCTTCTATGCTTCTATGTTAATGTATCTATGCTTGTGTTTTGCAGACTCATCGCTTCCATATCAAAGTTTATGTTCGTAATGAGTATCTTTCAAAGTTACAAACTCGGCAAGTAGCACACGCATACGCGGGTGTGGCAATCGTACCAGATGAGGAAGACCACCTCTCTAACTTTGCAGACAAAGAGACGTTACGTTATCGTCCGGACGGTACACCATGGCCGGGCTCACGAGAGAAGGACCCCTCCTTCATTCAATGTTTCGTGGACTGTCTCACGGACGACGGGGGTATAGTCTTTGACTGGAGCGCAAGTACACGTAATTTTTCCATAAACGCTAATTCAGAATTCGTTCATACATCTCGCATTTCTAACGTGGGCTCCTCCTTTCTTAGGTGCATCTGTAATTGCTTGCGCGTGCTCAAACCAACACCTTATTGCTATGGAACCTGACAAAAACAATCTTTGATGGTGTACTAGCGGATTACAAGAATGGTCTTCCCGGTGATGATGAAAGTGGAGAATCAGCCCCACCCGCAGATAATGACTCTAACGAACCGCCCGTGAAGAAGCCACGGAAGTTTATTGGTGCGTAGTAGCTTCATCTATTTTCTTTCTCTATTTCGTATTCTGCTCTTACAAATATATTGTACTTACTTTCTTTGTACTTTAAGCATTGTAGGTCTAAAAGAGCGATTGACTCGCAACGCTCATCTCTACAATAGCTCTCCATCAACATTCACCCTACCTTCCTACGCTAAGCGTCTTGCTCAAGAGTTTGTTTGAGCTCCATCTCCCATCTTGTCTGATACTACACGTCCACGTTATAGTAATAGTGTGCTTAAGTATATAGACTTTGAGGCTGATGAGTGTGACCTGCACTTCAATGGTGCTACACCTTCAGCGAAGTATGTGCTTTGTTTTCCGATAGGTACTCAACTTGGTAGCGCCATGTATTCGTGATTGCCATAATATACTATTTACTTATGTGTTCTTGAATTCACTATTGAATTATTACTTATCGTGATTATCGTTGATATCTAAACATACACTAAGTGCTTCACGAAGGTCAATACACTGTAATGGAAAATGATGACATCAGCCCTAATTCTAATGTAAAAATTACTACTCCAAATTAAGTGTCACTAAATAAAATATAATCTCGATCTCATAATTCAAATATAAGTGTATAAAAAATATTCAATCATATTGAGAGACAATGGTGACCCCGAATTTCATATGATTTGGGAACGATGACGTCAGCCTTAATTTCTACACGACAATAAAATACGTGGCCAGGATCCCCTCTTTAATGATTTATAAAATGGGGCCATGATCACATTCACATGAAAATAGAATTTAAATCCACGGATTTGGGGTACTCAAGTGAACTAACGTAACCCTTAAAAATTTAAAAAACTCTTAAATCAATGGTCATAGGGTCCCTATATTTCACAGAAATTTTTTAAAAATGTTCACGTCTACCCATGCATCTTGGACCTCACTGCTCACCGCTCTACACTCACCGCTCACACCTCTACATTCCCCCTCTAGATACCTGCACACATTTCGAGACCAGAGTAGCCTACTAGATTCAACTATTGCCTTGAAAATGTGGCGGTGCTTGCTGTCGACTTGGTCCAAGGCAAGTCAGATTAAAAGTAGCACTACTTCATGCAAAGCCGGTAGAAGGCTTTGATATTGAATAGTGCCAATCCTCTCCTTGTTCGATTGCCTTTTGGATGACTCCGGTCTTTGTGGTGTCTCCAATATTATCCGGACTCGCTCCGGAGCAATTCCCTTTTTTGTCTCCAAACGTCTGATTCTTCTCTGCTCCGGGTAGGGAAAGATCCGGGATCTTTGCTGCCACTGAGGTCAACCCAAGATCATGCATCAGGGTCCGATTGGAGTCGGCTCCTTCTCCTCTAGTCTCTGTAGAGGTGGCAGAGTTGCTTATCCCTGCCTCTTCTTCCTCTTTGCCTTCACCTTCAGGTTGGGTACCCTTTCTCCAAATTAGATCCTACCAGTTGGTTCGATTGGCGACGGGGCTGCGACCAGACTGAGTGTTGGGACAGCCTTTGGGGGAGGAATAACTGGTAGCCCTTTGCTATGCCGAGGCGTGCTCCTCTTCCTCTGACACGGAGGAGCTCAAGGCTGGGTAGATGTAGTCCACCCTCACTGTCCTTGTCGTCATACTCGTCATCCTTTCGATCAGGATCTTCGGTCTGATTCCCATTCGCGTCAGCTATCTCCTCTGTCCTACGTCGCTAAGCGCGCATCCACTAGATAAGAGGATTGTGCTCTTCTTCTTCCTCTTTGTTCTCATCTAGAATCAGCATCGGAGGTGGGAACACCCCTTATGCGGCTTGTCTGTGGTGTGGACAAATGTCTTGTTTTACTTGGGTGGGCTTAGTCTTGGCTGGTCCGTTGCCCCGTCTGATCCGTTGCCCCGGCTGGTCCGTTGCCCCGAAGACACTGAATAGACATTGTATGAAATGTACTCTCGTCCGACGTGGACTTTTGTTTACCATGTAGATAAATAGCTGTAAATTATGAAATTAATTAAATATCCACGTATAATTTCATTCATAAAACGGGTATTTAACTAATTATGGACAATTTGAAAGTCCAGAATTCAATCGGCTTCCGTCCGACAGACCCCAAAGGCGCAAAACAAAGCAAGGCAAAAAATCTAAATGATTGAAAATATTAGCAATTCGCAGAAATGAAAGATGAATACACTGTTAGAGTAGGAAACAAATCTGTTTCATTAAAACAATAAACGAATATTCCAATAGAACTCGACCCACTACCATGTGGTATCGGCGCGCAGCCAACAGCTCTAACTTTGCATCAATAAATAGTACAACACCCTATTCAATATATAGCAACACCAGGTATTGAAACATAACATAAATATAACATAGGTAAACTGCAGTGGTGTCGGCTCGCAGCCAATAAGCAGCAACGCGACTCCACCTTCGGCTTCCTCGATTCTAGCGCTCCACGTTCAACAATCCATGATATACCTCCTTGGCAAATCTCAATTTGAAGACCGACTGCGAGTGCGAGTGCGAGTGCTGTACCAGTTCATCGTAGGTTGTGCTGCAGCGGCTCATCGCTTGAAGTGTCGGCTCGCAGCCGATAGGCATGCAGACAAAGTAAAACCTAGGAACACTGCAATCTGAGAGGAACATCGTACTTGAGGGAATGAGCAACTTCATAATGAAGTTGACCGGGTCTATTGGAGAGACTCATATAATCACTCACAGATTTGAACTGGTATAAGGGGCAGATGAATGGAAGGATATCTGTAGCTACATTCGGAATAGTAGTACTTAAAGACGTCAAATCACCTCGAAAAGGATAAGGCATATAGCACGCAACATCCGGCGCCAACCTTAAAGCGAAAGGAGAAACATCAACGAGGAGAAGCTGGTCGGGCCTGCACACCTCACGGGAACGACGCTTGCAATAGAGAGTCTTCAGGAGCTTGTAACACCACGGAAAATTCATAGGACGATCACAATATTCTCTACCAAAAACAAATGATAGCCTGTCCATGACACCAGAACGTAGAATGTAAGATAGGAGAGCACTCAAGTCACGGATCGACATCGTACACCAGAGACCAACATGGAAGCGCTCCAACAACATGGCAAATAACTTTGTTAGACCTGGCAGCTTGATAACATTACGGTGAGCAATCCAACGATCCGTCGGAATATTAGGGTTGATGTAGCATAGCAATCCAGATACGCATAGAATGATACATTTCTTGGAGGAAGAAGTGTCGGCTGGCAGCTAACAGGAGAAGAAAACAAACTAGACAGTCCATGAATAGAAACATCAACAATACAATGACAAGAAGAAGCCATGGAACCATGATAGAAAACTCTACATGTTGAGGTAAAGGCAATCTTCGCATATTAAACATCCTCAAAATATACAATTAAGAAAAAGTATCGAGTAGAACCCTAGAAAATTTACAGAACTAGAAGAAAATCTAAGTGATCTATAATTTCTAGTTTCCTAGATCATCAAATAAGATGATTTCAAAATCTATACACCCACGCTAGGGACACATACTAAGATGGTATTCTATGTAAGTTAACAAGAGGTGTATCGGCCGGCAGCCGACAATTGGAGCCTCTTGAACTTGCTCCAACATCTTGAACACCTCGTAGGCAAAAAAAGAGGTCGAGGAGTAATCAATCCATCATTACTCAATCCTACCAACATCAATCTTCTTATACTTCTCGTACAGCGAATGAGTCGCGAACATACGTTGTTGCCCTGACCTTGCGTACTCCTCAAAAAACTGAGGAATAGTTTTTCCAGAGGAATAGAGTTTGTACAATAGAGGCTGCAAAATCCTCTGAAAGTAAGGCTTCCTACTCAAATTCTGCTCCGAGGTCAAATTCTGCAGGTGGTGGGGTGGAACGCATTGAACGGATTGTTCAGAACGTTCTTGTAGGGGGAGTCGTCAATGAGAAGCATGTTATGCTCATTGGTACCACAAGCAACCAGCTCAAGACTCATATCTAGGAGATGAGCAATTGACTTAAGGAAGAAGGGCCGGTCAGGATTATGAGGCTCCCGATAGCAACTCCGAATAGTGCTGATCGAACATCAAGCAGTCTCTAGGAAGGTTGGGACAAATGGACCGAATGAACTCAATCCTGGGAGCAAGGTTCTTCTGAATGACGGAAGTCCAGAAACAAATTTCAAACCTTGCATCAATGCAAAAGGTTATCAACTCCGCGAGGCGAGGTCTTGCCCTTGCCTCCTGCTTTACCCACCGGGAATGATCCTACGAGGAACGAAGTGAATGAGAGTGCCATTCACGTCAAAGAGAATAAAATATTTAAGCGGGGCTACCTGCCCTGGAGGTGAGAGATGAGTCGCAATGGAGGTGCCTTGCTGCGATCCATGAGAAGCGGAGTCCACGAAAGCCTTGTTCTCAGACACAATCAGAGAGTCCACCTCCACGATGTGGATTACGAGAACTACCGCAACACTTGGTCAATGGTGAGTCCTTGCTGTTATCATCATTGTCAACCTCAAGCTTAACTTTCTTCAGTGTAGAAAGTCTCTGCTGCCACCCGATAGGAATGTCCTTTGAATGCATAACATTCAAAGGAAAAACCTTGTAATTGCTCTAGACAATTTGGTATCGGAGGCAGTCACCGAGAGAAGTAAGAGCAAATTCTCACAATATGCGACCAAAGTAACATAGTCGTCATTCACCGTGCAGAGTTCGACAACTGCAAAGAAGCTATAGGGGACACGGAATCCCTCTCCGGTGCCTTTGGATGAGCACTCCGCGATGACATCCAATCCAGCACAGTGATAATCGGTGTCATCAACGTGCAATAGTGCAACCTCTATATTCACCGATAGAGTAAGAAATTGATTCATAGGCTTCTCATCAATTTCATCAGGTGTCGGCTGTAATTTAGAAACGTGATCAAAGTCATTAATGTAGAGTCTCAGGTGTTGCTCCTTCCATATAATGTTGTTACCTGGACATTGACTAATGTACTTCAGGTTAGCCGTAGGAAAGGGTATGATCATCTCAATGGATGGAGAGACATCACGAATGTGGACGTCTAGAAGAAATGGCTCACGGAACACAATCCGATTGATTGGTGCAGTACTGGCGTGGTAAAATCCAACAGGGGTCAAAGAAACTACTCGCCCTTGGCTAAAGGCCACCGTCCCAAATTAGCCGTTCTTTATGAAGTTATCAATCAATTTAGTGTCCAACATCAAAGCGTTAGATCTTTTCATGTCTATGTCCGTGGCCAACCGACATAAGAGAAAAGCTTCGAACTCAGTGGGAATGAACGAGATATGCGTAAGAGCCCAAAGACATCCAAACTGAATCACATGATAAATGTCACTCCACCTCTGGTATCGGCTGAAAACCAATACAATATACTGTTGAACAATGGAAACTGAAGAGTCTACTAAGGAATTACGAAAACTGACACAATACATGGAAGTATTAGCTGGCGATCAATAGGGGACTCCTTGTATTGGTTGGCAGTCAATATAATCCTATTGTAGCGATTGGAATATGAATATGTCGCCACGTGTGCCTCACTATATTGGCTGGCGTCCAAAAGAGGGTTCGTTGGAACTGATATAAAACTTTTGCCAATTAGATTCTCTAAGGCATTAGTGATGGGACTCCGTCACGCATTTCCATACATGAAGCAAAGGCTCTCGGGGATGATCCCTTTTGAAAAGTTGCACATTGCGCGGAACGAGCTCAAATAGAGGCAAATTGCGAAGGAATGATTAGGCCGGGTAAATACTTCATTTGACTTTCATGTCAATATAGTGATTTGTGTATCGGTTGGGAGCCCACACTTCTTATTGCTAGTTGCCTGAATTATTTCTGTGTACTTGGCAATTTAAGGCCATCTACAAGGGCTACAATGCAATTCAAAAGAAGCCCAAATCCACGCGATTGCTCTAAAGCGGGAGCCACTTACTGATAAGAGGATGGCAGCACTAATGGATTCAATGCCTAAAAAGGACAAAACAAGGGCACTTTTTGAGGGCACTAAAGTTTTGTGGTGGAAACACTTGGATGTCTACTAGTACATCATCACGAGTCAGCATACAATGACAGCGTGCCGCGAGCTTGTCGAGGAGTTACCAAACGGATTGAATGCGAAGAAAGATCTTCTTGAATTATTTCGTAGGCTTTAAGATTATTTCGGTGTTTTCCACCGACCTCAATGTGCTTGTGCGGGTCTTTGACGCCCTAAACCTCAATATTGCAAAGAAGGACTCGTGCCGCGACAAGAAGCTCGACCGCGTCATCATAAACGAGCTTCTGTAGAATGTGAAGAAGTATCTGCTTCCCTGCAAGGACTCTGAGTGGATGCCATACCCTGATTTAGTCTAGGATGACCTGACCAAGGCAGAGAATTTCTCCAGCAGTATTGTGAGCAACATTTGGAGCTCAAGAAGTACATCGACAGAAACGAGTGGTTGCAGAGGCGTGTCAACCCCATAAATCCAACGACAAGTCCAAGAACAAAGTAGCCCCGCTAAATTTTGGTATGATTCTTGAGACATGTAGAAAGGTCCAAGTCGGGACTGAGGAAGTCAACACAGACAAGTCGTACTTTGCGTGCACGTGCGTTGATGTGAGTGGTGACATCGTGCAGCAAATCGATGTTGTTGTTGGAGACAAGATCGTCTCCTACTCTTTGTCTTATCTGGGTACACAACTATTGGTGACGCGTTGCTCATGAACATAGCAGAGTTTTGCACGCTCATTAGTCGAGCAAAGGTCACAACATCGGATGATGTTTTCACCAAGAATGAGAATGAATTGTCTCCCTTGAAAGTAGAATTTCCTGTCCCAATGCTCATCATTGGAAGCGCCGGGCAACGCGATATTCTAGATGGTGGAGAATTGTTCTTTGGCGGTATAGACTGTGTATTACAATCCTTGCATTCGCACTGTATACAAGAAGTTGGAACTAGAGTCTTTGGTGCTACTAACCTTGTCTTTGACATACCTGAAGATGTAGGAGGCCGCTGACATCTGGAACAATTTATAGAAATTCACAGAAATTTTAAAGCCACTTGACTTGTATCACACATGTGTGGAAGGTGCTGCAGACTAGAACAATGGAATCTGGGGGGTTGACCACGAGATTTTGGAGAGGCTTCCAAAGCCTACTCTTTCTTCCAAGGTGATCACCCTAATCAACGTCAAGGGTGGTCGTAACGTTACCAAAATCAGACTAGTAAGGCAACTCCTTCTTACATATTTCTTTTGCATTCTTTTATTGACTGCCAGCCAACACCGTTACATGTTAATTTGCTTTTTTAGTACCGTCTAAGTACATTTTTCACTCTGAGCTTGGATATCGGCTGCCAGCCGGCATATTCTTACTCTTGGTTTTTACTCATGCAGACGAATGGCAGGTCCGTCATTGAGTTTGTTAGATCACAGGACCATGTGAGGTTAGCCACCACCGCATGAAGGGGCTCAACTTAGATGGGTTAGTTCTTCCGGTGTCATCTTCAAAAGACATGGAGACTAACCTTAGAGCCAATGCCTCCTAATAAGAGGAGATGACAACAAAATAATGTACTGCTTCTGGTGTGGGAGTTCAGTGATAGGTGGAAGAGGTGGATCTTACTCCATTTTCCTTAACTCTTGCCACCGCACCTATGGCGTGACTAGTATCGGCTGCCGGTTGATATGGAGATCCCGAATCATCGCTGACTCCATTCAATAACTTAAGGTTTCCACAAACATCCGGTAAGACTATCTCGGAGGCGGAGTTTGAGTAGAGCGATGAATCATGGCGAGCGTGTTGTTTCACGTGCTCGAGATTCTGTAGTGAAGCAGCGCGCCTTTGCGGATACCTCGATGCACCTTGATTTGCATCACCCTCTGCAAAATGAGGAGATTGTTCTAGAGCATGAGTGAGCGCCTCGATGTTCAAATGGCCGTCTCAGTTGGTGCCTCCCCTATCAGGCACTAGCACACACCGCCGTCTTCAGCTGCTACTCGAGTTCAGCGATTGCATTCGTCTATTCCGGCGTCAAAGAAATGATTGTGCGAGCGTGTGGATCTCGACGTGTACTTCTTGGAAAACGTGTTCAAAATCAATTCCCTAAATGAGGTTCTGTCTCTAGCAGCTCTGGCTAAGGTTCCCTAATGCGACCACACTCACCTGGAGGTTTGTTCTAGACCATGGGGTATCCTGTACATAGTGTGCTGTTGCAATTGCATTAGCATTTTAGGTTCAACAGTGGTTATGGCCATAGTGTTTATTGATTGCAACGTGCTCCACAAGTTTGTTCATCTGTATCGGCTGTCGGCCAACTTTCTTTTAGTCTCTGTTCCTAGATTGTATGATTTTGTGGTATCCTTTATGCTTCACTCTTTGGTCTTCATTGCTTGATTGCTCTTAGCATTGTTTTTCCTTCTTAATGACAACAAGCCGACAAGTCTTTATGCCATTTCGTTGCACTATTGTGGTCTTTTTGATCATGGAGTTGAATCTTTATTATATCGGCTTCGAGCTGAGACACTCTATATATTTGATTCCTTACCATGTTTTAAAGATCTATTGGTTGTCAGCCCACACACATTCCTCTCGTGGGCTGCAAGGTGATACATTGTCTGCCTCCCATAAGTTTGGATCCTTCTCGCTTGTGTTGCTCTCACCTACACTGCTGCACTATATTTGCCGCTTTGTCGCTTATCGTATGAATGTTCGAATTTCTTGCAGATTTAGGTGAATCCGAGTATGCCCATATCAAAGAGAGAACTTCTCAAGGATTGCGACAAAACAATTTCGTACCTCTATCCCCTAAAGGGCAGGTAGCATGCTTGAAATACATCCTTCATTTCGACATCAATGGCACTCTCATCTACTATGTTCCTCGTAGGATTGTGCCTGGTGGGGGGTCCATGAAAATGGAGGTTTATGTACTCCATACGTCTAAGGCTAGGCCTGGACTTACGGAGTACATGAACTTCTATCTTGATGCGGAGTTTGATATGTCTTTTTCGTCGTCGGTCACAAATAAATATCTTTCTCCTAGGATTGATTTTATTTGGAGCCAAGTTCCCCGCCTCCCTCATCATTGCTTGCTATTTGATCAGTCTTACTGCTTCCGAAGTGCTTATTGAGACTCTGAAAATCCTCATCCGCCATTCTCCTGGAAGTTCATTGCTTACGAGTTGAGTCAAAGTCTTGAGCTAGTTTCTCGTGGAGCCAATGAGAATAACATTCTTGTCTTTGACGACTTACCCTACAAGAACGTTTTGAACAATCCGTTCAATGCATTCCACCCAACAATCTGCACTTTGTACTCTGCGAAGAAGTTGAAGGGCAAGTCTTACTTTGCGGAGGATTTTGCAACGTCTTCTTTGGGACCTTTGCTAATGGGGACAACACGTTTCTCAATTTTTATCTTTGCATGTATTGAAGTTCAATAGAGGGAGAGAATTAATACAAAACAATAAAAGCTTACAACTACTAGAGCAAATAATGTTTGAATGATATACTCACTCATTTTAAGCACTTCTTACGTTCATAAACATCTTCTTGCTGGTCTTGATCTTGTGAGTGTACGTCATAGTCGCCTTCAGGAATTTCCGGAAAGTCTCGGCCTTGAACACCTCCAACCTTGTAATTCCGGCCTCGTACAGGTTAGCATTTTCTTGTACCTGAGTGGGGACTTTGCATATTTGCGCTAGTGGAATTATGTCCTCGTCTGCGGTCTCCAGCGCCTGTTTATGAAGGAGAAGCGCGTTGTCCCTCTGTCTGACTTGCTCCCTGAGGCAATTTATCTCAAAAGTCATCTAGGTTATTTTCTTCTCAAGGGCTCGTACGTCCTCCACGGCCGGCCTTGCATCCGCAACCTTTTTTACTTCCTTTAGGTCGCTGACACCAAAATTGTTGAGGATTTCTTTGGTTGCGTTCTACATGGCAGCGTATTCCAATCCGGCATCTATAATAGGTGCTAGAGCCCGCATCATTCGGTCAGGATGAGGAGGGTTGGCACTACAAGATTCTTTGGTTGAGGTTTTGGGGATGGATTGCTGGAGCACGGCAGATGCCATTGCTGCGGTAGCGCCATAACTCCCGCCTTTGCTCCGAGGAAATCCTAGTGAGTTTGGATTCGTTTCCTACTTCTGCACCTTGGCAGCAAGGTTGTCTTATGTGACACACTTTTCGGAATATCTCTCTGAATTGCCGGTCTTTGACATGTCTGTCTAACGTCCAATTCGACAGGAATGTCGATCATACTCGAAATTGCATAGTAAAATCACATTGAGAGTTTTACATTTTGACATTGAGGTAAAAGCTCTTTTCATACGTGGCGAAGGATTGAAAATGACGTGGAAAAAGGAATATTGGTCATACTAGGAGACCGCGAGTGGGCAAGCGCCAGTAGGCGATTGGTCGTCGCCCCAGGTGATTGATGGTCGCCCTAGGCAATCGACGATCGCCCAGTGTATACTGCCGGTCGCCCTATCTCTCTTATTGTGGCCCTATCCGTCATGTTGCCGCCCTAAGTACACCGCCGGTCTCCCTATCCCTCACGTACTCAATCTACGTGGACCGCCGGTGTACCTAAGTAGACCGCCAGTCAACCAAGGTGGACCGCCAGTTGCCTGAGGTGGACCTTTGGTCTACGAAGGTGGACCATCGGTCTACCAAGGTTGCCCAAGGTGGATCTCCGATCTACCAAGGTGGACCACCGGTCGCCCTATGTAGACCGCCGGTCGCCCCATCCCTTACTAAGTTTCTAAGGGGAGCAAAGCAGGTGTGTGGGAGGGGGGGGGAGAGAGAAGAGAGGTGAAGAGAGGAGAGAGAGGAGGGGAAGGAAGCAGAATAGAGAGATGCAAAGACGGCGGCCGGTTGAAACGACTCTTCAGCCCCTCATTGCCCTACTTAGTGATGTAGCCCACCACCGAGTCGGGAAACGGTAGGTCGCCAGCCATTGCTTCGGCGTCGAGCTTCCTGGTTTGCCACGCAACTTGTGATCCCAGTGCTCCTCCGGCCACTCCTTGCTGATCACTTCCTCGACAATCTTCTGGTTGACAAGATCCCAGGGGACCTTGAGAAAACCCTCGCAGCCTACAAACGGCTGACCTTGGATGAGTCAACCTGGTGGGAGGAGTTACTCCGGAGGCACGTCGTGCGAGTAAATCAAGCGCCGAAGGAATTCCGAGTGCTCACGGGTAAGTTCATGGCTATTCCTCCGTTTGCAGGTTCGAGCAAGATTACCCTTCCGGTGAGTTTCATACCCAAACCTGCCCCAAAGAATGTTGAGACAGGACCTGCGAGCCCGGTTGACGTCCCGACGACCAGATTAGTCAGCTCAGCGGAATCGTTACGTGTGTAGGGGGATACCGGAGTAGTCGCCTCAGCCCAAGAAAAGGTGGAATCCGCTCAGCCGGGAGGAGTCGGCATCGTCGGACCTTGGCCTGGCACAAATCAACCGCATCTACATTGAAAAGTTGGCCCACATCACCGCCCCGACCACCGCGTTGAACCATGCCAAGTACACATACCCTCGAGATTGGACATCGGAGGCACAGGCAGCGCTCGAGAAAATCAAACATGCCTACTCCAACGCCCCCATCCTAATCACCACGGACTGGTCCAGACCCTTCTACGTCCATACTAATGCATCAAATCTTGCCGTTGGGGTAATGCTAGCCCGATATATAAATGGCAAACACAATCAGCATGTGCCCTATGCCAGTCAATTACTCAACCAAGCCGAGCGTAACTACTCCACGACGGAACGTGAGGCCGTGGCAATGATCTACGCTGTCAAAAAGTTTAGACATTACCTCCTAAGAAAGAAATTCTGGTTCATGGTGGACCACCACAGCCTGTCGTACCTCGTCAACCAACCCCTGGTGACGGGGAGGGTAGCTAGATGGATAATAATAATATTTGAATACGACCGCGGAGAAGTTACGGCCTGTTTTTGAGACTAAGGCAAAAACGGGTGGTCTTCCAAAAAGAAAGCGTGTCACAGAAGGCCCCTCAACCCAAGAAAGGGGGGCCTACCGAAGACTCTAGAGAGTACTATGAGGAGGGGTGCTCTCCCTCCTCACTTGCACATGGTTCCAAGGAGAGCCGGGGTGGCTCTAAGGGGTGAGGCTTGGAATGGGGCCTCACTCCCGCATCTTGGGCAAAATGAAGGGTGCTTCGGAGCATCTCTAAACATGGGGTTGGGAAGTGTCCTTCTCCAAGTTAGTCCCCGTGATAAGTAGTGCCGGTTCCCGAGAATGACGGGAAATGGCTCAAAAGGGTGAGGCATGGACAGGAAGCCTAACTCCCACACCTTGGGCATTGTGGGATGCTCTTAAGCATCCCGCAACATTGGGTTGGAAAGAGTCCCGCTCCAAACTAGTCCTCGGGAAAACTAGTGCCAGATTACGGGACGATTTCCGGTAAAGTCTCAAATGGAGAGAGAAACAAGAGTGGAAGCAGACTAGTAGGATGTTGGACAATGGATAAGGGCGGTTAGCTCCGGGGGTGATTAGTGTCACCCTTGGGAGCATGGATTTTTGTGGAAGGCCGCCCCGTGCCACCAAGTGGCATGCCCATGTGTTGGTGGGAGTTCCGGGTAGACATACCCATGTGTTGGTGGGAGTTCCGGGTAATGAGTATTGGATAATGACTTATGAAGTTAAGGTGGGTTGGACACCTTGACTTCAAATGGTGCTAACAATGTGTGTGTGGGGCACATGCAAGTGTTAGCTAAGTCGTGGCCGGTTGCTACCAACTAGGTAAGCCGGGATTCCGCTACCAAGTAAGGCTAACTAAGAAAAAGAAAAGAGTTGGAGTATTTAGGGTCGCGACAAGGAACGCGCAAAATCAGCTTTGTGCAAACAACCTTGCCATGTACCGTGGCCCGAGGAAAACTGTACAAACGAGGACCAGAACAAGAGATTCGGCAGTGTGTACCAACCGAGCAACAACAAGAGGTCATCAGCTACGTCCACGACGGACCCGCGGAAGGACACCAGGGCTCGGACACCATGGTGAAAAAGATACTCTCGGCCAAGTATTTGTGGCCAACTCTACACAAAGACGTAATCGCATACGTCTAGAACTGCCACGCCTACCAAGTATCCACGACAAATTTTCAGCACCAAGGCAAAGTGTCGTTGAAATCAATACCACCCCTAGGGCCATTTTACTGATGGCAATTGGATTTTGTGGGCCCAATAAAACCAGTGACACGCCAGGGATACAAGTACATCCTCGCGGCGACGAACTACACGACAAACTGGGTTGCGGCCAAGCCCCTACGAACCAACACCGCGGTGGTCATGGCATCGTTCATCTACGAAAAGATAATTACATGGTTTGGATGCCCACTAGTAGATAGTGTCATACAAAAGCACACATTTTGTGAACACTGTCATACAAGACCTCCTTGACAACCACGTCATCAAACACCTGACTATCACCGTGCACTATCCACAGGGAAATGGACAAGCTAAATTGACAAACAAAACATTGATCAACATGTTGAAACATTTCGTGCACGCGAATGAGGTGGACTGGGATGACTGTTTACCGGCTGCACTGTGGGCATACTGCGTAGCCACCAAAACAGCCACGCACGCCAGCCCATTTGAAAGGCATACGATACTCAATCCTTGCTACCCACGGAGTACATCGTACCAACATTCTAAACACTCTAGCCGAGGGATTACACGCCACACAGAGTGCTGGCAGCCCGCATCAGAGACCTACATCACTTGGAAGAAATAAGGGCCTTGGGTACTACGCACATATTGCACAAACAAAGCCTGGCGGCTAAAAATTTCTAAGGTAC
The DNA here is from genome assembly GCA_037043015.1 of Bryum argenteum. Taxonomy (NCBI): domain Eukaryota; kingdom Viridiplantae; phylum Streptophyta; class Bryopsida; order Bryales; family Bryaceae; genus Bryum; species Bryum argenteum. The sequence continues at coordinate 28,514,871 of CM073321.1, read as the reverse complement.
ACAACCTCCACAGGTGTTTCAAAAAGGTGACCGAGTTCTCTGGTGCCCCCGGGACCCGAAGCTCAAACGATCCAGGTTTGAGATGATATGGCATGGCCCCCACAGAGTAAAATTGGCTTTACCTAACAATACAGTACTCCTCGTCAACAAAACTAACTACGACCTTCAGTCCACGATAGTTAATTCCGCGAAACTTAAACAAAATAACACCACAGCACCACAGATCACAACAACCCTAAGCCTGCAAGATATCCACACAACGTTGGTAGACGAGGCAACAAACGCGGACGCGATCATCGCGTTTAAAGGAACCAAGGCAGATCAATGCAAGGAAACCGTGGGCACACAATCCGAAACTAGGAGCAATTAGAGCATCAAGCAAAGCCAGACAAAACCCTGGGAGACAAGCACGTCATGATGGACTCAAAAACCGAGGTAGAGACTTCCACGGAGGGCAACGGGAGACAGACCCAAGGGAACGAGGAAACTCAGCCTGAGGAAAAGAACTGCAGCCCTTGGGACTTGGCCGCACAGGGGGCCTCCCACACCTCAGCCATATCCATGCATGACAAGGATGTCCCATGTGCATACACTAACCACATACATGTCACCCATAGCCAAAACACAGGGAGTCACATTCACCATCATTGCTCCAAAGAAAAGAGCATTAATGCCATAATGGCACCCCTGGATTCTTCCCAGACATCATCATCCTATGATATAGGCTCTTCAAAACTAGACAACACCGCCACAACCACATTTGTAATGATAACCACTCACGCATCACCGCAGCCAACATGAACTCAAATACCATGGAATTCTCCAGAGGATGACCTCATCCAACCACCGCGCTTGCATACTTGGGCTCTCTCTCCACACTCACACTACGCCTCGCTCGCTCAAAGCGAACCTTGTCCACGGTTGTGTCCCACGGTTCAGATCCTAGCAACCATGGTGCGCAGCGAATACAAGGATTGCAGAACGCTCTACGTTCCACGGCAGATTGTGGAATGAAAGAAGTATGACTGTCGGATGCCATGTATTCACTTTATCTTCCCTTACACGTTTATTGGTGTAAAACCCGTGTTCAGGTGACTCATGTATCGTTCCAGGGATTCTGTGAAGTGACCAAGGCAAGTAGTGCTAAAACAACCAAACCCACAAACGTTCCTAGTCCCAAATTATGTTTTAGCCTTGCAGGGCAAGGGTATCCCTTTGCAAGAGGGGATGCACAAAGACTCTTTCCCTTATGTTTATCGTGGCGGAAACTTCCACACTTAGACTCTACACACACACACACACATACTAAGGCACACATTACGTCCTCACAACTAATCCGTCCTATCCGTCCGAACTAGCAGGTCACGCAGCCGTCCCGGTTACCCTATCACCCTTACTACAATGACGGACTCCAAGAGCTCGAATCCGGCTAGAAGACGTCTACACGTATTCAGTCACGTCTCGCGCTTAATCCGTCCTGCGAGACTACAGAGAGGAACCCAAGTCTGTGGCGGCGGAGGCCGGATTGGAATCCGTCCTCACACATTGTACTCCCAGAACCTCCCGCACCGTAAGTGTCTACCATGCCAGCTTTCTCTCTCGGGACGCCTGGGACCAGTTCAAGACACAAGGCACTCAAGAATACGCCCAACCCGACTTCAATTCCACGAAATGATCTAACAAAGAATCCGGATTCCTAACTCCCAACTCACACACACAAAGTAGATCCGGCTTTCCAAGCACTCAACCGAAAAGGAGACAGGAAATGATCACGCCCGAATATGCGCGTAAGAAGGTTCGATTAACACTCGAGCAAGGAATGCTTTGGTGGACAAAACTCCCACCTATAGTACTTCTAAGTCAACGACTTAGATCCCTAATCGGATTGCGGCGCCGCCTACCAGGCCTACTCCTCAAAAAGCGGCACGCATTCCCAAAAAGAAAACACTATATCGGCCTAGGACGGATACCAATCCGACCTCCTAACTCTGGCCGTCCTTTGACCGCCGGCCTCTAAGACGTCCTACCTCTTTCTTCGCGAACTAACTCCGTGCTTGGCCGCTTGATGGCGTCGGCCGCGATACGCCCCGCTTCACTCTCTTGCCCGTGTCGGTGATCACGTACTCGTCCTCGGCTGGGAGTTAGTCTCGTCCCCGCTCTTCAACTCTTCCTCTTCGGAATGCTCGAGGCCAATGTCGTGAAGCTTCGCGCCCGGGAGACTTCTCGTATTCCTCGGCCGTGAGCTTCCTCTTCGCGGTGCGCGTGTTCTTGGCCGGGCGAGTCTCGCCAAGCGGGTGCATCCGACTCCGTCTTCACCTTCGCCTTGCCCTTCGTGTCGGTCGGACGAGGGGCCCAACATCCGTCCTCGTTGTATCCGGCCGCGGGGTCTTGGCCGAGTAGAAGTGAAGGCCGGCATCACTACCTCCTTCATCTCGCTCCCCCCGGACGGCGTCGAGCAGCACCTTGACCTCGGCGTTGCTCTTCTCTACTTTCGTGGCGTACGTCTTCGCCGCCAAGAGGAATTTCTTGAATGTCTCCGCCTTGAAAACCTCCGACTCCAGGATTCCGGCCTCGAACAGGTTCGCCCTCTGCAGCACCTCGGCCGGAACCTCGCAGATTTCCACGAGCTTTACGACCTGCTCGTTTGCCGTGATTACGGCCTGCCTTCCGACCAGGAGTTCCTCCTCCCTTCTCCTGACCGTCTCGCGAAGACGTCTATTCTCCAGGATTAGCTTGGTCACTTGCTTCTCCGTCTGTCGGAACTGCTCCTCGTCCGGTTTGGAGTCCCACTTCTGTTTGACCTCCAGCAACGTCTTCACTCCAAATTCTTGGCATAGCTTCGCCAACAGACTCCTTGGTAGAGGAAGTACTGGCACCTGGCTTCCGTGAAGTGGTGCCATGCTCGCCTCATGGGATCCGGGTGATTGGCGGACGGACTGAGAGGTGGGGGGAGTCGGGGGTCGTTCGGATTCATGGGGTTCTCCCAATCGGCCGTAACTTCCCCTTCATCCACCGGCCTCGAGGGTTGTCCCCTCTCAGTCTGAGTTCCGGCCTCGGTCGGATTCGTGGGAGGGGACGGGGACGGAAGGATGATTACCTCTGGACGCGTCCGCGGTGGGGTTGCCTCCGGAGCCGGCTCCTCTGGTGCGTCGGGTGGAACGTCCCCTTCGACTGATCCGACCTCGTCCTCCTCCTCTTCCGAGTACACGGCCTTGCTATCCGTACTCTCCTCTGACTCGAACACGCCGTTGTTTTGCGACGACAGCGCGATCTCATAGTTCGACTCCTCCTCATCCGTCAGCACCTCCTCCTTCTTGTACAGGTGGTAAAGAAAAGGAGTAATAGGGCTAGGACGGGTTTTACCTACGTTTTCCGCAAGCCGGGCGACTAAGTCGCGGATGATCATCCCCCAGTCCGTCTCCCGTTCGCCGCGCAAGGAGCCCAGGGCGGTGTTGGCCAGCGTGCGGTGATCCGTGCGGCTTCTCTCCGTGAATAATCGGTGCCAAAAACTTGATGACGGCGCGCTCCCTCGGATTCCCCAATCCTCGATCGAGTAGCCATTGTTCTTGTGTGGATCCCCGTGGAACGCCTTCTTCGCCCACTGTGTTTCCGGCCGCACAACCCTACTCCGTTGTTTACGGTCGGTAGAACAGACTCTCCGGTCTTCGGCCGTCCGGAAGCGGCTTCCCTCTAACCGTCCCCTCGAATCGGTTTTGGCGCGCCGACCTTGATCTCGCGCACCATCTCCGCGTCGCGCAATCCCGGGCGTATCCAAGCAGGCGGCTAACCCCATCCTCTCGAGGTCTTCCGTCAAGGACTTCTTCTCATTCTCCTCGATCGGAATACACGGCGACATGAGCTTGATGGAAATCTTCAGCTCCTCTTGCTCCTGAGCGGAAGTGGACGCCTTTCCTGCCATCGGAAAGAAGTGCGCAAGGAAATAGAGAGTCGCCGGGCTGAGGTCGGCCAGTGGGGCCGGATCGCGACTAAGGACGGAAAGCGAAAAGACGGAGGCGGGGCGCAAGACGACAAGGGGCGCAGAAAACGAGGAGGCAGGTGACGACAAGGGCGGACGGGTTGCCTTATATCGAGGGGGCCGGAGTTAAGTCCAACCATCATGACATGGTCCGCCGCCATAATTGTCCTCCCCGTACGGAGTCGCCTTCTAGATTTCTCGCCATTATTAAATTCTTCGCCACTCCGTCCTTCACCTACCATCATAACTCCTAATCCGTCCTCTGACAGCACGTCCTAGCCGTACGGGGACAGAGTACGGATTGGCATATCCGTCCTACTTAACATAAACTAGAGTTTAACTAATTCCTTTATTTGTAAAAACGTAATTGCCTTATAGTATACGGCTTAGCAAATACATAGGTCGGATTCTAGACACTATACTTATTCTTAATGTGCATTAGAACATAATGGCCAAAAATCGAAAAAAACGGGGTCCGACAATGACGACGTGGAAAACCCTTCCCCGTCATTCCTTGATCAAAGCACAGGCGATGCATGCTTGACACTTGAGTTGAAAGGCTCCGACAACAATTGGAGCAGCCAAGGAGAAGTCTTCATGGGATATGAAGACGAGGAGACACAGCCACAACGCATGGAGGAACCGCAACTAACGCAGCCACGGCAACAGACACACACCGAAGATTACGACCACCAACAAGAGGAGCAATCACAAGAGCAGCAATACAACAAACAAACCGGGAACAGGCCGTTGAAGGACAATTCCCGGGAGGAATTGTATCAATTTGCAATTCAGATAGGAAAAGAGCGAGTGGACATACCGGAGGGATTTACCGACCAAGAGCAGAAGCCACACCAATCCCTACGACAGCAGACATCGGCAAACTCACCACAATACCATCTTCCGGTCTTGTCACCACCACAACAATATGAGTCCCCGGCTTGACAAAACACTAATGGTACGTACCCATGGCCAAGGCGTGTTGAGTCTCCAATCACACCCTCGAAATTCCTGCCCACTTTTTCTCCGTTGCAGGTAACACCATCACCCTTGCCTTTCGCCAAACACAAGCAAGCAATCCTCAAGGAGGAATAAGAAGGCTGGAACATCGAACATAATGACGACGACGAGGCAGAAGACAAGGCCAGGAAATCAATGCATTTTCTTTTACAGTATTTCCACAATCACCCCAATTTGGCCGCTCTCTACACTGACCCCGAGGCAACTGGACAGCAATATCTACTGTGCAACCGGAATTTAGGAGGCACAGTGTTTGATGTTTACACCCACGTTCAGAATTTCCGCAGCAACCATGACTTGGTGCACAGGGCGGTGGCCGAGGCACTTTGGCGATTGTACAACAACGAAGAGCCCCCTTGGAGAGGTCTACAATTGCCCGAGAGCAGGCAAGGATGAACAGAAGGCCCGCCCCCACGCGCCGCTAACCTAGCAATTTGAGGAGGAATTGCACTCTGGAAAGGAGGGCAAAATGTTACCCGCCACAGCACCCGCGGGGATCAAGACCAAGGACCACAGCGACCACCGAGATCGAGACCAAGGATCGCAGTTAAGGAGGAAGCCAGCGCAAGATTAGGTTTTATTGCAATATAAATAGAGGACAAATTACATAGTTTACACTTCCATGTCTCGCACGAGTGCATTACTAGTTCCACGAGCGCGGTGTCGCACACCTTTGTAGCCATTTAGCCTCTACTCATTCAATGCAAACACGGACTAGTTTTCCTCACTATTCTTCCTCTTGCTAAACCCTCTTCCTCTCCCTCGCTCTAAACCTTGAATGTCCTAATCGCTGCGTGGGCCGAGGTGTCACCAATCTTCACTGGCCAAGGGTTTAATATCTCAGAAGATTGTCACGGAGAACTTGCACTTCAAGCTTCCCTCCGCGCCGAGGCCATAGCCGCGACGTGCGGACAACACCTTGGCCGTATCAGCAGAACAAGGGAGTAGATCCATGGGCAAGGTTGTCATATCGGGCGTGTTGAGGCAATCGGGCGGACAAAACGAACGTACGAGTTGTCCCGGACGGACGGGCGTGCCCGCCCACCTTGATAGTAGGAGGCGTGTAATTTCTTCATGGGTAAGAAACTTTGCAGTAAAAAGGCACGTAGGATGTGATGTGTAAGTCCATCGTGGCGACGGGGCGGGTGAAATTGTGCCATGGCAGGTGAACTTTTGTTAGGGCGAGTGAACTTTTTAGGCGACGGGTGAACTTTAGAGGGGGCGGGTGAACTTTAGAGGGGGCGGGTTACATTGGTGGCGGGGCGGGTGAGGGGGGGAGAGGGCGGGTGACTGAGGTGCGAGGCGGGTGAAGGGTCGAAGGGGGCGTAGGAGGGAGGTAGGGGGTGGGGGAGAGGGGTAGAGGGGGCGGAGGAGGGAGGCAGGGGGTGGGGTAGAGGGGGCGGGGCAGGGCAGGGGGGCAGGGGGTGGGGGAGGGGGGAGGCAGGGCGGAGGAGGTGGGGGGGCAGGGCGGGAGTGGGGGGTAGGGGAGGGGAGGGGGGGGTAGGGCGGGGGTAGGGGGGTAGAGGGGGTAGGGGGGTAGGATGGAGGAGGGGGGGTAGGACGGAGGAGGGGGGGTAGGACGGAGGAGGGGGGGTAGGGCGGAGGAGGGGGGGTAGGGCGGAGGAGGGGGGGTAGGGCGGGAGTAGGGGGGGTACGGGGGTAGAGGGGTAGAGGGAGGGATAAGCACTACTAGAAAACTGTGACCGAATCAACATAAAATCAACTAATTTTTGTTGTTTGGCGCACTGCATTGACCGTATTCACTAATTTGTCAGTTTTTTGTAAAAATCAACAGTTTGCAAAATATATTTTGTTGATTTGAGTACTGTAATGATCGAATCAACAAAATTTCATCAAATATAGAATCTTTTCGGAATCTTTTCGGAATCTTTTGGAATTTTATGAAATAATTTTGGAATCTTTTTGGAATCTTCCAGAATTTTTGGAATCTTTGGGAATCTTTTGAATCTTTTTGTAACATTGATTAAAATGCAAAATGAAAACGAAGATGCTTTGGGGCATCATCACTTCTTCAAAAAAAAAATTCAAACAATTTCGAAATGTAGAAAAATACCTGCATGAAATAGTTCACAAAAAGCATTTTGAAAAAAAGATGTTTTTACATCGTGAAAAATATTAAAAGTCTGTTGGGCAGTAAAAAGACGCCCCAGCCTCAAAAAATAAATAAATTCAAAAAAATTCGAAATTTTTTCTACATGTAGAAAAATACCTGCATAAAATAGTTCAAAAAAAAATTCTGAAAAAAACATGTTTTTACATCGTGAAAAATATTAAAAGTCTGCTGGGCTATAAATAGACACCCCAACCTCAAAAAAAAAAAAATTCAAACAATTTCAGAAATTTTTCTACATGTAGAAAAATACTTGCATGAAGTACGTCAGAAAAGAAATCTTGAAAAAAACATGTTTTTACATCGTGAAAAAGTTTAAAAGTCTGTTGGGCAGTAAAAAGACGCCCCAACCTCGAAGAAAAAAATAATTCAAAAAATTTTGAAATTTTTTCTACATGTAGAAAAATACCTGCATGAAATAGTTTTAAAAAAAAAATTGGAAAAAAAATGTTTTTACATCGTGAAAAATATTAAAAGTCTGCTGGGCAGTAAAAAGACGCCCTAGCCTCAAAAAAAAAAAAAAAAAAAAAAAAAAAAAAAAAATTCAAAAAATTTCGAAATTTTTTCAACATGTAGAAAATATCTGCATGAAATTATGCAAAAAAAAAAATTTGAAAATAAAAAGTTTTAAGAAGGCAAATTAATAGCCAATGGTTACATTCTGCTATAAGTACAAAAAATAACCCTCGTATGCATCGATGGATTCAAGTGGTGCGGTGGTGAAGGTCGTTGGGTGGGAGCTACGAGGTCTCATGTCCGAGTCTGCCCAGCAGCAGTCCGTGCTACGCTGGGTGATAAGGTGGGTCACTGTGGTGCATTGGTCGGGTTGGTGGTGGGGCCCACTGTTTGCCCAGAATATGCGTTTCTCTCTTCGTGGAACAATTTTCTGCCGGATTTCTTGAGGCAGAAGTTTAATTTTAATTTTTTTTAAAACTAAATTATCCTTGACCGAATCAACAGATTTGATAAACACTTTCGTGTTGATCAATGTCCAAATCAACGCGTCCGAATCAACTGAAATTTTCAAAGTTTTCATGTTGATTTGGACGCTGAATTTTCTAGTAGTGAAGGGGGAGTATAAGTAAAGGGGGGAAGGGGGGTATAGGAGTAGGGGGGAGGGAAGAGGTAGGGATAAGGGGGGGTGGAGGGAGGGATAAGGGGGGGGGGTAGGGGAATGGATAAGGGGGGTAGGGGGAGGGAGGTGGGATAGGAGAGGAGGTAAGAGGGGGTAAAGAGGGTTGCAGCGTTTTTTAATTTTTGTTTAAATTTTTAAATTTTTTTTAAATAAAATGTTATTTGAAGAGGATTGAAAAAAACATAACACTACCACCAGTATAATCTCTAGTCTTAATATAAATTGTGATCGTAAAATCAAATATATGATAAAACCATTAGGATGATAAATTTATTTGTAATATAGTATTGGGAAGAAGAATGAAATAAACATAATAGAAGGTGGGATTGAAGAGAAATAGCACACATTTTAAGAAGATCGTTTTTTTGGAGATGTGGTAGCTAGACTTTGAAATAGAGGGGGGAATTGGTTTGTAGTGGGGCAAATTTGAATAAGAGGGGGAAGTACGGAAACTTCAATTCTCTCTTTTCTTGGATTCCTCCTTGGCTCCTTCTTCCACCTACCGGGTATTTTTAAGGTAATGAAGTCCAAACATTCCTCACTAAAGCCGGAATTTGGACTTTCCCGGATATAGTGGGGGAATGTTTGACTTTTCTACGATTGAATTGACTATGCCTTCCCTTCCCTCCTCTTCTATCACCACTCCTCTCTCACCCCCTCACCCTCACTCCCCTCACTCCCCCTTACCTCCTCCGCCCTACCCCCGCCGGTATCCGCCTACCCCCCGCGGTGCACCCCCCCTACCCCCTCACCCCCCCTCTCACCCTCACCCCCTCTCTCACCCTCACCCCTCTCTCACCTCACCCCCTCTCACCTTCACCCGCTCTCACCCTCACCCCCCCCCCCTCATCGCCCTCACCCCCCTCTCACCTCACCCCACCTCATCCTCATCGCCCTCACCCCTAACCCTCACTCCCCTCACTCCCCTTACCTCCTCCGCCCTACTCCCCCGGTATCCGCCTTACCCCCGGTACCCGTTCTATCCCCCATGGTATCCGCCCCTCCCCTCCCCCGTAACCCGCTCCTCCCCCGTAACCCGCCTCTCCCCCTCTCACCCACCTCACGTAGTTTTTCCAATTTTTTTGCGAAGGTTTTTGTCATCTCTCTCACCAATCTTATGTTTTGCAAACAAGCTTCATTCATGGGATAAGCAAATCCAAACATCCCCTCATTAAAGCCGGGATTTGGAGTATCCCGGATATAGTGGGGGAATGTTTGGATTTCCAATGATTGGATTGACCATCATTCCACTCCTCTTCCACATCCTCCCCTTCTCTCCTCTTCCCTCCCCTTCTCTCCCCATTCCTCCCTTTCTTTTCTTCTCCTCCCCCCTCACCCGCCCCCTCATCCTCACCCCCCCCTCTCACCCTCACCCCCCTCTCACCCTCACCTCCCCTCTCACCCTCACCCCCCCTCTCACCCTCACACCCTCACCCCCCCTCACTCCACCCTCATCCTCACCCCCCTCACCTCCTCACCCTCACTCCCCTCACCCCCCCTTACCTCCTCCACCCTACCCCCCGGTACTTGCCCTACCTCCTTGGTACCCGCTCTACCCTCACCGATATCCGCCCTACCCTCCCAATATCCGCCCTACCCCCAATATCCGCTCTACCCCCAATATCCGCTCTACCCCCGGTACCCGCCCTACCCCCATGGCACCCACCTCTCCCCCCCCCCGTAACCCGCCCCTCCCCCCGTAACCCGCCCCTCCCCCCGTAACCAAGGTTGTCATATCGGGCGTGTTGAGGTAATCGGGTGAGCAAAACGGGCGTACGAGTTGTCTCGGACGGACGGGCGTGCCCGCCCACCTTGATTGTAGGGGGTGTGTAATTTTCCATAGGTAACAAACTTTGCAGAAAAAGCGTGTGTTGTGTTCCACGCGGCCCGTAAGTGGCGGCCAATTGGCTTAATTTTCACCTAAACCCTTGCTACGTCGTTGTTTTTTTACCTAAACTAAAAGCCAATAGCCGTTTGACCCTATCGGGCGAGCCACAATTCAATCGGACGGACAAGGCGGACGGACGGGCAGACGGCTGGCCCGCCCCGTATGACAACCTTGCCCGTAACCCGCCTCTCCCCCTTCTCTCCCCACTCCTCCCTTTCTTTTCTTCTCCTCCCCCCTCACTTGCCCCCTCATCCTCACCCTTCCCCTCATCCTCGCCCCCCCCTCACCCTTACCCCCCCTCTCACCCTCACTCCACCCTCATCCTCACCCTCCTCACCCCCTCACCCTAACTCTCCTCACTCCCCCTTACCTCCTCCGCTCTACTCCCTCCGGTACCCGCCCTACCTCCCGGTATCCGCTCTACTCGCCCGATACCCGCCCTTCCCCTGGTACCCGCCTACCCCCTTCCCCTCTCCCCACCTCCACTCCCCTCTCTCCCCCTCCGCCCCCGCCTTGGCCCCCCCCGCCCCCACCATAGCCCCCGCTCCCCCGTGGCCCCCGCCTTAGCCCTCTCCTCCCGCCCCCGCCCTAGACCCTCCCACCCCGCCCGCGCCTCCCTCGCCTCCCCGCCTTGGCTCCCCTCCCCGCCTCCGCTCTGGCCCTCCCGCTTCCGCCCGCCCCCTCCCCGCCTTGCCCCCGCCGCCTCCGCCTCTGCCCCCCATCCCCCCCGCCCCCCGTCCCCGCTTTGGTCACCCCCCCGCCCTAACCCCCTCACCCGCCCCTAACTTTTTTCACCCGCCCTGCCCTCAGCCTACGTGGCGCATACGTGGCGTGTACGTGGCGGCCAAGTGGCTTGGTTTTTACCCAAACCCTTGCCATGTCCTCGTTTTTTTACCTATATTAAAAGTCAACAGAGGTTTGACCGTATCGGGCGAGTGAGAGCTCTATCGGACGGACAAGGCGGACAGACGGGCGGGCGCTGTGCCCGCCTGGTATGACAACTATGTCCACGGGAGTATAACCCTGGGACCGCTGGCTGTTTGAATCCACGCCCAGACACTTCCCCGAGTTGACATGGCCACGGCAGTGCTGATCACTCTATGATTAAGCTTGATAAGTCAGCCCATGTCCGGTCAACGATAGTACCTCTTTATCTTGACATCCCTGGGATATCCGTGGTTTACGAGCCGCGATCCTTGTTTCCCTCCAATCCCCCTGTTCTTACCTCTCTTCCCATACCTCGGACATCACCATACCCGTACCCTGGCTAACACATGCATCGTACCAGATTGCTACATATGAATCTTCATTTTGAGTGCAATACATCATTTACTTCATACTATTGTATTATATAATTTTGATCCACGTATTTAGAATTCATTATGTGAATTGTTGCATACATGTGTAGACGCCATCATTTTCATACTCCATGTCTAAATGGTGAAGGGCAACAAAATTTATTAAAGGTTCTTTCTTTGACAACGTCTACTTTAATATCATCATAAATGGTCCCATAGACATCTTTTATAATCAAAACAAAGTCTTAGCAAAGTCTCCAGTTGTATTTGGGATTCTATAACAAATGTTATCAATTTGATGTCTGGAAGTACAACTACAAACTCATATTGTATAAAAAAGTATGTTTTGCTATGGTAGACAAAAAGTAATAACCGTTCGCGTGAATGCAATGCAAACGCTTTACAGTCCCATGAATAACACGTTTAGTCTAAAACAAGCAGATTTTATAATAACAGCCAGTACTGTAATAATGAAAATGACAACGTCTTTGGTAAGTTTGTATGAGCAAATGCCCAAATCTAAGTATGGCTCATCTTTCTGTAGATCTTCTGTAACAACTTTTCATATGTAGACCGCTCTATTGCAGGTGGATGTATCCAATAAATAGATACATAAAGACGCTCAAAGATTACGTACGAACGTACGCATACAAAGATGTCAACAAAGATGACTAGCAGGACATTGCTTCCAACATTCGGGAATCCTTACAAATGTCTTCAAGACGTCAATGTAGATGTAGTAGGTGCCGTTAGGACGGACGGTAGGATATCTATAAAGACATAGTTCAGGACATCAGAGCAGCTGACACATGTGTAGTGTGTTAAGTATGGAATTGAATAGTCTAATAACAAAGGTAGGAATGGTCCACATGAAATACATTATTGCGATAGGACGCCAATGGCAAGAGCAAGAAACATTTTGAGTAGAGTCAAGACATTATTGATCCTCTAGACCTATGACGTATCCCTCTTCCCGATTTGAGGGATTTTCCATGCTTTGCACATTGGCTAAATGCACGAGTGCTGCAAGCGCAGGCGGCCGGTGATTGTCTTGACAAGGACACTGTAGAGTAGTCCTTTTGTCTAGAGCGATTTGCAACCTCTGATCAGCAAATGCACGCATTTGAGATGCATTTGCGGGTGTAAAGAGCAGAAGGTACCTTTTTAAACCAGACTCATGTATAGTAGCCATGTCGGACCCTATTTTTTCAATTGGGTATTTCATATGTATAATGTGCAATAAGAATAAGTATAGTGTCTAGAATCCGACCTAAGTACGTTGTAGGCCGTGTATTATAAGGCAAATAAGTTGCAGGATCAGCATCTGCTTCCGCTTCGGCGCCGGTGGAGCTCAAGATCTTAATCAAGTTATTGCTTCCGGTCATTCCGATCGAAGACGTAGAGAAGTTGTTTGAGGAGGACCTCGATCCGATGGGCCTTTTAGGGTTATATTCAAAATTTAAGCCACCACATTTTAATTACACTTTCATTCGAAATTAAGCATCTTAAAATGATCTTACTTCCCAATACTAAATTAGAATATAATATTGCATCTTAAAATGTATATAGAGATTTTATATCTTACTCTCCAATACTATATTACGAATATATTTTTGCATCCTAGAATATATACAAATTTTTGATCTTACTCCTCAATACTAAATTAGAATATATATTTTTGCATCTTAGAATGTATACAAATTTCTGATCTTACTTCTCAATACTAAATAAGAATATACTTTTGTATCTTAAAATGTTTACAAACATTAAATCTTGTTTCTCAATACTAAATGAAAATATTTCTTTGCATCTCAAATTGTATACTAATATTTGATCTTACTCCCCAATACTATTCTAGAAGATATTTTTGCATCTTAGAATGAAGACAAATATTTGATGTTACTTCCCAATACTACATTATGAATGTATTGTAGTATGTGGTAGCTCAATTTTGAATAAGAGCGGGAACTGGGATGTGGTGGCTCAAAGTTGAATAAGAGGGGTAATTGAAAGTTGAAAGTAAGGAATTGTGGATCCTCTTCTCCTTGTTTCTCCTGCCCCTATCTCCTTCTCCAACCACTCCAGATATTTGTAGATTAGGCAAGAACAAACATTCTCCCACAAAAACCGGGATTTTGAAATTCCGGATATCGTGGGAGAATGTTTGGATTTTCCCATTCTTCAAATACCTGGAATGGTTGGCATCTTCTCTCCTTCCCTTTCCTCTTCTCTCCTCTCTCCTCCCCTCCTCTCCCCCCTCTCCTCATTTCTCATCTCTCTCTCCGCCATTGGAACCCGCCCTCCACCCGGCACCTGCCTTTGCCCACATGGAACCCGCTGTGCCTCTTCAATTATATACTAGAGAATATAAAAATAAATAGTAAAACACGTAATTCATTATAATGCAAATATTCAAATTATCATCAGATAACATATTTCGTTAAACTGAGAATATTTCTATTATCATCGACCTAAATCTGGCAAAAAGGACTTCATCTAGAGCTAAAGTGCAAACCAAGAAACTCATAACACTAAAATATAAGCAAAACATCCCATTAGAACAAGAAACTCAACTATATTGAGAACATATATTTGGAATGGTCAAAAAACATTCAATATCTAATCTAAAAGATATAGCACATTAAAATGGAAACCACATTAAAATGAGAAAATATCACAATGTCAAATACTGAATATAGTTTTAAAGATACAATTCTATTAAAAGTAGCAGTTACAATAGGGTGCTGCTTTAAGAAAATTACATCAATCTACTAATCTAATTGTGCCTAAAACGAGAAAAACTCTAAACAACTTCAATATAAACGAGCTCAAATCGAATGCGTGAAAAATTATGGAAGAGCTCACTACAAGAGTTCTGATGACCTAATTGAGAAAAAATGAGACAGGATTTTGTCAATTTGGGTGTCATATAGGGTACCTTGATTCAGACATGCAATTAACAAGATTCTGTCAATCTTCTCGTCAATTGGGTCAATAATACACGTAGGACTCACTTGGTGCTTCCCCCCATGCCATGCTGGATTCACTGCACAATCCCATTTATCCATGGTGAGAATATTATAACCTTACGACCATGGCATCATTTACTGACATATGGAAATTCAATTACCACGTGGCTCTTTTACATTCGCCATCGGTTAAATCATTGACCATTTCAGCATTTACTGAAATTTGAATTATTTTACTTCGACAGACTAATGGTCGTATATTTGCAGAAAGTTCGTGCACTAAATTATGTACAATAAATTTACAGGTATGTGAATGTTGCAGGTTTACTGAATTACATTTTATTTTTCCCAATGCGTTAAACACTGCTGGCACTTCCTTATTGGATTAGGGTGAACAAATTCGGAGGCTCCATCTGGGTTGATTTAATCATTTCCTGTAGGTTCTTCAAAACGAATCAAAATAACAAATGACGTGGAAATATAGTTTATCATTCCAGATTAAAACGGTCAGTAGCAAAGCATATTTCCTAAATCAAACATGGGGATGGTATGAGAGAGCAAGCATGCTGCTTGTTGTGTACAAGAGGATGAATTCCTATTCACCCATCCTCACAAGCCCCCCCCATATGGAACTTGGATACTAAAAGCACAACACTTATGGCCAGATTCGATCGCATGATACGGCCAAATCTTCCCCCCTGAATAATCTACCACTATCAACTACACCTACACTCATGAATTGATGTCATGAAATAGACTGAAGTCACACTGTATTCAGTCCACCGTAGTTCAGCCGAACTGATTGGCCATACCATTCGTTCAATCAAACACGCTTCACCCTTTTCCGCATGCCCTGTGATTTTTTCTCGGTTGGGCTGCTCCCTTCTCCCACAAAGTGTTGGTCTCTCTGCAAATTTAACAATTCCTCGTTAGTAATTATACATGCTTCTCTGAGACATATGCTAACAACTGAGAGTTCGGAAATTAGAAATTGGACCGCACCTGCACTTTTATACGAGTACAATATGAAGGAATTAAATCATCAGCGATTCCATTCGGAGGTATTATCTGTTGACTTATTAGTATCATGGTGTTATATTTTTCATTGAAACCACTTTAGAGGTTAGGGATCTCGCACCTGTTTACGGAGTCGTGGACCGTCTGTCTCCTCTTGTTCCTGTCCCACACCGTTCAATGGATGTTAGTTAAGGATTTTTGGTGTCTTACTCACTTTTTTGATGAAACATACAAGTTAGTTTATGTCACAAACATTCAATACCACAAACAGAATGGATCACAGAGTGACGAAGTATCTCACCTCCAAATTTTCAACGTCCCACGTTTCCACCGCAGTACATCCTTGCTGGGTTGCCTCCGTTGCTTGAATCTGACAATCATACGGAATTAACAAATGGTATACTCCATCAAATCATTAAGGTTTAATTCCTGCCCTACCATGTCCTATATTCATCAACCACGTGCAGGCACAATTCCGTCAAGTACTATAAGTTTTGAGGATAGAATGTTTCATACGCACTTTCAGATTCTCTGCCAAGGATTTCTTACCTCAGCTCTCGGTTGTTGTGCTTCTGATTCGGTGAAGCCTACCTCATCTGCCCTTTGCTCGACCTGTGTCTCGATGAGGTGTACTCCAGCTCCCATTATTTCTGCCCCAGACCGGAAGGAGAAGTATGACAAGAGGCTTCCAGGGGACCATGGAATCCGAGATGGCGGGCTAGTGCTCCTGTACGACAGCCGCCATCAAAACTTTCCGGGTAAGCTACACACCCGCTGGATGGGCCCTTACCGGGTAGCCCAAGTGTTCCCCAACGGATCCCTCCAGTTGGAGGATTTACAGGGTAACCTCATGGACACGCGCGTGAATGGGTCGAGGGTGAAACAGTATCACCCGGAGGAGTTAACGGATGAGGAGGTTCCGTCGGAGGAGGACGAACCCCCGCAGTACGGATCCGAGTAACCACGGTTATGGGGGCGGAGTGTTCGCGAGGACGCTCACAGATGAAAAAGGGGTAATGTCAAACCTCAATTTTTTGTTTTTGCCCCAATTCGGTCCGGATAGTACTTAGTAATAGCTAATTAGATGAAATAAAACTCTCATTCCCGCTTACCCGGGTAATGACCGGGTAGGATTGGCTTAGCCAGAAACCTTTCCACCCAGTAGTACCCTTAAGCCTAATAGGCAGGGTAGGATAGCTACCCCCTTTCGGGGATTTTGCTCGCTAAAAGGAAGGGTCCGGCCTCTCCGTGCCAGTCCGGTCGCTACAAGGCCCGGACAACACTTGGAGGACTCCTCGCGGTCCGAGTACCACCCGGCTAACGACTGCCTCAGACCGGCTAGCCGCGACCGGATAAGCCCGACCGGATACCAACAGTAGGGTATCGGTGGGCGGATACGGCGGCAGGGTATGACTGCCCCGGCGGGTACCGGTCCGGGTATGACTGCCGACCCGGGCAGCAATGCCGGGCCGGGTAGCAACGCCGGGCCGGGCGGAGGAACTACCGGCGGCGGCGCCGACAGTCCCGGGGAGGGAGAAATCCGGAGGAAGGGGAAGAGGGTGCTGGAAGAGTCCTCTGAGTCAGAGGAAGGGGAGGCCACCGCACCGCATTCGCCTGCCCACGCTACCCGGGTACACGCAGAGGCGGCCCCCTCCAACGCTGGCCGGTTGCCAGGGTGGGACGACTTCACCCCGCGGAGGCCGGAGTTCGATCCCAGCTTCCCTGTACCCCCATTCCGGATGACAGAGGAGCACCCTCTGCAACCAATTGCGCATGCACTGCATGTATGCACGCAGGAGCACCTCCAGATGCACAAGGCCCTGCGCGGTATATCCGTGGCTCTCCGAACCGGCCAAGTGGAGCGGTACCCTGACATGGTGAGGGATTTAGCCCGCGAAAATGCTGCAGCCCGGGCAAGTATCAGTGAGGGGTCCCTCATCATCCTGCGCCAAGCCCGGGAAATTAAGCAGCTGGAGGAGGAGCTGACCAAGCAGCAGGGGTACGCTCGGCAGCATCTTTTCGGGCTCAGGAGGTTCCTGTATGCACCCAGAGAGGCACAGCTGAAGGCCCAGCTGCTCGACGCCCAATTCCAGGCCTCAGGGTCGGACCTCCCAACCCGGATGGCGGCGTATATGAAGAAGGCTGCAGAAAGGATGGAAGGAGCTCTCCAGGAGATGAGAGGCCTCATCGGGGAGATGGCCCGGACTTTTCCCGGGGAGGCACCCCCCCTCGCAGTAGAAGAGGATACTCCCATCCAGGGTAACCCCGAAGCGACCGAGGAGGCCAGGGCCGAGGAAAAAGAGCCCATCGACCCCGCGGCAATGGAGGAGCCGGTCCTGCCCACGAGCCTGAGCCCAGAGAAGACCTCGAGGGAGACAAGAACTTTGCACCCCCTCAGCAAGGACGTACCGGAGAGCACT
The DNA here is from genome assembly GCA_037043015.1 of Bryum argenteum. NCBI lineage: Eukaryota > Viridiplantae > Streptophyta > Bryopsida > Bryales > Bryaceae > Bryum > Bryum argenteum. The sequence continues at coordinate 28,497,017 of CM073321.1, read as the reverse complement.
GAGGCAAGCCTGAAAGAGGAGGCTCCCCGGATAGTCGCGGAGGAGGCTCCCCGGATAGTCGAGGAGGAGGTTTCCCGGGTAGCGTTAGAGGACACCCGGGTAAGGAGTCCCTCCCCCATTCCACCGGACCGGACTGTGGACCCCGAGGACAGGAGTCCTATTCCTGCCCTAGAGGCCACGATCCAACCATGACAGGAGGGGGAGACCGATACCCGGCAAACCGGATTGGGAGCAGAGGAGTCGCGGCCACCTCGCTGTCCGGGTTTAGCCGATCCGTCGGAGCCCTCTGACCTCGAGGCCCTCCCCGAGAAGGTGCTGACTGCGGAGGTTACCCCCCTCATCCACGAGGACTTGATTGATGTCTCGGAAATAGGGGAGGCACTCCCGGACACCTCAGCCCCGATGCCTTCAGGGGATACTGAGGTCCTGGGGAGCGGAGGGACCGCTCCAGTGCTCCAGGAGACAGGAAACGAAGAAGAAGAGGTCACCTCCCAACCCGGGCCGAAGAAGCAGGAAGACGGCGCCTCCGCGACTGCCGAGGCGCTGTGACCGTCAGAATGGAGGAGGACGGTCAGGGCTGAGATAACGGTGGGCGGATATCCCGGATCGAGATTAGGTTAGAAGTAGTACTTTTGTTTGCAGATAGGAGAATGACGGCGCTAGGTTGACAAGGGTAAGATTTAGAAAGATTCCCTGGCATGGGGTTTTGTCCTCTTCTGGGATGCCAGGGAGGATCCACTACTTAGCCGAGGGAAGGATACTCCCTCAGGGTCTTTTCTGTGCCTTTGTAATACCCTAATTCAGCTACAAGTACGCCCTTTCTTCCATCCCCCGTGTGTATGTGTGTGTGTGAGTGAGTGTGTGGGTGTGAGTTTGCGTATCCTTTCCAGTTTCCTGTCTTGTATGCGGTGTCGGGGTTATTGCGGAGTCCAGGAGGCCCTTGCTGTCCGGGCAAGAGGTAACGGTTCCGTCTTTGAACGGAGAGTAGTAAGGAGGGGAGAGAAGCTGGCAGGAGAGGAGTGCGGCCAACGAACGGCACCTCTTACTTAGGGCACCGCCTAGTCTGTCCGTGTAGCGTCCAGGATTACAGCGGCCAGGAAGGGATTCCGGCCGCTTAACCGACTCCCGAGGCCGCACTCAGTTGAGTCCCCCTGGGTGCTGAAGTCCGGGTAGGCGGGTTGGTGTCTAGGTAATCGCGGTGAACTCTCGGTCGGGCGCACCACCCCCCGATCCGAAGAACACCGGGATCTACTAACCCGGGTAGAGAGTTGCGATAACCGGACCATAGGAGAACCGGATACCGACCTTTGTGACATGCGCGTGGATCTATAGTCCGGGCGTAGAGGGAGGTATAAGGGAAGTCCCTAACAGGGTAAGGAGAGAGAGAGTCTCGGTGACCTTTCCGGTCACGTTAATCAACGGGAGAAGTGGCCTAATCCCCCCACTTATCTAAGTCCGGGAAAATCCCTCTGAGGTGAATACAGAGGCTAAACTAAACCACAAAGACTAAACCCCCTCTCCTCTCCTGTCCGGGTAGCTCTTCCAGGACAGGATATAGGGCACAGGGGTGATAGGACAGTACCCGGATAGCACAAATCCGGGTTAGCTAACTAGTGGAAATTGTTGTTCTTGCACTTCACAGGATCTCCGTGGAACGAATACTCGGGTTCTTGTTTGGGAAACCTCTTTTACCACGAAAAAGGGTTATCCGGGCACGAATCAGGAAAGCACGTTACGACGCGCCTCTTCACACGAGGCTGATCTTGTTGAACCAGCAACAGTATCCTCCGTGAAGTATTCGTGCGCAGTGTTGCCACGTACTGCTATTCTTGCTGCTTCAACTGGAACGGGTGTTGATCTGTACTTCTCCTGCACGGTGGAAGATTCGATGTATTGGCGCTTCGAGAGTCCACCGTAGCCCTTGTCGCGGGACATTTCATACTGTATTTCCTCTGGGTCAGGGGATTGGCGGAATTGTCTCCTTAGTCTCTCTCGTATGCCTACCTCCCCAGAAGGCCCTGTCCTTCCGAAGTTAATCCTGCTAGCATTCCCCTTGCTACACATCATTGACTTCTGCTGGGTTGCTGGGTTGTAGAACTCTTTCTTCAACGAAATCTACGCCTTATCTAGACACATCTTCTGGTTTTTGCTCGCCAAATCGAATCTTCTTCCATAGCTCCGAACGTCTTAGAGACACGCCTCGAGCAACGACATCCCTGACAACCTCGAATCTCATGGAATTGCTATATTCCCAAGATTCCCCTATCCACTCTGCTATTTCCTTCACAACATCTAGCGGTTGTTTGTTTATTTGACCTATAGACGGGTCTAGTTTCTTTGAAAGTAACCTGATCTCCTTGTGCCAATCACCTACTCCTGCACCGTAAGGCTTACCAGAAATTTGGTCTACTAGCAAGTAGTTCCGGGGTTTACCTTCCTTTCGACGGCGATCCCCTTCTCTCTCTTTTTCTTTCTTCACGATCCTTCGCTCCTTACGCTTCTCAGCTTCTGTAAAACGATGATACTTTTCAGGAACTAAGTCCGTTTCCTCAGCAGGTACTTCTTCTCCTTCATGATCCAATTCTTCATCAAAATTCTCCAAGCTGTCATCACTCGACCCGCTTCCATCTTTGTCCGAGTTGTAAAAGGAGTAAGTCTGTTGTAGTAGTTGTGTTGATCTAGACTGTAGCCTTCGATTTGATGTTAACACTTCTCGGTATCTTTGAGGTCCCTGCATAATGTCAGACGCACTCTTTTGATTAGGACAGGACATTACACACTGCGACAACCTTCCTTCCATATCCATCAAAGATCAAAACCACAAGTTCAGTATCTAAACCGTAATCAAAACTGGTACTCGCATCCTGGGAAATCACTCATGCAATCTACACTCTACTTTGGTTGATGTACGAGGTGGGGAATGGACAACTTCATTTCTGCACTCTGGATTCTGATGCGCTGAAGGTGTGCCTCTCGCATTGACGTCTAATTGATCTTCTTCATCTATGACGTCTGTGTGTCCGCTCTGTGAAGTTCCCGCTCTTCCAGGAAATGACATATGCAGCCCTTGACTAGAACTTGGAGAAGTTGTTGGGATTGGCCTTTCTCGACGACTCCCCCTCCCTTGAAGATCTGCAGCAACACTTGGATAACCAGGGTACAGTTATGTAAGTGCATTAAAGGCGATATTTGTTACATTGAGACGATTAGGAGTCTCATATTCGATCCGGGGATAAAGAAAAACCGTTCAACATCTTCAATATTGAATCGTTTTTATAATTTGAGACTTTTATATATCAATACACATGAATACCTCTAGTGCCCAAAGGTTGCATTCAAGTTTTATCCCCGGCCCGGGGATGATTCCAACAGACCTAAAGTGTGCTCAAAGTCTCGAAGTGCACATATACTCTCAATGTAACGAATATGGCCATATTACATCCTTTAACGTAGGGTTCACTATGTATTATGTCCGTACTAATGACAATCAAACAGTTCAGTACTAGTGTAACATAGATTAAAGTTATTTTACCTCGGTTGTCCCTCCTTGGATGTTGTGTCGATGTCTCACCCTTCTCTTGTTCGTCGGATTCGCATTCTTCAGCCTCTGCATTCTATGGAAGACATGCTACTCCTTCCCCTTTAGCTCTTCGAGGAGTTCCCGACCCGGGTCTACTATTGGGGGTCCATGGAGGCGGTCTGAACTTTGGTGGTGCAGGTCTACTCATAACAGCTGAAGGAGTGAGAGACGACATCACCTTGCCTATGTCCCTTCCAATTGTGTTTTGAGTTCGCGTGCGGCCTGCGTCTCCAACGCACCTTGCTGCTACTGAAGGTAGTTCCGTTGAACTCTGTCTGAACGCCGGTGGAGGAGGTGTTCTCACCGCTGGCGCACGTAATGGCACAGAGGAGTGATCAACCCTCGTGTCATCGGGAACCGGAGCACAATGGCCTCTACGGGCTTTATTTACATGCCCCCCTGCAACAACTGTTGACACGTGCAAAGATGAATTTTCTATATTTTTTATTTTTTTCCAAGAATTGTAGACCCCGCGCCTATTTGGTTTCTCTTGTCGATGTTTTGTGTCCTACGTTCGTTCCATGGGACAAATCTTTCGCCAACTCCATCTGAACGAGATGATCGGGCCATTTCCTGTGACACAGTAACGCAACATGAAGACGATGGAAACCAAGAATGCTTAAACTGGAACCCGTCAATATTCCTACTCTCATTCAAGACCACTTGTGCTTAAAAGCTCAAGCACAAATTTCAGAAAGAATAATCCATACTACAAACGAAACACCGATTCTGCGTTTATGAGATTAATATTGAGGTAGTCAAATCTACGACACTTACATTAAATTCCATACATATTTCTGCATCTCCTATTTCAGCATGTTATTGATTTTGTTATGAGCACGCTCTATACCAGCGAAGATGCTTCTCTTGATTCCAGCCATGCTCGACAGTAAGCTATTCACACTTTAAAAACTATGATAGAATGCCTTCTATAGCAAAAAACTGTTAAGCACATGTATTCATTCTTCGTAACATGACAAGTCAAGGTAGATTAGAAAAAAGAAAACTGCAAGACAATCCGGTTATACAGTGGATGGACAAAGATTGTTCTAATGTGAGAAAATTCACGAGTCCTTCTCTTAAGTTCTGAACAAAAACCCAATTACACGTAAAAAAAACATTATTACATAATAATCCAATAGACAGATAAATGATAATTGCATTTCTAATTTCAATATGATTCAGATCTGGGGTTCAAGACTGATTTCAGAAATGACATTATGTATAGAACATTCTTATGTCAGAGTCCACATGGTGAGGTATATTGAGTTCACGGAAAGATAACGTACAGGGTTTGATGACGAAAGCAATCTGAACATGTTCAAGATAAATGAAGCTTACTGTTATCATCTATGTTAGTATGTTACTGCGGCCTTACTAACCTTGACTGTGCTAGGACCGGACATGCAAGTGCTTACAGGTGCCTCTTATTCAATGCCGTGCACATGGTGCAATGAAGTGCCATCTAGGTTCTGAGCATGGCTTACCGTTGGCCTCGATGATGAATAGATCTGCTTGGCAGATTTTGCTTTGCGCTTGTTGTTGATATCTAGTAAATCTCTGTAGTCGAAGGTGTTCAATTCGCACTTCTGCCAAATCAATTTTTTCAGGGTATATAACTATTCCAAAATGAATGAGTTTTGTATATATTATGAAAGAGCTGTACTTCAGAAGAACCACCCTGGATATTTCGAAGCAAAACGCACATTGCGATACAATGTCAATGTCGGATTACAACTCATGAGATCAAACAATCAAAATAATAACGAGCTGAGTCTCAAGGAGCTTCAAAAAATATGACATTACATGACAACCATTTTAGTGCTAGGTACCTCAAAGCCTACAATTTGGATTCAATCTGAACAACTAAATCCCTGTAAGACTGTATTATGTTTCTCTACGTAACAGTGCATCCTTATAGCTCATCGTGAGGTTCTTAACAAAGACTTCTAATTTTATTCCATAATCTTTTTTTCACAGTTATTACTGTAACGTTTGACTTATCATGTATGGAAATTTAAAAACAATTGAATTGTACAAAGTACGGTGTGTGCAAACATGGTACTCTAGAACTTCATACTGTAATCCTCTGGTTGCTATTGCATTACAGAAGGCGAAGAGGATTCTCGGGTGAAAAGAGAGTATGGACATTGTAATTGTAGCCTCTCACTACATTTGAGGTAAGTCTGAGGATACTTTTATGTAGTTTTGTGCTAGATTGACGGTATTTCAGCCCAACAATGGTTTAGACAGTCCAGCATCACTCAGTGTGCAATAGACATTACTATCACTGCAATTTACCCTTCACCAACTCCTATAATGTAAAGAAAGTTCGGATCTGCGCGATAGACATGGTCTGTAAGCATCAGTCATATTTAGGGGCTCAAAATTCTGATGTTCATAGTAGAAACCTATGCTAGTTTCTACCAAGTTGATGGGGTTACATGATTGAGTACTTACCTAATAGATTGTTCTGGTCGAAGCATTAACGAATATGTTGCACTCAATCCATTGTACCTCTCCTTGGGATGTGTTTGCTGTGTACCCGAACTCCTCGTCTTTCTGTATACATTCCTCGTAGAGAATGGCTTCAAGATCTACACTCCATTGCACGAGGCACTTATTAAGAAGTAATTCTACATATGGTAAACAGGAATGAAAGCTTGAAACAAATCGCACCTACAACAGCATACAAGTAGAGTACTAAACAACTTCACTGGCTGTACCACGTTCAGCCTAATTTACATCCCATGTTACCTCCTACCGGCGTTGTTTTTTAGGTTGTCGACTTCGCAACTTCAAGCGCGTGGGTGTTTCCTGAAGTACCACTCGCATACAATGCGCCTTGAGATTGCCCCGGTCGATTCAGGCGGTCCTGTGTACTGCAACCACGCGGATTTCCAGCGATTACTCTAAGTATAAGACGTTACCCAGAGTACAGGACGTTGAACTGTTCTATAAACCAAACATCATAGAAAGTACATGCATTTGATGTCTCACCTCAGAACCACAACAAAGCTAAAATCATATGCTAGGACGTCGTGCTTTTTCTCTTCACCCTGTTTGAAAGCCTTACAGGTGAGGAACGCGAGGATTCATAACGATGCGCCTACATGGGCCGAATACCACCATGAGTTGGGCCTCACGTAAACAACGGAAGATGGAGAGGATAATTGACAAAGCACATGCTTTCATCGGATAAACGTCATCGACGAATGGTTGAGAAGGTAGATTATCCCCTTAAAATTCTGCAGACGTTGCGTGTGAGTCGCTGCCTTGCTGAGTGAGGCACAACATGTGAGGCGCTGGCGATCATGGCTATTTACAGCGCCGCAACTGCGTATACTCCTTAAATTGTCGTAAATGCCACGAGCTAAATCCGGACCTCTTACGTAGGTCTTTAGCGGTGGTGCATACAGACTTGTCAAACCTTTATTTCATAAATTGCATTACGAGAGACGAGGCTAAACTATCGGGACTGCCACGATGTTGACTACGACCCAGAAAATCAATTTTAGAAACTACGATAGCGCGGGGGTAAAACTCTCACCTCTCACCAGCGCCCTTGTAGGTATCATTTCCACGTCTATGTTTTTGTCTATGTGTTTGTCATCCCAGTTGTCTCGGTGGTGAATTACTGGTGGACTGTAATTGTTGTGGCAGATTTTTCCGGCAACGTCTAGCACTCTTTGGTGGGCTGGAACAACACCTCACAAAATTACATCGCCAGGAAGTTGCATTTTACTGAGAAGGAACGGCATGCTGTGGATTGGAGCGATCAAGACAAAGTTGGCGACACACAAATGTGATTGTTGAATTAGTTTTCACTATGGAATGAAGTAAGTATTTGCCCATAAGTTTGCAATTTTATCCTCCACTCTGCCCACTTGATGCATTTGTCGTTCAATGTAGAGCGCAGGTTACTTTTAACGCCTACCTGAGAGAGAAGAGACGACAAGGCATAGGAAACATCTATCACGGCTAACCTACACTACTAAGACATAAATATGTGTGTTCGAACGGCATGCTTCATAGTTGTAGTAAGGATAGCAACAAGGTGAGAACCACATACTTAGACGTCGATAATTTCACCATTCAGGAGACGTTCCGCAGGTTCTTGGCCAAGCACTCTGTAGGTGTTCTAATCATTTATCCCCGATTTCTTTATGCTCTATAGTCCTCTGTGTTTTTATGTAGTGGATCTCTGTTGAGATAAGGATAAGGCGCCCTTCGGAACTTAGAGAAAATTAGAAGCTTCCATTTAGACTGCAGTTCAACTACAAGTTCAATAACGTAAAAGGATTAGTTCCACTGCCAGTTCAACACCGTAAAAGGTTTTGAATCCTTCAATATAAATATGTGGTCAGGGAACACTCTTAATATATATTTCTCATTATCTTGATATACTCATTGCTCTCTGTCTCTCTCTCTCTCTCTCTCTCTCTCTCTCTCTCTTTCTCCTCAACACGTTATCAGCACGATATCCCTATAGCCTTCTTTTTCGTTATTTTTACCATGGCAGAGGCAATCTCCGAATCTCGTACCCAGGCGCTGGTGTTTACCGCATTGGCACCCGATGGCAACAATTTTCTTGAATGGGACAACGACATGACGACTTACCTGATGGCGGAGGAGCTCGCCGATGCTTTGTACGCTGCGTCCGGTCTTGCGATGCCCGTCTCACATCGTTATCAAGCACTGGTCATCATCCGGCGCCAACTGCATCCAACACTTCGGAAGCAGTACCTCCAAGTCGACACCCCTTGGATATTATGGGCGCAACTCCAGGAGCGATTTAACTATGATCAGCAACTTTTTCTTCCCCAAGCTCGCATGGAGTGGTCCAACTTGCGAGTTCTCGACTTCCCGGATCTCCAATCCTTCAACACGGAGCTTCACCGAATTACCTCTCAACTCCGACTCTGCGGCGAGATTATCACGGACGCCGAACTCATCGATAAGACTTTATCCACCTTTCCTCCTGCTACTGCCATTCTTTCTCAGCAATATCGAAATATGCATTTTCCACGCCACGCGGAACTGATGTCTTACTTATTTGTAGCGGAACGGCAACAACAGATGTTATTGAAGAACGCCAAATTACGGCCAGCTCGTGAAGTCCATATCACGGAGTCCTCCCCGTCCGTTCCACCCAAATTTGTTTCGATACCTACCCTGACGCCGACACCTCCAGCCCCAGCAATCACCCCGGAGGTTAACAGTACAGAGGCTGCAAAGCGGAATCCCACGAGCGGCCGGGGCCGTGGCCGTGGCAGGGGGCGCGGTGGCAACTCTGGGCGAGGTGGATACTCTCAACACGGTCGCCGTTCGGGCAGATACTTTGATTCTCGTGATCGTGATTATGATAACGACCACAGGTATTACAACAACCAACGCCCTTATGACAGGCCCTCTAACTCTCGTCGCCATAGTCCGTCTAGAGAGTCTGAGGGGTCCGGACCCGTCACAGGAGCTTGTTATGAATGTCGTGATCCTAGTCATTACGCTAGGTCGTGTAGAGCGTCACCGTATGTTCGCGCAATGTTTAGACAGTTTCAGCGAATGAAGGAGGCAAAACGGGAAACTCACACCCTTGATGCCCCTTTCTTCACTAGCTTCGATATCGAGAACCATATGGTCGTCCGTTCTCGGGAGGAATCTTATACAGATACTGCCTTACTTGACTCCGCCTCGACACATACTATCCTACGTGACCCCATTTTCTTTGAGTCTTCGGTCCTGCGAGATACCTGGTTGAATTGTGACCTTGTCACGATTACCGGAAGCCGAAACTTGCGGTTTCGGGAGGGCCGGGCAAGAGTGGTTCTGCCCGGGGGATTCTCCCTCAGTATTGAGAGAGCTATGTATGCTCCTGATGCACCCCGGAGCCTGATCAGCTACTGGGATCTACGTGCAAATGGCATTCACGCTTCCACTGTGGACGGGGAAGGCGATGATTATGATGATGCCATTGAACTGCGCAAAGATAAGCGAGTTCTGACTAGAGTGATACCGGGACCGACTGGCCTTTACGCATTACCCATCATGGCGGACGCGCCAAGGGAATGTAATTTGGCGGTGCTTCCGGCATAAGCGACTTGGACATCCTGGCACGACTTTGTTTCGTCGGATGGTCCCGATACTCACCGGACACAACTTGAGTCCTGCTGATACGGACAAAGTAGCGGAGTGCCTTGCTTGTATTCAAGGCAAGTTTCAGAAGGCTGCTTCGCGGTCACAGTTGCCTACAGAACTCCCTCAGCCACTCCAGCGCCTGCATGGCGACATTTGCGGGCCTATTGAGCCGCATTCAGGTCCGTTTTCTTACTTTTTGGTACTTGTTGATGCCTCGGGGGCACACGCTGAAGTTTCCTTACTCACCACTAGGAACATGGCCTTTCCCAAAATCTTAGCCATGCTTATTCGTTTTAGAACCCACTTTCCTGATAGAAAAATCCAAAGTTTACGAATGGACAATGCAAAGGAGTTTAGATCCCAAACTTTTGAGGACTACTCCACAGCCACAGGAATAGAGCTCACGTATGCTGTCCCATACGAGAATCCCCAAAACGGTCTAGCTGAAGCTTTTATCAAGAAGATTCAGCTTATCACCCGCCCCCTCCTTATTTATGCCAATATGCCTACCTCTATGTGGGGGCATGCAGTTCTTCACGCCGCAACCCTTCTCAGACTTCGCCCCACACTGTTAAATGCCCAGACTCCCTTAGAGATGGTTTCCGGTAGAACTCACAACATTAGTTATCTTCGAGTGTTCGGTTGTCAAGTTTGGGTTCCAGCCCCGGAACCTCAACTTCGCACTATTGCTGCCCATCAAACTGGTGCTCTACACCGCGCTCGTTTTGCAAACTGCCGCTTCATAGAGACAGTCTTCCCAGCACTCTATAGACCCACACCTTCACCAGCCTTAAGGTTCAGAGCCACCCAATCTTTCACCAAGAACCCTGATCCACGAACTGCCATAGCTGAAACTGAGGTCCAGAAACTCTTGCATCTTCACGAGTTAGCAACCCGCATTCCTGATGGTTTCGCCTCTACTTCCCGAATTCTTCGAAACCCAATTCCTGGTTCGGGCAATCCTCCCATAGCACCCAAGCAGAAAGACCCTAAGACCCCAAAACCTCCGAAGGCTCCTAAGGCACATTCGGTACCTAAGGGACCCAAAGCCTCGAAGAATTCCAGAGCCAAAGAGCTAGTTGCCACAACCCCGGTAGCACAGAATCCTGAAGTTCTTCATATAGAACCCGCACCCCTTGTTTCTTCTGAACCACCCTTTCTACCTGAGGTAGAAGCCTTTGTCACCTCCATCACCACCTTAGATCCAGATCCGGTTACCTTAGAACAAGCCAAAGCCAGCCCCGAATGGCCACAGTGGCAAGCCGCATTGCAAGCCGAGTATGCTTCATTGCGCAAGCGCCAAGTGTTCGGTCACGTGGTACTTGATCTTCTTTCAAAGCCCATCAGCTACAAGCTCATATTCACTCGAAAGCGCAACGAGAAGGGTGAAATTGTTCGCTACAAGGTGCGCTGCGTGGCCCAAGGTTTCAACCAGCGTCCCGGGATCGACTTCAACCAGACTTACTCATCGGTGATCGATTCCACTTCCTTCCGGTACCTGCTCGCACTTGCTGTGCAACTCACGTTGTCCACTCGCCTCGTGGACGTAGTCACGGCATATCTCTACGGCGAGTTGGACGAGAAGATTTATATCAAGCCGCCCCCAGAATTTTTGAAGGATACTCCAAGACCTTCACCCGGCAAGTTTTGCGGCCTTAAGCTCTGCAAAGCTTTATATGGCCTGAAGCAAGCGGGGCGCGCCTGGTATCATCACCTCAGGAGGTTCCTTACTCATCAAGGCTTCACATGCCGCGATGCCTTACCTTGCATCTTCGTGCTTCGTCGAGATTCTGCCTTTGTTATCCTCGCAGTTTATGTAGATGACCTCAATTTGGTGGGTACTGACGCATTGTGCACCGAGGTTGAGGAGCTTCTCACTACTCAGTTCGAGATGAAACTCCTTGGCCGCACCACGTTTTGTCTTGGACTTCAGGTATGCCATCTTCCCGACGGGAGTATTCTTCTCCACCAAGACACTTACACCAAGAAGCTACTCAAGGCATTTAACATGTCCAACGCCAAGTCCCTTTTGGCACCAATGATTGGGAGCAGCAGCACGGGAGACGACCCGTACCGACCTTGCGAGGAGGAGGAGAATGAGAAGGATCAGGAGAAGTACCTCGTTGTGGTCGGAGCACTGCTTTACCTCGCAACTCACACTCGCCCCGACATCTCATTTCCTGTTAGTGTGTTAGCTCGTCACGGGCGCAAGCCAACTGATCGACATTGGCACGGGGTGAAGCACCTTCTTCGATACCTCAAGGGAACGGAAGATTTGGGTCTACACTACACAAAGGAGGCGAGTCCTAACATCACGGGATATGCAGATTCCGGGTACATCACGGACGAGATTAGTGGCAAGTCCCAGACAGGGTATATCTTCCTCAAGAACGGAGCTCCGATATGTTGGAAATCTGTAAAGCAGACCGTCACGGCGATTTCGACTAACCATGCAGAGTTGATTGCGCTTCACGAAGCCGCTCGAGAGGCGGTTTGGCTTTGGACTATGGTGGACACGATTTCAGAGCAATGCGGGATGAGCTCGCAGCCCAAGGCGACCATTATCTTCGAGGACAACGCTGCTGCAGTTGCCCAAGTTTCTGCCGGTTTCATCAAGGCAGATCGAGTTAAGCACATCCCACCTCAACTCTTCGGGTTTATGCAGGACCTCGTGGAGACGAATCAGATCGAGGTGAAGAAAATCGACACTGCGCATAACATTGCAGATATGCTAACCAAGGCACTCCAGCCTTCTAAGCATCGAGAGTTGGTTCGCGCAGCGGGTCTCCGCTCACTTCGAGACCTCATGTAAAGGGCGCACTCTTTTCTCCACTTGAGATTTTCCCCACAGGGTTTTGCTCGAGGAGGAGTTTTTAATGAGGCGTTCCTTGGTCGAGGAGGAGTGTTGAGATAAGGATAAGGCGCCCTTCGGAACTTAGAGAAAATTAGAAGCTTCCATTTAGACTGCAGTTCAACTACAAGTTCAATAACGTAAAAGGATTAGTTCCACTGCCAGTTCAACAACGTAAAAGGTTTTGAATCCTTCAAATATAAATATGTGGTCAGGGAACACTCTTAATATATATTTCTCATTATCTTGATATACTCATTGCTCTCTGTCTCTCTCTCTCTCTCTCTCTTTCTCCTCAACAATCTCGTTGCTTATGTTGGAAATGGGTGGCGTATACTAGTTTTTTCTTCAGTGTGGGTCCTATAGACACAGTTTATTCGCTATCACCAATGGATTCTCCCATGGTACGTCCCATTCAAATATCTGAGAGACGTTGGAACGAGGGACCGGATGGCCTTCACCACACCATGCTTGATGTGGCTGAATTGGCGTGTTTCCGCTTGGAGAGGTTCCAAAAAAGGCACAAGCTACATGTGCCTGATCGGAAGCCTCAGTGGAGTTCGGAATTAAACCGTGAGAGTCTGGGTCCGTCGAGTGATACTGTAGTTGTTGCAAAGAGATTTATGCACCCTCTTCCTCATGACGTAGTGAAACAAGCTCTCTGGCCGGTACTAATGAATGGCTTATGTTCCCACGACAACTTCAAAACTTTGTGCCTTATGAGGTGTGTGTGAAAGGCATGGATGGAATACTCGGAGAGAGGCAAGGAGTGGCCGTTTGCTTTAGAGTCTTGGAAGAAGGGGAACCACCGTTATATAAGCGATTATGATGTGAACCCTTACCTCGACACGGATTCTGAATCTGACCCAAATTGGGGGTATGCTGACTCGGACGAAGAGTGATGCGTTGTCCGAGTTCTGGTGTTCTTAGTGTAGAGAATAGCACGCCCAGGTCAAATACTACATTACACAGCTTTGATCATAGCGATATTTTGCGGACAAAAACACTTCTCAAGCTACAGATGTAGAATGTGATAGTACCTTCTGTATGGGGCAGTGCCCTCAAATTCCTAAATGAAACAAATGTTGTTTATGTATCCACAAATACTTTTCGAATGATTGTTTTTATAATTTGATAGGTGTCCTATGGGCTGTGTGAATTTATGAATGAATGTGTTAGTGTGACACATCGTTGTATGGCTTCTGAATGTCTCTGACCCTGTGAATGGACTCGTGTTCCAGGATTTCTTACGTTGTCTAGTTCTTGCTTACAAGGAGGGCAGTCGTCCATACTTAGGCGTGGCCGAAAACAATTTTGTTAAATCCTTTCATCGGTCGAGTAACTCGTTTCAGGTTCACTACTCCCCTGCGTCTTCTCATTTTCTTTAATGCATATCTGAATATAATCTTCATGTTCCAGTACTGTATGGTACAGTTTCTTATGAGTACTTTGTGTCATGATAATGTCTGCAGCATCCACTCCAGATTCATGATCGAAAGCATTGAAGCGGATCACTAATTTTGTCCAGGACAACAAACCTACGAAAGGTTAGCAATAAGAGTACCTAGAAATTTAACTTTTAAGCCATGTTTGTATTATTCTTGAATTCCATATTCTATGAATAAAAGGTTACACTTGCTTACTCCACATATCGATTTAATACAGGTATAAGGAAATGAGGCCAACGCGCCTCGGAGAGGCGTACCACATTGAGAGAGCAATAGCTGCAAGGCAAGGGATCACCCGATATCCATGTGGGTGTGAAACATGCCACGGTTTTAAGTCACAGTCAACTCACAGAGTTGAAGTGCACCATCGCAAATACGGACGGGACTCAAGATTGATCGAGCCCCTTCTAGTAAGTTTCCATCTGCAGTATCAGTATAGATGTTTGCATTATTACTAAAATCAAAATAACTAAGACTTACTTCGGTACTGCACCAACTGATCGAAACAAGACACCCTCGGATGCAGAGTGGTTAATATGCCACAGTTTAACATATGTTTTGATGTTATCTTGTTCAGAGTAGATGGTGAGATACAATACTTATGTATGATGAGATGCTATTCCGCTTGGTTGTCAATGTGCCTTTTGGACTTAAGAAACAGCATACGATGCTTAACATTCGACTTAGTTCAGTTTGTTTCTTTGACGTATGCCCAACGATACGGAGTATGACGAATTAAGTTTAATAAACTGCATTTTTTCTTGGCAGAGGATGCCCTATGAATGGAACAATAACAGAGATGAGGACTCGGACGGAAGTGCCCACGTACCACGACAGGAACATAACAACAGACCCGAAGTGAACATCCCTGTAGAAGCTGAAGAATTCAAAGTGTTTGAAGCAGCCCCTCCAAACACCGAAGTGAACTTCGAGGAAATGGCTGAAAACTACTTTGCCAGGGCCGACGAAATTCACGCTGAATTCATAGACGTGGAGGACGAACAGTTGGAATTTGATGACTTGTCATCAGACGACGAGGAACCAGATGAAACACCAATTCTTGAGGATATACTTCGGGAGTCGATGGAATCACTTTTTCCAGGTTCTAATATCAGCCGTCTCCAATTCAGCATTATACTGATGTCGTTATGCACATTATTTTCCATCAGCCATCATTGCTTGGATGAGATTTTGACGTTTCTGAAACACGATGTGTTGCTTGAGGAAAATAATTGTCCTAAGTCTTCCTATGAAATGAAATCTATACTGAAAAAACTAGGGTTGTCACATGAGATGATCCACTGCTGTGACTGTGGGAAAACCTTATACTGGAAAGATAAGGTAGACTTAGTACAGTGTCCGCATTGTCAAAAATCGCGGTATATACCAGGGTCGAACACTGTGCCTTTAAGAGTGCTTAGGTATTTCTCATTGATTAGAAGATTGCGAAGAATGTTTCGTTGTCCCGAGTTAGCAAAACATATGCGATGGCACAGTTGTAATCATTCAACCGATGGGAAAATGCGATCGGTAGTTGATAGTGAGCAGTGGAAGTTCATTGAGGACCATTACCCTGGATTTAGCAGTCAAGATAGGAATGTCAGGATGGGTCTGGCTCTGGACGGGGTCAATCCCCATAGCTTACAGTCATCAAGGCATTCAGTGTGGCCCGTGATGATTGTTTTATATAACTTACCTGCGTATTTAGTAACAAAACGGTTCTTCATCTGTTTAAGTATGATAATTCCAGGCCCAAATTCACCATCTGAACACACGATTGACGTGTATTTACAACCTCTTGTGCATGAGTTGAAAAAACTCTGGAAGGGTGTCCCAGTTGTGGACATGTCGGAGCCACCTCGATCCAGGGATCGTACGTTTACTATGCGCGGCATGCTCTTGTGGACTATAAATGATTATCCGGCGTATACTTTAATTTCAGGACAAAGTGGCAAAGGATATGCAGGATGCCCTGTATGCGGAGAAGAGACTGTCGCAGATCATTCAAGAGAGGCCCATAAGACTGTGTTTTTAGGAAACAGGAGGTGGCTATCGGAGAACCACCCATGGCGAGCAGCACAAGCAGCTTTTACGGGTCAATCAAACTATGATCCACCACCACCTCGCCAATCAGGAGTTACAGTTCGACTAAGAGGCGCATGGCAGGAATCATTCTTACAGCTGGGAGGCCGACCGAATTCACGCTACGATCCTGTTAAACTCACAGGTGTAAAAAGAGTCAGTATACTGTATCAACTTCCGTATTGGGAGGTACGTATCTTCAGTATTGAATTAGGTAGACTGAGTCATAATTGTTTGCACAAATGCTAGGAGATTAACCGGATTCAGAGAGAAATGACCACTGTCAATCTGCTTTTTTAACTAACTTCATAGTACGGTAGTTTTGTAACAACAATTTTCTTGTACAGACTGATGTCGAGTCCCTTATTGTTATTGTTGGAGCCACCGCTCGCAGTGAAAACAGAATGCTCGTAAGAAACCTGGAGTTTACTTGAGGATTTGCAAGCAGTAGTACGAAGAATGTAAAACCAAATAAACTCACACTGTGGAAGTAAAAGGATTGAAGTATGACCATAATACGGTACTAATGATTCACTCACCCTAATGAAGAAGCTACATTTGTTCCTTACGGTTGACTGAGTTGGACTGAATTCAGGACAAGTTAGTTACTACATTGTACGTATCTCGGTACTATGTGTCCAATAAGCTTACTAACAGGCCTCACATTGATCACTGTTTCTGCAAATACATCGCCAATGAATCCTCAGGAGAAAATTTAGAAATTATAGTACATGATTACAAGTTTTTATAGGGCTCTGTAATCATGCGTAGCACAATTACTTAGGCCTCAATGTGATCAATGTGAGGCCTCCAATGAACCGTACCTAAACCCAGCAGTGTGCATAATAGTTGGTACTTTGACATCTTTTTTTTTGCTAATTAAAACCATGTGTTTCCCTTCGTTGCTGAATGAGGATTTGAGTCGTTTTTTTTTTTGTTCTTTTTATTGCGCAGAAACTTCTGACAAGACACACACTTGACGCAATGCATTGCGAAAAAAATGTGTGTAAAAATTTACTTAGAACTCTCTTTGGAGAGACAGATGATGCAAAATCAAGAGAGGACATGCGGGCTAGGGGGATCCGGGAACATCTGCACTTGCGTCTGAATCCTGACGGACGAACTTACTTCAAGCCCGATGCACCGTAAGTGTTGACCAAGGAGGAGCGGCTGCAGTTTCTCAACACATTAAGGGAACTAAAGTTTCCATCAAGCTATGTGAGTCCGTTAAGCCAGAGAATATCGGATGGGAAGTTGAGGGGTTTAAAAACCCACGACTTCCATGTTCTGCTGCACCAGGTAATCCCTTTGTGCTTAAGGGATGTAGGTGATCCCAAAGTAGTGGGTGCAGTAATGAGTGTGAGCAAATTATTTTGCAAAATTTGTGCGAAAGTGGTAGATGCCAGTGAAAAAGAAGTGTTACTAGAAGAGGTAGCAGAGACAGTTTGTTCATTAGAGAAGGAATTACCCCCATCAGTCTTTGTAATTATGATGCACTTACCAATTCACTTAGTGCAGGAGTTGTTCATTTGTGGGCCGGTCCATACTAGATGGATGTATCCCTTTGAGCGTTACATGAAGGGTCTGAAAGGCTTTGTAAAAAACAAGGCGAAGCCGGAAGGGAGTATGACCTATGGTTACCTGAGAGAGGAATCAATAGGATTTATAAATGAGTATTTGTCCGAGTATACACCAACAACTAAACGTGCGTGGGATGATAAGGAGGAACCTGCCATGAATGATGAGATTCTGGAGGGCTCTAAAAAAGATCGGCCTATGACAGCAGAGTTCAGAACACTGATTCACAGCTTCGTCCTCAACAACACTGTGCACATGGTACCTTATATAAGGTATGACTTCTTCCCCCTTTTTAGATATACTTGAATTTATACATTAAAATCGAAATCACTCTGAACATGTACTGTAGTCTCTATTTGAACAGGATAATGTACTCGAATGCCCAAGGACAGGTAATGCCACTTCCTGGGCGCTACCATGAAAGGTCCAGGGCTAGACAAAGTTCAGACGAAGTTCAGCCGGTTTTTTTTTTTTTTGGCAACTTATACATAAGTATATGCATTTCGAATTTAGTAATCACAGAGGGTCACCTCGACTATTAAATAACGGACCATTACAAGACTACAGTTGGTGTTTAGTAATTCCTTGTCTTTCCTCCTCATTTTGCACCTACTAAGTATTATGATTTTTTTAGGCATTACTGGTTGAAATTTCTATCAGTAGGGGCGACGGCCACTAAAGATTAAGAAAAGGCCCAGTCGATAGTAACAGTTAGGGACACGTACATGTATTAAAATTCCACCTTACTAATTAGATTCGATTGCTGAACTCATTTTTATTGAAAGGAATGTTTATCATTCCTGAACAGAATCGCCAGAAAGGCACATAAGAACAGTTATACACAGAGTCAGGGTGTGTGATGGGTGTGCAATAGTCACACATTAGTTTCTAATGTCAAGCTGTACTAATACGGTAGGTTCAGTAAAACGTACTAGTGATGTAGTACACACGAACAGTACACCATTTTCTATCTCCTGGAAACGTTTACGTCCTTAGAATTATTTTTTTGAAGTTTCAGGTAACGTAGCAAATCTCTGAAATTAGCCATACAGCCGGTACTTCACGTCTTTGACTTTCGCAAATATCAACGACTTTTGACGTGTTAAATTTCAGCACAGTGTTAGTGACTCCCTGGCTCTCGGCAATTTAGAGAACTTCTAGTATGTAACGCTTATGTATGTTTAATAAGCATAATGTGGGTCGTACATGCGTTTGTTCGGCTTCAGGTAGTGTAATCAGTAAGGAAGCTGATTTTGAACGGACACTGTTTCGTAATGGGACCATGAAGTAATCTTTTAGTAGCTCACGTAACG
The DNA here is from genome assembly GCA_037043015.1 of Bryum argenteum. Taxonomy (NCBI): domain Eukaryota; kingdom Viridiplantae; phylum Streptophyta; class Bryopsida; order Bryales; family Bryaceae; genus Bryum; species Bryum argenteum. The sequence continues at coordinate 28,478,030 of CM073321.1, read as the reverse complement.
TTCATGCCGCTTTGTGCAGGCAATGTCTTCTTTTATGTTTTGTGGAAACTACATGGTATCACTTCAAAGTCAGATGTTGATACGTTGCATATTAATTCTGCTTGTGAATATTACCAAGTGTATTATGAAGTCTTACACGTGTTCCTTCACATGATGGTTGACTGTGCTAGAACAGGAAATATGAAGAAGACTTACTTACACGGGAGCACGACAGAGAACAGTACAGGCGGGAACAACGCAGGCGAGGTAGAAGGTCACGCTTCGCATTTCCAAGAGAACTGCAGCCACTACCTCCACTTGCTGAATGGGTTCAAGACGAGGTACGACGCGAACAACAAGAAGGTATCGCTTTGGATTCTATGGTAAAAGACACGGCCATGGGACCATTGGATCTCGCATTTGCATACAAGTCCATGTATGCTTTCGGAAACCATTACAGAGTTCTAAGTTCTGAGAGGCCTAGAAAGACATGTGATAGTGGTGTAGCAGCCACATTTACACAAGTTTGCAGAAATAGAACACAAGATAGAAACCAAGTGAATGCAGATGTAGAGTATGTTGGACACATAGAGGAAATTATAGAACTCAACTACAGACGTCATTGCTTAGTAGTACTGGTTTGTGATTTCGTGAAGGCGAATTATATGGGAGGGAATGCCACAATTAAAAAAGGCAAATGGGGATTCACTTTAGCGAATTTCGGAAGAAGGTATGGTAGAGTTTGTAGGGACAGCTTTGCATTTCCAAGGCACTGCGAACAGGTATTCTATTCGACAGCTAGGGAGAGTCCAGGTTGGAGAGTCGTATTGAGGAAAGAGGTAAGAGGAAGACGCGTATTACCAAACACACCTGATGAGGAGGGGAGTCTGTTTCAAATGGGCCCTGCTGATGCATATGAAGGCCTACGACCAGATCGGGAAGTAGTGGAGCATGAGGTGGCTGCAGCCGAAACAAGAGTGAATGTGGTTATCGAGCAAGTCATTCGGGGGAATAACGCAAGACAGAGAGGTCGGGGGGCAGCTAACCATGGAGTACCACGAGGGAGACGGGGGAGGAGAGGTGCCCGTGGAAGTCGGGAAGCAGAGCAGTTGATATAGGGTGAACGAGTAGCGATTGCAGAAGATGATGAAGAAGACGGATTCCATCCTGGGAATGGAGAGAATGCATATTGGGGTCGTCGAAGAAGGGGGACACAAAGTGAGCGTGGCGAGATGAGGAACGTCAGACATAGGTCGGTAACAGACGAGGGAGATCTAAGCAGAGAAGACACCACCTCCGAAGATGAATCGGCACATTCCGAAAGCGCATCATCAGATTCTTCGTCTTCCTCACGAGATCTTAGCAACGATGAGCAGGTGAGGTGTGAACAGAATTACTACGACCTATCGCGGGGTAGTAGACATTCATGTGCCTGTAAGTAATTTTCTTTTTTCATTTTATGTATTCATGATAATTGAAACCTTTTCTTCATGATCTTGCAGGGTTCGGAATGATTGAAGGTTTAGTGGGTGTTTCGAATAAAAAACCCCCGTTTATTTGAATTTTTCAGACGTTATAGTCATGGTACAAGGTTATAGTCATGGTACAAGCACAGTTCGATGGAGAGAATTTTAGACGCTGCAGGACTCGCTGACTTGGGCAGAAGAGAAATACATCGCCGGTAGTCAGAGTATTGTTGATGAGGAGCTCTGCAACGGATCCATGGTAAGCCCAGTCTAACTGCCTCTGATCATGATCTTGTCCTCCAATTGATTCGCTGAATTCTAGTACGAAGCCAAATTATTTCTTAAGGCGGTGCAGGAAACTGGATTGTAATTATGTCTACTTTCTCCATAAAGTCTGTTGCTTTGTATGTTGCCTATCAACTGACGTTAGAGATGATTTCTAAGGACTTCTGATTTGAAAAGGATAACATGGTTTACTGACTAGTAACAGTAAGTATGGTCGTTGACGGTATTTACGAAGGCATATTGGAAATGATTGACGGCTTGACTTGCAGCAAAAGACCAATCCAATGTACTTCGGCTACTCGGTTTTACAAATTTCGTGGACCTCGGGTCTTGGTAAACAAGCTTCGCGTGTTTCTCACCTACCATAAGGAAAAGGCGTTGATGAGAACTCGCATACTGTATGTACAAAATGGGAATGGTGCCTCGTCCTCTGCAACGGTGAGTTCATAGTCGATTGCCTGTACTTATGAAATCTACAGGGAAGGTGTAGAACGAACAAAGGTTTTATCTCAAATTTTCTCGTTTTGGTAAAGTGATAATGAGAGGGTGAACTGAATCATGCAGATACTTGATCGGAGCAGCTAACACCATGTTACGAGTGTGGCTGCAAGGGCTTTGACTGCGTGAGTATCAGGAGAGAACGCACCGTAGTCAATGACCTCGTCAACGTGAACGGTCGCCACTGCAGAACAAACAGCTCAGCGATGAAGGCCACTTGAACTCGCAACTGGCACTGGTATATGAGCCGTTCACAGATGTGCTAAGCAACTATGGTCGAATCACTACCTCCAGGGATACCGTGCGGGAATGGCTACTGACACCAGTTATTGCACAGTGCCTGGAATGCGTCGACTGAACACCCTCTACAAGAATGTTGATGTTCACTAAATCATAGTAGCTAAATACCACGACGTCCACTCTTGCAAACCAGTGCAGGTAGGCGCATTATGGAGACCCATCCCCGGTTCTTATCAATAATTCGCCAAATTTTTATATGCTCATTTGAACATGTCATCATTTGAGGCATAACGGGAAGTAGGGATGCTATTTTTACCACTCTATTATGGCTTCAATTTGACTCTTTCACGATACCTTTTGCAGGAAATACCATGTAATCGAATGGGATTTCCAAACTGGAAAACGCAGGGTTAGTGTATAATACGGTGGACGGCCTGTGTCCGATAGTTCAAGACGTAGGAATCCACTACTAGGATCACCCTTTTTGTACATTACAGAAATCGTCTTCAGTATACATCAATGAAAATGGAACCCTGCAATTTGCATGCATCGGGACAGTCTGTTCTTTACGGAAAAGTAAATTGGCGGTTGTTATGAGCTGCAGTGAGTGTTCGCCCTGACGCTACACTAAATAGCCACAATCTGGTTAAGTAAATATTCTGACACGACGGGGTACCTCATATGGTAAGAAATTATAAATCACTGGATAAACATGTAATCGAGTGTAAAGTAAAATTTGTCTTACACCTCTGTCAATTTTAATTTAGAGACTTCGAAATACCATAACGAAATTCCAGTCACGTGGAAAATGAATGTGATTTTTTTTTTAAACTGCGCAATGAAAAAGGTGAAGAAAACCATGTGAATTGTGGGGGAAAAAAGGACTGACTCTAAAGTAACTGCCACGGTGGAACTTTTCGTCAACCTCATGACACATAATTGACAGCCCATTTCCACAGGTGACCCAGTTGAGAAAAACAGACTCACTTGAACCCAGTTTGTCAGTCTGGACATTCTTCTGTCACATTTTTGTCGATTATACACCAATATCCTTGTAGTGGCTCTTGTCCACTTTGTCCTCTATAACAGCTAAAGCCACGATTGACTAGTAAGGTCGACGTGAGCTAAATAGCAATGTCTTGAATGAACTCAAATTTTATTCCTCCTCGGCCTCAAAACGCAGAATACTTTGTTTGACTATAGTAACCTGTTGCTCAAGTATTGTGATTGTTGGACGTTGAGAACCAACTTTGGCACTAGATTTCCATGACGTAAAAATATCACCTGCATAAAGCCAAACCGGGTCCTGGCTGTCATCAAAAACCCATTTAAAATTCTTCTGCGAGTCCCAACCGACAAAGGTATCTTGAACAACAGCCTGCTTGCTAAAAGGTTCAAAAAATTGTATTTGAATACATCCCAGATTGTTGCGATCAACATCAAAATTGGTCGAATCCCTCGCAATCCAAAAGGGTCCAGCATCTCTAACTGCAGGACGTAAAGCCAAAAAGTAGCCAGCAAAAACATCTCGACCAACGCGAAATGACTCTCTAGGTTTATTACATAATCGGCCAATAAAATGGGTATCTTGCCCATATTCCTCGCGTAATTTGCCCGTGTTAAGAAATTCTCGAGTCAAAGGTACTCTAGTTAGAGGCCAACATCCATTCTTCAAAGAAGAAAAACTTCCTTGCGCGCCACCAATGAAACATTGACTGCACGCCAATAGCGTAAAACAGTATCATGTCGTCGACGATATTCTCCAAACAGGTCTTGAGCACATGAATTTTCCCACAATTTAATGAAACCTGATATACATTTCACAATTTCATCTAGATTCTTTATAGGAATTGACGCTTGAGGCTTCATTTCTCCCGTGGGCAATATAGGCATACCAGTAATTTCATTTTCTTTCCACAATTTGCTTCCTTCACTGATCGATGAAAGCCACTCATTGTCTGAACATAACATCTAGTACTTCATCATAGGCCACCCATTGCCATGTTTGAAAAACTTAAATTCTTGCACTTTGGAATGGCCAACAAGTATTTCGTCTTTAGAAGCAATGAAATCCTTCATATATCCCTTAAAATCAGGAATCTCTCCAATCAAATGAGGAATAACTGGGAGTGCTTCAGCGTCCATGAATGATTTCATCAAAAGAGGAATTGTCAAATAGTCAATCTCTTTTAAAATCATACTCCTAAGTCCAAAAAATGCATCAATATCTTTATAAGTATGTCCAACTAAAAGAAAACTGACATAAATTTCACTGAAAACGCCCATATGTACCAGAAGGGACCAAAAGAAAAACATGAACCGATTTTTGTTATCAGAGGCGGCGTTGTCAAGTTGAACATGTAAAACTGGAGGTAAGGATTCCGTAGCTCCTGTTATCTCACTCTCAAGTAAAAGAGAGTTCAAACAAGCATCTTTTCCGGTAAGCAATGCCTCAAACAAGGTATGCGTTCCAAATCCAACAAACAATGACTTGGAATGTGATATCGGAACCCCTTCTAAATCTCGCAGAAGCTTCAAAATAGAACCAAGAGTGTGATTGAAATCACTCGGATAAATGTCAAGTCCGTAATGTACATAACGAACATCGCAATGGCCATGAGCAATGTGGTATTATTTTCGGTTCCTTTTCAAGAATAAAAGTTAATAGTAAAGTTCGTTCCAAGGGAGGTGATATTTAAATAGGAATGCTTCTAAATCAAGTCCAAATAGGTCATTGCAACCAAAAATCAAAGAAGGTAATGTCCGTTCTATAGAATTTCACAGGTACAAGTTTAACCTTAAATTGTTCTAATTACTACTTGAATAATATTCTTGCATTATTGTTTAAGTTAGGATGATTCTCCCAGTAGGTGTTTTCTTCCACTGCAAGCTTTCGCTTATTTTATACTTTTCTCCAACTCGGCAAGATCAGCACTGCGGCTTAGTCTTTTCCCAATCGAACATTGGATACTTCTGATTCCAACTCCAGATTGGCTTTAAACTGCTTTTCTTTCTTTTCTTTTCCCTTGCGATACTCCAACTCGGCAGCCATCACCTCTTTTGTATCAAATCGGTACATCAATCAATTTGGCGGTTACAGACCGATTTATTGTTACTCGCTTCAATTTCAGCTTTTTTCTTAATTCTCATAATACTTTTTACTTCAATCAAATCCCTAATTGGATCTCGCTATTCAACTTAGATCCTCTTTCCTCGAATACAGGCTCATTACCCAATTCGGACACTCAACAGCAATACACAGCACTTCTCACCAATTCGGCTATTAACTCAATTGCACTATTTTCAACCACAAGCTTGCATCACAACCTATTTTGTAATTTTCTCTTGCTTCGAATCATATATTGACTCCAATTCGGACCAGTTCCAATACATAAGCAACTAACTCTCAGTTGGAATTTGCACCAACTCGGTAATCATAGCTTCATCAACTACCAATTCATTACACACTTTTCTGTTCCAATTTAATACTGTATGACCAATTCGGCATTCACTCACTTCCTATTTGACAATTACAAACTCTGAACCCGACTTGGACTACAACGACATCACAGAACCCACAACTTGGGATAAAAATTTGCTTTTATATTCATTTACAGCTTACATGCATTGCTCAATTTCTCATTACAATTTGTAACATTTTTCTATTTCAAATAGTTCATCACATTCATATTTCAACTTCACTCTCACTTTCTTTCTCAGACTCCAATTCAAAACAATCACCAACAAGAAAACAATTACACAGCACCACGGCTGGGACACGAGCTGGAATATTCAACAATCGGTCCTACACTCCTCGGCAGGAAGACTTTTATGCTTTTCAAACGTTACTTGTTCAACCGTTTGCCTACTTGGCACTGCTCCATATCACTCTCACATGCGGTTCCTTTCACACGCTCCCATTTGGCTTACTTTCCCACTCGGAATTTGCTTGACAACTCAAACTTAACCTGACTTTCTTGTGACTCCCTATTTGGCTTATATCGGACTTCCCACTTGTTGGATTCTCACTCGGCCTTCCTGATTTGACTGATTTAACAATTCTAACACTCCCAATTGCATTCTAATTCAACAATTCCACATGCAAAACCACCCATTTGAACACTCAATCTCGGCAAAAAGCTGGAAATTTCCTTCAAATTAACACTCCAAAATTGTCAAAATCACATCCAACTTGTCTATCGCGCAAAATTATCTTTGAGTGCTTTCTTGGAATACTCAGAGAATATTGTCTGCTTGATCTTACTAAGAGTGCTTTGGGCGATGAATTTCAACCCCAACCTCTCATTGATGAGATTGATATGTGGAATCGTATTTTTCCATTTGTAAGACGATGGCAGTGAGCGTGAAAGTACTTTCAGCCCATTACTTAGCATCTTAGCTTTGTGCGGCATATGATCAGTTGCATTATCAATTAATACCTTGAGCGTTGCAACGGCTGGCTTTATATAGAGTCGTGGTTTCTTCGATCCGACATTTCCGTGATGTCGAGCACGTAGTCCAGCAGCCGCCTCCGCTTTTTTTTTGTAGAACGTAGCAAGAGGAACTTCTGTAATATTCTACCAAGCTCGAGCACAAATATCAATACCTTCCGTTGTAACCATCATGATCCCGTCCGTAGTTTGATGAAATCGATGATGTACATCAATCTTGAAATGTGCCTTAAACTAAAAATCCGAAGACTCGTACATCTGCTTTCGCAAGGCCAGAATCTTTTGGCGGTGGAATGGCTGACAGCAATTCTTATTGCAACACTTCATACTTGCAACCATATTGACACACTCAATTGTTAATAATTGCTCTTCTCTCCTAGTTCTCAAGATCTGAGGATGTCTTTGTCCCAAAGTATACGGCCGAACTCCTTTCCTCTTTGGTTGATCACAAGCATAAACCGCAAGATTGTATTGCTCGCGATGCAAATGATCAAGTAATGACCAACCGTCGTGAATGGCGTGGCTGGGATCCCATTTCAATGACTAGAATATAGTATCAAAAGGCACAAACTCTAAATCCAAGCACTTTACGATCTGAACAACTGCTTGATTATCTTGCAAAGGCTCGTCATCGGAGCCCAGTACACAATTAGACACCACACTTTGACAAATACCCTCTGCAACAATGGCCCCTCGAGGATTCAATAGTGTCTCAAATTTAGTTATCCATTTGCATCTAGGAAGTCAAGGACAATCCTTCAAATGATCCGGCAGAACGAGCTCAACAACTTCCAAATCCTAATGACCAGAAAACAATTATGTTAAAGACGGAACCACCATAAATGACGAAAGAAACAAAGTCGTAAAAATTAAATTACCCCTGAAGAAATACTTTGATTGTCCCAGTCGTCATCAGACGCACTAGTCACCATGTAGAGTGATCACACCTCGAGTAAAGCTGATTATAAGCTTTGTGAATATGCTACACAACATTACAAAAAATTCTAATATTCATTAGCGGAAAAGAAGACGCAAACATGAAACCTCAGAACAAGCTCAGTCATACTTAAACAATATGGAAGTAGTATTTTGCACAACTGGACCTAATTCCCCACCTAATTTACTAGCTTAGAATTAATCATCTGGCATTACTATAACTATATGGGTGTTACTATACAGGGCAGTTAAGCTCGTACCGAGCTAAGTGGGGCTAGACCAAAAATTTTATTTAGCTCGACTCGAGCTAATTGACCCATAGAGTTCTAAAACATCTATGGCTCAATGCAGAGGAATTAAGCAGATTCGGAAGTATATTTAGATTCAGATTCAGAAGTATAAACCCCCAGCAGAGAAAAATGAACTAGCTTTGGACTTAGCTCGCCTCGAGCTAAACTAATTCTCAAAATCATCTGACATTACTATAACTAAATAGAATTTACTATACAAGACAATTTAGCTCGCATCGATCTTAGTCCCTACGCAGATTATGTCCCTACACAATTGTCGACTTAGCTCGACTCGAGCTAAACCCCATATAGTTTTAATATATCTAGAGCAAACTGCAGTAGTATGCCGCGAATTCAATAGTATACTGAGCTCGACTCGATCTAAACCCCCAGTGCAAATTACTGAACTGAGGACTTAGCTTGACTCGAGCTAAATCTTTTACCATTGTCGGGCCTTGTTATTTTTGATTGAGTGCTCAATATGTTTAAATGCGCATTAAGAATAAACATACTGTCTAAAATCCGATCTAAGTATGTGATAGGCCGTATACTATAAGGCAAATAAGTTTAAATATTTATGTGTTAAACCTTAGAATGTAATTTTGAATAAGAAGGACGGGTTTATGAACCCGTACCCCACACTCAAATGGCGAGTACGTACTGTCGGAAGCTGGACAAGATTTAAAGATGGCGAATGAAGGCCGGGGTGAGTGGAAGGAAAATAATGACGCGAAGTGCCAAAGACGGCTCCGTACGAGGACGGTAATGATGGCGAACGGACAAGGAATGATGGCCGGATACCAATCTGACCCTCCCTATAAAACGCGACCCGTCTACTCTTGGCGTCACCTGCCTTCTCGCTTTCCTGCTTTCTAGCCTTCTCGCGCTCTAGCTTTTTGTCTTCTTGCTTTCCGTCCTTCTGTTCCAATCCGGCCCCCTCGCCGATCTCAGCCCGGCCACTCGTTACTTTTTGTCGTCCTTCTTTACGATGTCAAGATCGACATCTGCTTCCGCTCCGGCGCAGGAGGAGCTCAAGATCTTGATCAAGTTGGTGCTTCCGACCATTCCGACCGAGGAAGGAGAGAAGAAGACGTTGATGGAGGACCTCGATCGGATGGGCGTGTCCGGCATGCTGGACACCCCGTAGGGATTGCGCGATGCGGGAATGGTGCGCGAGATAAAGACCGGCGCGCCAAACCAGTTTGAGGGGACGGTTAGAGGGAAGCCGACAACCTGGACGGCCAATCACTGGAGGGCAGTTTACGGCTTGATCGGAAACAGTGGCGTAGGGTTATGCGGCCGGAAACACAAGTGGGCAAAGACGGCCTTCCACGGGAAGCCGCACAAGAATAACGGCTACGCGGTGGAGGACTGCAAGGATCCGAGGGAGCGCGCGGTGATCATGTTCTTGGCGTCGATCATCCACGCGGAAAAGCCGCATCGAGTCACCGTCCGGCTTGCCAACACCGTCCTGGGGTCGGTACGTGGAAAGCGCGAAGTAGATTGGGGTATTGTGATCCGCGACTATGTCACCCGGCTCGCAGAGAATGTGGGTAAGAGCCGGCCGAGCCCTATCACCCTTTTCTTCTACCACTTGTAGCACAAGAAAGAGGTTCTAGCGGAGGACGAGGAGTCGGCCTATGAGATGTCGTTGGCAGCTCAAAACAACGACGTCTTTGAATCCAAGGAGGACGTAGACAGCAAGGCCGTCTACTCCGACGAGGAGGACGAGGCCGGATCAGAGGAGGAGGAAACGTAGCCGGATACGCCGCAAGAGTCGGCTCTCAAGGAAACCCCGCCGCGAGCCGCACCCGAGGTAATAATACTTCCGTTTCCATCCCCTATTGAGAAGTCGGCTTCGGTACGAGTTCAAACCGAGCGCGGTCAATCTTCTACGGCCGAGGACGACTACGAGTTCACATCGGATTGGGAGAATCGGATGCAGCCTAATGACCCCCGACTCCCTCCAGCCGGCCGTCCATCCTGTCCAAACCATCCGGATCTGATGAGGAGGGCTTGGAATCATTTCACAGAAGCCCGCTCCACGTACTTCCATTACCAAGAACTAATCGCAAGGATGGGTAAGGAGTTTGGAGTGCAGACCTTGCTCAACGTAAAGCAGAAGTGGGACTCCAAGCCGACCAAGGAGCAGTACCAGTAGTTGGAGAGGCAGATTACGAAGCTCACGCTGGATAATCGACGTTTGAGGGAGACGGTCAAGCGGAGGGAAGAAGAGCTCGTGATTGGCCGGCAAGCCGTTCAGACCACTCACGACCAGGAGGTGAAGCTCGTGGAGATTTGTGAGACTCCGGCCCAGGTGCTTCAGAAGGCAAATCTCTTCGAGGCCGGAATCTTGCAGTCGGAAGTATTTAAGGCAGACACCTTCCGCAAATTCCTTCTGGCAGGAAAGACGTACTCCACAAAGATCGAGAAGAGCAACACCAAAGTAAAGGTAGTGTAGGATTCCGTCCGTGAGCGGATTGCAGAGATGGCGTCGACTCCAACCTTTGCAGCTACGCCAACAGAGACTCCGACCCCGAGACCCAAGTCGGTCGAAGTTTAGGGGGCGCATGCATGACCTTTGAGTCCAACCGACCCTAATAGCAAGGGCAAGGTAAAGACAGAAGAAGGCGTGGCCGGTCCAGCTGATTCTCTGGCCAAGAATACCCGATGAGTAAAAAGAAAGCTTTCGACCGAAGAGTGGGAGAAATCTCCAGGCGCCCAAAAGCTCCACGAGCTCGGCCTCGAAGTCTTAGAAGAAGAGGAATTGAAGAGCGGTGATGAGACGGACGAGGGCGCAAGTGACAAAGAGTACATGATAACGAACGCGAGCAAGAGAGTCACGACAGGTCGGATTGCAGCCACACCCCTGAAACGGCCAAAGCATGGGGTAAGGTCAAGGAAGAAGAAGTAGGACAAATTTAGAATCCGTAAGTTAGAATCCGGCCGAGGCTTAGGAAGTCGGATCAGTAGATAGGATCTTTTTTGGGAAAGCGGATCGCTTTTTGCGGAGTAGGCCGTGAAGGTCGGCGCCGCAATCTAGCTAGGTTTCTAAGACGTTGACTTAGAAGTACTTATAGGTGAATGTTTGGTCACCTAAAACATTCCTTAATCAACAAAAGTCATATGCGCATATTCAGTGTGATCCTTGCTTTGTCTCCCTTTTGAGGTCGAGTGCTTAGAAGTCGTATCTATTGTTTCTGGGTTGTAAGTTGGGAGTTAGGAATCTGCATTCCTTGCTAGATTATATTTGTAGAGTTGAGGTGGGGTTGGGCTTATTAGCGAGTGCCTTGTTTCTTGAGCTGGTCTAGATGTCTAAGAGAAAGAAACTACTGTAGTAAATACCTTACGGTCTGGAAGGGTCTGGAAGTAGAGTGTGCGAGGCCAAATTACAATCCGACCTCCAACTGTTACAGACTTGGGTTCCTCTGTAGTATCAGGGGACGGATCAAGAAGAGTACGTGACCGGAATACGTGTAGACGTCCTCTAGCCGGATTCGGATCTCTTGGAGTTTGTCATTGTAGTAAGTGTGATAGGGCAATCAGGACGGCTTGTGTGACCTGCTAATCCGGACGGCCAAGACGGATAACATGTAATTCATTATAATGGGAATATATACTGATTTTGGTAATTAGGGAGACTTCCATTTAGATCAATACTGACCTGATTAGTTACCAAATCACCAGGTTTTTACTGATAATGATGAATTTTCTCAATATAAAAGACAATCAAAGAAAGGAATCTATAATGCAAGCTAAGAAATATGCTCCTCTTAGAGAAAATTTTATTGATATGAAAGCACAAATACAATTTATTGGTGTAATTGTAGACCTCCAACAGGTAGGCATTCTATAATCTACCAATCACGACATGGCGGAGAGGAGGTATCACCAAAAGAATCTTTCTTACTGAATACATGTTCCTCACTACGTGGGTATTTAGGGAAGGCAGGTTCGTCCATCTCGATAAGCGCACCACTTCTACGACGCTTCGATGCACGTCTCCGTAATAGACGGTGAGTCTTAAACGAAAATCGTGGAGCATGAACGCGAGTGCTTACCCCAAGAGATAAGGAGCAATGAGCCACGGTATTTGGCAAGGAACTATTTAGCTCGAATCAAGCTAAATAGGCACGGCCATCAATGACGCAGTTGCGTAATACAGCTTCACCTTGGGGTGTCGCTATAACCGAGGTCGTCACACCGATTCGATCATGGCAGGTTGCAATAATTGGTTGAATCTGAATAGGGGGACTGTCTACTACACCGTCATCGTCATTATCCATGTCCTCCTTTGTGTAATCTACAGCCGACGCGTCCTCCGGAGCACAGTAGATCAACGGTCCCCGCATTTGTTCTGAGAAAGTTCTGGAGTCCTCACTCGTAATCGTAGCATTGGACACCGTTGAAGGACCAATTACAAGATTTGTTTGCAAAGTACATGATGGACGTGGAGAGAGCTGACGTCCAACAGCAGCAACCTGGTTTATTAACACACCCACTTTAGGAAGTGAGTCCATGACACTAAGAACAATGAAAAAGGTACACAATATAACAACGCATTTAATCATGTAAATCGAGGGGGGATTCACCAATTGATCTACAATATATCTCCATCTATGCAACCGATAGACATAAGGTTTCTAGGGTAAAAATCAGAATAATACCAATGATAAAAGTATTTAAGGCAAATTCTTCCCACTGATTTGGTCCTGATTCCACAAATATGGAAGATTACGGCTCAAGAGCATATACAACTCTGAGTCCTTTGACAGTTCATTATGCGTGGGTCTATGATGGCGCATAGTCTCGTGAAAATTCTCAAGACCATTCAAATGCACGGCAAGACATATCTCGCCTATCCTCTTTAATAACTCGGACTTTGGCTCCTCCGGACAGGAATGGTTCCACGGAACAATGAAAAGTGTGTTCTTTGTGGGAACCGCAATGCAAGTCTTAGGCTTGGAATCGACAATGAGCAAGTTATCGTCATTGAAATTGGCACCCTTCCTAGGATACAACCGCCGTCGAGGATATTTTAAGACGATGGGGTTTGTTGTCTTGGGGTACTTGGCGAATGCGTAATTCTTCAATAACAGATTATCGCATTGGTTGGAAGCCAAGACAAGTCCAGGGGCAGCGTCTGACTTCAAGAACAAAAAGGAGCAGAGTTCATGGACAACCTTAGGCTCTAGGGTACTCTAGATGTGGATATGGCAAACAAATCTAATAAGCAAAGGAACCCGGTGAATTTGGGACGACAGTAGACGACCCTGCCGGCAACTAAGGTTGGGACGGTGGAGGAAAACACTGGAGGATTATTGAGATCCGGGAAAGACAGGCACTCTGCAAGCGTTGGGGTAGACACAGAGGCCATTGAACATAGAACCCCGTCCAACTCCAACACCACATTCAACCACTTCGGCTTGGACCGTAAAAGACTGCGGGAGATATGCGTGATGGGTAGCTCAGGCGAGATACGTTGTTTGGGATGTTTGGACGGTCCTGCCTGCAATGAGGGAACACGTAACAATGGCAAACGGTATCAAAACAAGAGGGTGTGTACCTTGCAAAATGCTGAAGTATGCAAAGAACTGCCAGCACTGATTGGGTATTGAACCGCCACACTCAGAGGTAACATGAGGTGGTTGGTGGGGGATTTTGAAGCAATCGGACGGAACAAGGTATACAGAAGGGGGGCCTGGTAGAAAAGGACAATGTTTAGGGCCTTGTAATGAGAAGGACGTAGACTCACTGAAGATGAAAAGTGATGTATAACAAAAGAGTCTCAATTTTATTGAATGATGTTTCAATAAGTACAACGTTTATAAGTATACTATGTACAAAAAGCGAAACAGCATCCAATAATTCGGAGACTACTCGTCGACCTACTCGCCGCCATCGGTGCCGGACTCCTGTCAAACAAGGAGCGCCGGCTTTAAGATTACTAAATGCAAAAACTTCAAGACATGAGGGAATAGCAGAGCAACTGCCATCACCATCAACGATCACAAAGACAGAGAGAAGGAAAGGATAGAAACTAACCTCTGGATTTAAGGGTGAAGTCTTAGCCGTTTCGATAGCAGCCATGGGAGAGTCACGGGAAGGGACAACCTCTGCATTCTCCTCCACACCCAATGCTACTGCAGCGGTGTGATGCGTCGGCGTTGCCGTAACCTCAGTCGAGACATCATCCTCTTGTGCAGGCCTATCCGAAATTTGGAGGGGTACGGAGTAGGGTGCGATCTCCGGTTCAGCAACATGAGGAGGTTGTGGAGGCGCGACGATGGCTGGTGGACTCGCTTCACAGATGCTGAGGCGTGGTTGATTAGGATTGATGGAGGCAATGGGGAGAGGAATATGAGGCAATTGGTTAAAGATATTCCCGAATGAAAGACACATCTGCTCCATCTTGCCTAGTGCCATGCGGGTTTCAGACTGAGAGCTCAGGAATGTAGACTCCAATTTGTCAACTCGTGCATTCGCGGCTGCGATGTCTGCTAACCTTTGCTTCTCTCTGTCCGCTTCTTCCTTTGCCTTGCGAGCCTTCTGCGCCTCCTTCTCTGACAGCATCTTTGCCTGCTTACGTTCCTTCGCGAGCACACGGACGACAATTTCGAGCTTCAATGGTGGTTGTGAAGGCTCTCCTTCTTCCCTGAGCAAAGGCACGACAGGGTGAGGAGGATCATCCTCAGTGCTCTTGGGCTTTGGAGAACTAGGCTCCTCCGAGAAGTCGTAATACCGGATTTCTATGTTATCCTCCGGCTCGTCCTCGGGCTTCTAGACACCTTTCACGAACCATTTGTCGTACTTCCCCTTCTCAATCTGCCTCCTGGATGCGATCTGCAGGTATTGGGGAGCAGCCGCCAAAGTAGTCTCCTCTTGGGATGGATCGGGAGCCACCTTGTCGCTAATGTCATGGCCACGGGGTTAGCATTATCAGCGCGGTCATCGTCATCGCCGTCGTCGTCGCTCGAACCATCAACATTGTCACTGTCTGAGGAGTCAGAGCTGTCGTAAGTTGGCACATCCCGTGGCAGTCGCTCTTGCCCAGATACTACATCGTCTTCGCCAAAGAGATCCCGGTAGATGTGATCATTGGAGTTCTTTTAACGAGTCTCCCTTCGAAAACCTGAGGGTGGAACCCTGTGTTGAACCGGAGTTCCAGAGGCCCCAAGATCGACGACCTCAGGAGACTGCTGATTTAGCTCGACTCGAGCTAAATCCTCATCCGATGGACAAACACGACGCAAACGCTGGAGGGGGGGGGCTCTCTATGTCCCCGACGACATCGCAGGCGCCATAGTTGGCTTCGAGCGCCCTCTGTGCTTGAGGCACAGTAGCGCTTCTTGACCGAGAAGCCTCTCCAGCTCGCGCCTCAGAAGAGGAACGCTTGGCAGATTCGCGCGGGGGGGCGCGTGCTGTACCGCGGCCATGAGACGCTCAAGACCGAGCTCGACCGCTTCCACGACCCTGAGGAGGAGCACGAGCAGTACCACAACCACGAGGAGGAGCACGAGCAGTACTAGACGGAATTGCCACCGTTGCCCAGTCAATTGCGGGAGGAGACACGAGAGGAACAGTTGAATCCATGGGAGAATTCATCCCCGTCGGAGAAGAAGGACCACCTTCATCTTCACGTTCGTCCTCCGAAGCTAAAGAGTCGCTTAGAGGCTGCGTGGACTTCTTCTTCGACTTCCTCTTCTTTCCCTTTCCCGACCCTTCAGCAGTAGGCTTCGGACCGGGATTAGCTTCCGGATTTACGTACGCTTGGACGTTGATAATGTTGTTGTCCAGATGTTGGTAGTCCGCCGCAGCATTCGTATAAGCCTCCGCCTCGTTCTCGCTGATAACAACATATGTCTATGCCTGGCACATCTGTTTTGGAAGGAGACCGAAACTTATAAGAAGACTAAGACGAAATAGCTCGACTCGAGCGAAAAGGCCATGGACAAAATACAAATAGAAGAGATTTAAGCATAAGACCGTTTAGCTCGAGTCGATCGAGACGAGCATGAGACCGTTTAGCTCGAGTCGAGCTAAACGAGCATGAGACTGTTTAGCTCGAGTCAAGCTAAACGAGCATGAGACCGTTTAGCTCAAATCGAGCTAAACAAGCATGAGACCGTACAGCTCGAGTCGAGCTAAACGAGCATGAGACCGTTTAGCTCGAGTTGAGCTAAACGAGCGTATGCACTTGCAATTAAAGGAATGGTGCGAGGTACTTACAATTCCAGCCAACATTGGCTTTGTGCCAGCCATTATCGATAAGAACTTCCCCCCCGGAGATGAAAACATCTTCAACACCCGACAGTAGAACTCCAATTGCAACTTTGAGTGACTGAGACCTAAGTCGTGTTCTCTGTACGTGCCGGGCTTCGAGTAGAGGGGCAAGTCTAGAGCGTAGAATATAGAGGAAATTGTATACAACACGTTCTAAGCCTGGCTGCTCTTCTTGACAAGGAAGAGCAAGGGGAGCAAGTGCTTCTTTGAAGCTTTTCCCTCTCCTATGCCATTGAAACGCTCGTTGCTGGAAGGCATGTAGGTGGCTGCCTTGCGAGCGTACTCGTCCTTCAACTTCTTGTCAACGTAAACCACTGTCTGGCAGTGACGGTCGACGTTGGAGGTGATCAACATCCAGACCTCGGGACTTTTTATGTGAGGATCGGTCACGGTGTCTGCCCACACATCAAGGAATTCTTGGTAGTATGGACTCTCCGTGTCGTCCACTCTACTTCCACTACCAGGGACAGATCGCAAATCGATCAAGCCAAAATCACACTTGCTAGATTGGTTCCAGGCGTAGTTCTTGTCCCAGATCCCGAATCTGAATTCCGAAGAGTAGAAGTGCAGCGTGCAAACAATCGGTGCAGGAGGTTCAAACGTTCCTTTGACATCCATGAACTTCTTGAAGAACTCGGCTGCATATTCCGAAATCTCTTCTGCACTCTTATTCTTCGTCTGCTTTTGGCGGTAGAGAGTGAAGAACGAGTCTCTCGGGACCGAGAGAAGCATGGACATAGTCTGACGAGTTAGATTGTAGTCCATCTTAAATTTCCTCCAGTTGTCGACGTCGAATTGCCACTCGGAGTTTTCGCAGGCTTCTTCACGGCCACCTTTGGGTAAGGCAATGTCCGATCCGGAGTCTCGTTCAAGAAGTGCTGCGCCAACACCTCGAGGTCCTCTGCTTCTAGCTGCCCCATTCCCTTGAAGAACTCTCTGTTGAAGGTGAACTTCTTTGCCGCGGTTTCCCAATCCTTTGCCTCATTGAATGGAAGCTCGGTGTTGGGGTCGATGAGCTCACCAAGTCCGTAGTCGGTGATGAACCTCGACCACAACTCGTAGACGTCGTCCGGAGATGTGATGATCAGGAGCTCGTTGCAAAGGTCGGACGGTCTGACGATCTTGTCCTTCGCGTTAGTGTTGATGCTCATGAACCTCTTCACCATAGCAGCCGCGAATGCCTGGACCAAAGCCAAACGAATAAGGAACAAGCTATGCTGTTTTAGCTCGAATCGAGCTAAAACGACGTCCCAAAAAACGTTGACATACAATGCGAATTAAGCCAACCAGAAACAGAAAAGAATAAGTAATCTCATACCTCATAACGCTTACGGTTATCTACTTCAACCGCTGTTTCACGTTGGTGTGGCTTTTTCAATTTTACCGGGCGGCCATAGTCTTCCCAAACCTTTCTAGCGCCGTTGATATTCGTTGCCTCGGAAGGAATGAACGTGCCAGCATTGTTCGTCTTATTCGCCATGGCCGACACGTCCAGAATCTTGCCTATGGCTGAATGCCACGGGAACATGGGCTTTCCATGTCTGCAGGGCAAGGATCTTTGCTTCGTCAACCTTCTTGTCACGAATCAACTGTTTTGCAGCCTCAACGTGGTGCTGCCCGTCGATAATCCGGAACGGACAAGTTTGGACCAGATCTTCTTAATCCCAAATCTCAGACTCATCCTTGATCTTCGGCATAATGATGATGGTTTGCCTGGACCTAACATCAAGGGAATTCATCAAGATGTTCTTGTAATGCGCAATTTCAGTCGGTTCCAAAGATCGCACGATAAACCTTGGTTCTGCAGGGACGAGCACGTCGATCGACACAACAAGCAGATTGTCACGACCGAAGACATAACACCCTGCACAGTTTCCCCAATAGTCCTTGAGAGACTTCGTCGCTTCCTCATACTTGATCTCCTTCTCCGAGACAGCCACGTTCATTGTAGGGTTCATGAACGTAAGTGCGCTGCCGGAGGATTTGCTCCTTTTGGAGCCAGAGCTGGATGAGATTGGGTTTGCCCGCTTCGATCCCTGCCCGCCTAGACTTCCCTCTGGAGTGCCTAGACCCGACGGAGCATTCTCGGATGGAGCCTGCAACAGTAGACTCCCGGACCGTTTCATCGGAGCCTTCCCTTTCTTCTTAGCAGTCTCGAAGTCAGACAGAGCCTTCCAAATTTGCGCCGTGTATGGAATGTAGGATCTCACGAAGGCTTTTGGCGAAGAAACATTGGGCAGCAATGTCGTGTCAAGATGAGGAAGTTGAATGGCATCCACCTTGCCGACCATATAATTGCGGATAAAGTCGTGGGAGAAACGGACTTCATTGGGCGGAAATACAATAGTGAAGACGAAATCTTCGACCACTGTCGTTTCGAACTTGATCAGGAGGTATGCGTCTTCATAAGTAACAAGACCGATGAATGCATCAAGACACAGAGGTAAAAATGCACCATGAGACCCTGATTGTTGGTAGAAAAAGAAATAGTTCTTGTTCATCGGACGAATAGACCAAGAGACGATGGAGTTTCTCTTGGGGGTCCACAACCTCCACCATTGCGCGTCCTTAGCAATGGATGCAAGCGGATCCTCTGCTGATTTGAGTTCGACTAGTTCAAGAAATCCCTCCAGTGCTTGCATGTTATAGGGGAATGCACGAGTGTGAGCGGAGAGCGGTGAGCGGTGAGCGGTGATTGGCAGATTTTTTTTTTTTTTTTTCATGAAAGATTAAAACCCTATTACCACTCATTGCAAAAAAAATTTAAAGGTTAATAGCCCTATTACCATGAAATGGGTGGTTCTGAATTTTTGAAATGGTCTTTTTTAGGCAAAAAAAAGAACCCAACACCGTGGATATAGGTCCTTTATCCATTTATTTTTATGGTACTGAGGTTATACAATATTTCATAAATTATCCACATTTGCAAGTTTAGATAAAAGTTAATTAAATTATAGGCTGGCATCATCATGTCTAACCAATACAATTAAAATCATATACAAAATATATACCATAATTTGGGATGGCCGTTTAGGTAATCAATAAGTTTCATTTATCAATATTAAGATTTAGAGACTAATTAGGGCTGACGTCATCAATTTCCTACCACACCTGTCAGAATTATATGTAAATGCTTCGGTTCATATAATCTAAAATTTATAACTACAGGTCGTCTTCCCGTGTCACCTTGTAAGTTGTAAGGTGTACAGAAAGACATTCACGTGGCATTGTAGTGGTCCGAGTTCGATTCTCCTCGGCCTCGTTTGAGCGTTGCACCGCGTCCTAAAGCAGCTATCCTGAGCTATACAATTACTGGACTATAGCCCCTACCAACATTGGCAAGCTTCAATCACTTCAATGGAAACAAAAAAACTTTTAGAGTGCAATGAGTTTAGTACTTAAACATTTACATACATCGTTGCATTGATATTGGAGTTCAAGAAGTTACATCAAAATTAGGGCTGATGTCACCGTCAAAGGCATGCATGGCTTACATTACACTGTACTGAGATACTTAGAGTAAACCTCAATTCCGTTAAAATAACACAATTCCTCTTGCCATATTACCAAAGCCATGTTGTGCCAATTTGGTCGCGTTTACAAAACGTGCCATTATACCGGCATATTTTTGAACTCAAAATCTCAAAGATTTATGCTTGCAAAATGGCACGTTTTTTAATATTACCCACATCTTCCATAATATCAACAAATTTCTGTAATATCATCAAAAATCCATAGTATCACACTATTTGATGAATTTGACCTTCAAATGCCGGTGCTCCTGCTCATGCTCATGGTCAATGACGGTGCTCAATGTCGGTGCTCATGCTCATGCTCATGCTCAATGTCGGTGCTCATGCTCATGCTCATGCTCATGCTCAATGTCGGTGCTCATGCATTGTGATGTTGGACTTCATGACATTGGATGGGTTGTGTCATAAGGAGTGTCGGTTTAGGGGTGAATACATTCCATGAAGCTGTGCAGTGTCGGTGCTCATTGTGATGTACTAGTAGAGATGGGAGACAAGGATGCGGTAGTGATTCGATTACTCACGAGAATGTAAGAAAATTGCAATGATGGTGTCTCTGAGAACTCACGTCCATTGGTCGGTGAAATAAAAACGGCCCTTCCATTACAATAACAAATCAAAGTACGAACTTAAATTAGCTCCATGAGCCGGAAGTCGAAAGACTGGCACCGGTCCCATGCGCGGTGATGACAATGACATCGGCTAGATGTACAATGATGTGACCAAAATCGGAGTCGAGGACCTTCAAACGAGTGTCGGTGGTAACAAAATGAATCAATCACAACTTCCATGGAACGAGGGAGAGGAAAGAACCGGCCCTATGGGCACCAAGATCAAGCAGGTGGTTAGCATGGCACCGACAAACTAGCAAGAGGGACCGACAAACTAGCAGGAGGGACGAAGTGCAATGATGGTGTCCCTGAGAACTCACGTCCAACGTCATGAGAGTGTAAGGGAATTGTGTCGATTCTTGATTCGTTGGAATGTCGATGCCGGTATAGAGTTCAGAAAAGCTGCCTTGTCGGTGCCGATTCGGTGTCGTGATCTTTGCCGGTGTGCCGATTGCGATCTCGACCGCACCGCCGGTGAAAATAAATCGGGTTGGTGAGGTTGGATTGGAAATCCAAAGTTCTCTCTTTATATACAAGAACGGAGGAAACGGAAGCCAGCATCTCGGAGCAGTTCGTGGGCCATCTCTCTTTTGAAACTTCTCACTCTTGCACTGTTGTGGATCAAATGGCGGGGCATTCGGCCAATTTCGATCCCTTGTATTTGTATTCTTGCACTGCTTGTGGGGAGAAAAAATGCGTGCTTGTTTGTTGGAGCATCATCTCGGTGTTGGCATATGCATTTCGTGCAAACTTGTGTTGGACGACGTTGTATTCACGAAGAACGCCCAGTACGATGATGAGCAATGCAATTGGTGTGGGGGAATTCAGTTTGTGATCCCGTGTGATTATTGTAACAAGGCGTGGTGTGCAGGGTGTATCGCACGGAACAAGGGAGACGACTACCTGAAGGACATGACGGGCAAGAATTGGGGGTGCTTCAGCTGCAACAAGTATGAGATAGTGCCTCTCCGGACGATTTGGGAAGATTTCGTGGAATTCACTTGGTGGTGTGATCGCAGCGGTAGATTCTGAAGTGATTCCAACTACGACTAGTTGATTGCTAGTTATAGTAGTTGTATGGCCACGAGTCACACTTGGTGTCAGAGTTGGCTTGAATGTGCTTGAATTTATTGAATACAAATTTCCGACTTATAAAAATATAAAACCGTATATATTTAAAAACACATATAGATAGTATATAAGTAATAGATCATGGAAAACTACGAATGTATGGCGCTACCATGTCCAAGTACCTATCGGAAAACAAATCACACACTAGGTAGACGGTGTAGTACCATTAAAGTGCGATCACACCGATCCGCCTCAAAGTCTATAAACTTAAGCACACTCTTGCTATAACGTCGACGTGGAGTGTCGGACAAAATGGGAGATGGAGCTTGAACAAACTCTTGAGCAAGTCGCTCGTACGATGGTAGGGTGAATTTCGATGGAGGGCTCTTGTAGAGATGAGCGTTGCGAGTCAATCGCTCTTTTTAGACTGCGATCCTAAAATTGCAAAGAAAGTCGATCCTACCGATTTGTAAGTGTGTAATTTAAAATTGAAAAAGAGAATACAAGATGGTAATACGCACCAATGAACTTTCGTGGTTTCTTCACGACCGGTTCGTCCGTCATCATAGTCTGCGGGGGGCTAATTCTCCACTTTCCTCATCACCGGAAGGTCCGTTCTTGTAATCCGCGAGTATACCATCAAAGATCTCTTCGTCGGGTTCCATAGCGATGAGGTGTCGGTTGGAGCGCGCGCAAGCAATCACGAATGCACCTACAAAATCGGAAGCCCACGTTAAAAATGCGAAATGTAGAAACAAATTTTAATGTAGAGTCTACGGGAACTTTACCATTACTTGCGCTCCAAATCGAAGACTATACCCCCTCGTCCGTGAGACAATCGACGAAACATTGAATGAAGGTAGGGTCCTTCTCTCGTGAGCCTCGCCACGGCGTACCGTCCGGGACGATATCGCAAGGTTTCTTTCTCTCGCAAAGTTCAGGGTGGTCTTCTTCTCATCGTGTACGATTGACACACCCGCATATGCGTGTGCGACTTGCCGAGTTTGGAACTTCGAAACAAACTCTTTGCGAACATACACTTTGATATGGAAGCAGTGAGTCTGCAAAACACAAGTATAGATACATTAATATAGATGCAAAGAAGGCAATTACCATGAATTGCGAAATTGAAAATTAGATTCTGATACGTACCTCTTTCGGTTTAGGTACAGTAGATGCCATAGGAAGGGGATTATATCCCCATCAGTCTCGAACAAGTCGAAAACTATATGTATGGGACTCGGCATCGAGAGTACGCTCGATTCTGCGACATTTGGGATGCATCAGAAGAATGGCTCCAACGTCTGTCAAATGATACGCGGCAAACACGAAGAGGCTCTCAAAGTAGGTTTTGTCATGCCGGTTCCAAGATGGAATTTCTATTGGAGACACACCCGGTACAGGCAAGTTCTCGGGAGCATCTGCAAAAATGAGATCAATCCCTGGATGCTTGGGTTCATACTCCATCGCCAAACACGGGTACTTGCGGTCTTTTCCAATCTGAGATACAAGTAAAAAATTAGAAAGTGGCTAATAGATTTAGAAGTACAAAACGTAAGAAGAAGTTCATGAAAGACAAAGGGAAGAAATAAAACCTTCTTGATGTGCTCGACGATATCGAGGATTTGCGAATCCCATTTTGCAGTCTTCGATGACTGGTGAACCAAATCACCAATGTTGCCCTTCTCGAGATACATAGGTAAAGTCACCGATATTTTAGACGACGAGCTGCTACCGATGTGATTGGGTTTTGGAAGAGGGCGTCTCGGGAATATTGGCTGGCTAAGGCGACGTGGGGACTGCTGCGAGTTGTGGTCAACGGTGAATGATTGAGGGGACCCAGCATTCGTAAGTCCACCTGTTGAAAGTTGAGTCAATCTTGCACCGCGTCGAATTGTATTGATTGCGGCTCCCGCTGAAGCCTGAGTCAGATCAGCATCTTCAGGTCCTGCAATGTCTTCTCCGAGGGGAGCATTCTCTTCGGATTCTTGCTCAAGATCTACAACTGGCTCTGCAACAGCGTTGCGTCTCTTCCTGTTTGCACGAGACTTGGGCACTGCAACTGGTGAAGAAGGAGAAGAGATTGGATCAGGTGCAAGTGGTAAAATGGAGAGGTCGTCATCGTCATCGTCATCAAAGTCCATCGGTGTAGAGTCAGCTGGGTTAGACGCAAGGTTTCGAAGAAGATGCTTCTCCTCCTTGTGCACGTAGTTGTCGTCACACTCCAGAAACCATCCACCAGTCGTCAATTGGGAGTTGGTAAACTGCTCTTGTTGGGCTGTGGAGAAAAAGCTGCGGGGATCATTCGTGACTGAAATGTCCTCGAACTCCATTGGAATAGAGAACGAAGCTAATGCTCCCTTCGCAACGAGCTCTTGTTTCAAGTACCTACAAAAGTGTGAAAAAATCAGATTGTGTGAATTGAACAAGTTGTACCAAATTTAATAATTTTGAAGAGAAATTTAAAAACATACCGGAATAAAAGTCGCTTAATTGTAACTTTGCCCCCGGTAATCTTTTGAAGATCCGAGCCTTTGATGAACTTTGGGCTTGCATTAGGACCAAGGTAGTTGTTGAATGCCTTGTCCCATAAGAGCAACCTCCACTTCTCTACATACTTAGATGGCTTTAGGACAACACTAGACCACTCAATGGTGAGGTTTTCGTTGTCAATGAGGATTTGCAATTCAGTTTGAAGTGAATGCTCGAGCTGTAAAAAAAAAACTAGTTAATGATGAATATATCATATGAACTCAAACTTTTTCAACACGTAAAGAAAATTGAAGATACCTGTGCCCAAAGAGATGCGCGATGCAGAAATGCCACCAGAGCTTTATTTTTCATTGGACGTTCATCAGGGAAGCGAAAAGATCGTCGAACATCGTCAGATGAGTTCCACCATTGGAGCCACTTTCCCTTGAAATCGCAATGAACATTGCTAGTGGCAACCATTTGTAAACGATCTATTGTCATATCGGGTTTCAGGTTCTTGCTGTAATGGGAATAAATCTGCACATGTAATTTACAAGTAAGAATCGAGTGATGAATCATGATCACAAATATAGTCATATGATACGTGAAAGGGGTGCATTTTCTACCTCCTTCCCAAATACTTTCCCAAGTTTATGGTTTGCTACAGCGACCATCTTGTCGAAGTTTTTGCCACGAATGGCCTTAATTTCTGCTTTGATCGCATTATCCATCGCACTCCAAACTCCGGGTCCTGTTTGTTTCTCCTTTGGGACTGTTGCGTAGTAATTCGTCTCAGCGTCATCGGAAGCCTTTGCTAATCTCCTCTGTACATAACATAAGAAGGATTAATAAAGAGGAAAAACCCAAATACAACGAATCACAGTACCAACCCATTACACTCAACTTACCGCATATAGGAATTTTACGAAAACGTCAATTGTTACAGGATACCAAGTATCTTTTTTGGCTTTGGCGTTCTTGCATATTTTGTAATCTTCTGGAGATATCAGATCCTTGAAATCCTCAAGTTTCAGTTTACCGAACTTCCTCATGCGCTGCAATTTTGCACACAACCCGTCTTCGACATGGTCATGTTCAGTTGACCTGTAGAGCGAACTCAAACATAAGAAACATTGAAGTTACTCAAAATACAAATAGAGCAAATAGGAAAATCAGTAAAGTACTCACCAATTTATGTCGTTCATAGCGTCAAGCAGGAGGTTGCTTTCTCCTCGTGCATCAAGTACGATACAGTCCACGGAGATGTGCCACGAAGCTTCCATCTTATGGTACCTCTCAATGTGACGCATCCACGCCGTAACTCGGTGGTTACCTTCGTACACGTAGAAGTACTTATCGCTCAAGTGTTGAAGATCCGGATCAGATAGCAACGTCTTCTCAAACTCTTCATTTGCAGATTTCCAAAGTGGATTCGTCCACACTGCATCTCCGGCGTCAACAATTTTCTCTCTCCTTTCCTTTCCTCGAAGGGAGAAACGTACATGACTCGGTCTCCTTCGCGATAGCCTTTGTTGAACTCATTCTCCAATTTCCGTACGTCTTGTTCGGAGATAGGTCGAACCTTGGGATAACAAACAAGACGACACAATGGAATTAGCATGCGGGACTTTTTCACAGGTTTGTATCTCAACCTGTTGATGATCGCAATTGAATCACTTTTGTGAATCATTCTCATCTCGTTTGCACACCAATCCGGATCTTTGTTTTCAAGATGAGGTGGCATGTGGACGATTCCAACGGTGACACCTCCAGGCAAAGGGGTGTCATCATCCTTGGAAGGATACTCGTGACCATCTGGACCTTGCATTGCTTCAGCTTGGAGATCCATCATCGATGGAGTCTCTTCCGGTACTGTATTCCGCAAGTCTCCAACAGATCCGCCACTATCAAGTAAGAGTTCGTCACCGTCGGGAGATACCGTTTGTGGAAGATTAAGAAAAGGCCGGGTATCCACTGCATCTTGAAGAAGTTCGACTTGATCAAGATTCATCTGGCAATTCAGAGAGCAAGTACAGCAGACCACAAAAAGAATAAGAATGTGTCAAAATAACAATATAAGAAAGATAATATATCATAATTGCTTTATAAGTAAGCATATGATAAACATATCATACACTATGAGGATACAATTAAACAAATTTTAACTTTGCGGCAAGACGCGGAGAACGACGTGGTGCACTTCTAGCTACTGCTTTCTCTTGGATACGTCTAGCTTTGGCATCATTCTTTTTGATTTGCTTTGTAATCGCAACCCGATCAAAGTCAACACGATAAGTGTGACTGACAGGGGTGAGAGGAGGCGGAGTTCCCGGAACCGAGCTCAAAGCTACTACTAATCGACGGGACTCAACGTAAGCTAACACTTCGTCTCTCAAAAAGGAGAGGTCGCTATCTGCATCGGATTCCTTTTCTGAATCATCTGCAACAGGCTTTAACTGATCTTGCAATACCACGCAAAACCATTAGTAAGCCAACTCTAAGAGAGCGTTCAGGAACAGGAAACTAAACAAATAAAATTTAACTCCATTATTTAACAAGAATGTCAATCCCATTTGAAACTAGAGCACCGAGAAGATCATAAGTACCACTTCAATGCCCGAAAGCTTGACAAAAATTTGCACGAAAATACAAAAAATACCAGTTCTGCTAAAAAACACATCATCACACACAGAGGGTGCCGAGACCCTCCCAGACTTTCGTCCACGAAAGTCTAACAAAAAGCGTCAAGTACGCAAGATCCCGCATACACAAAGAGCCCACACAAGGACGGCAAATTAACCGCATTCGGAGGGTGTCGGCCCTTCGAGGCACAACATCTGCCATCCGAGGTCCACTATATTGAGAGGGTGCCGGCCCCTTCGAGGCACAACATCTGACATCACGAGGACCACAGCATCGGGAAGAGCCAGCCCCTTCGAGGCACAACATCAGCCATCACGAGGACCACAGCATTGGGAGGAACCAACCCCCTTCGAGGCACAACATCTGTACATCACGAGGACCACTGAGATTCGGGGATTGAGCCGCCATTCAAAGCGAAAGAATGAAAGAGGAATTGAAAGAGAAAAAAAAATCAAACCTCCCGAGACCCTGCCAGACTTTCGTCCACGAAAGTCTAACACACCGAGGACCACTTCGGGAATTCGTGTCTCAAAAAGCTTAAGGAACGCAAGATCACTGACACACAGAAGCCCACGAGGGTGCCAGTCACACTGCATTCGGAGGGTGTCGGCCATAAGAGGCACAACATCAGCCATCACGAGGACCACAGCATCGGGAAGAGGTCAGCCCCTTCGAGGCACAACATCAGCCATCACGAGGACCACAGCGTCGGGAAGAGGCCAGCCCCTTCGAGGCACAACATCAGCCATCACGAGGACCACAACATCGGGAGGTACCAACCCCCTTCGTAGCACAACATCTGAACATCACGAGGACCTCTGAGGTTCCGGGATTGAGCCGCCATTCACAGCGAAAGATTGAAAGAAGAATTGAAAGAGAAAAAAAAACAAACCTCCCGAGACCCTGCCAAACTTTCGTCCACGAAAGTCTAACACACCGATGACCACTTCGGGAATTCGTGTCTCAAAAAGCTTAAGATACGCAAGATTACAGACACACAGAAGCCCACGAGGGTGCCAGTCACACTGCATTCGGAGGGTGTCGGCCATTCGACGCACAACATCAGCCATCACGAGGACCACAGCATCGGGAAGAGGCCAGCCCCTTCGAGGCACAACATCAGCCATCACGAGGACCACAGCATCGGGAAGAGGCCAGCCCCTTCGAGGCACAACATCAGCCATCACGAGGACCACAGCATCGGGAAGAGGCCAGCCCCTTCGAGGCACAACGTCTGAACATCACGAGGACCTCTGAGGTTCGGGAATTGAGCCGCCATTCACAGCGAAAGAATGAAAGAGGAATTGAAACAGAAAAACAAATCAAACCTCACGAGCAACATCTGAACATCACGAGGACCACAGCATTGGGAGGGTGCCGACCCCCTTTGGGCCACAACATATCGACATCACGAGGACCACTGAGGGCCGGGGATTCACCCTAATTCACATCGACTGAAACGCACAGGAATTGGAATTGGAATGTCGGCGTCCAATCACCTGGCTCTCAGCGGAGCGTCTGAGGGAGGCTGCCGACCCCGTAGAGAACAAAACACCGCTACAACACTAGGATCACTGCAAGGGCCAAAATTCCCCTAAAAATATTCACTCTCCAGAGAAGTCCCATGGACAGAAACAACGAACTCGTACTCTCCCGAGAAAAGACTGAGATTCCTCGGCATTCAGAAGTAGCAAATTCAGTACTTGCTGAAGTAGATAATTCATACCTTGAAGCCCCTCGCAAACCACGCCTCCTTTTCTTCACGAGTCTTGAATTCTTTCCCTGGAGCGTATTGAAGAGCGTATTTCCTGTAAAACTCGAAAAAGAGGCTTGTCGAGGAATCGCACTCACATTGTCTCTTTCCTTCTCCACGTCTTCTCCCTCTCGCCGCATTCTCGATCTCCTCTTCTCATTTTGCACCGAACTCCTCACCAACGCCCAAGTTTGCCATTGTAGCACCTTCCTTCAAACCGAACTGCACATAGACAGGGAAGGAGTTGTTGATAGCAACAAGTACGCCGTATTAGTGCAGCGGAAGCATCTTCACTAATTGCGTCCATTCTATTCTAGCTACAATCCAAATTGTCACTCTTTACGTCAGGCATCTCTCCCGACTTTTTCACAATCACGATTGCCAAGCTTATCTCGAGGCTTCATCGGCGGCTCCTCATTCAATTTCTAGGGTTTTGCGCGGCGCACAAAGGAGGACCTCCCATTTCAGAAACTACCCAGGATCATTTGACGAACGTGCCGGCATCACCTGGTTAAATTGGGCAATGCGCCGCAAAGGCAGCTGATTTGACAGGGAAGAAGCCTCCGGAGAGGGAGCGGAGAGAGACGGACAGCGACAAGCTCACGACGCGGTCACCGCTCACCGCTGAACGGCGGGTTCTCGCCCTGATACCCGCCGGCGATGCGGCCTGGGCCGGGGGTCTCACCCCGTGCCATTCGCCGGCCGCTTTGCCGGGGCCGGGGTCTCACCCAGCACTCACGCCAAGCGCTGCTGCCGGCCGGGGTCTCACCCCGGTACCCGCCGGCCAAGCTGCCGGGCCGGGGTTCTTACCCGTAATCGCCATCGCCGCTAGCTCGGCCGGGGGGGTTCTCACCCGATACCCGTCGGCGCCAGATACCCACTCCGCTTGGGGATATACCCTTGGATCCTTTATGTTAGTATATTTGCCCTCTTTTATTCACGAGACTTGACACTTGTACCGCATTCAAAACTCACATGATTTACAAGTACGAAAACCAATCAATCATTTATTCAATATTAGGTCACATTTTCTTAGTGCAAACATAATCACGTCTCTAATCTATCGAGGTGAATGCTAAAATGTGCCCTGACTCCTTCATGACACTTAGGAAAAACGTCATATCATTTACCTCCTCTATGATTCGATCGATGGTATCTTCATTCTCTCCAACATCTACCAACGCCTTCTTTTCGTCCATTTGCTCCTCGTTCTCATCACTGTCCTTCAAGTTTTTGTCCGAATTGTCAAAACTTATTTCATCTACCTCATCGTCCTTGGGACCTTCATCGGCATCAACCTTGTAAACAAACATTCAACTCAGTAAACTCAAACTGCAATAACTAAATAGCACAAACTCAAGAATACTAGCGTACCTGCTTCTTGGAATCCTGTGCAACCTCATCACCTCCTATGTAATAACATAGAGATTCGCTGGATGTCGATCCACTTCTACTGCGCTCTTGCTCATCTATGAATCTCTTGAATTTGTTCTCATCTTCACCAGTGTCTTTCTCGTTAATCTCGATCACTGTGTCAAGATCGACCGCATTTTCAGATTCCTCCTGTAATGGGGCCCGAGTTCATCATCGTTCAAATCAAAATCAACAGGGCCTCCCTCATCTCCACTTGACCTAGACGCACCCACCTTTCGCAATGCACTTCGTTTGCGCGCTTTCGTATTACTAAAACGAGTACCCCCTCTTCTCTTCTTCTTCTTAGGCACACTGTCACTGGATCTCTCAGACCCCAAGCTCATCGCGTCCATAATGTCAAGACTCTGAACAGAAGCACACTGATCGTACCGTCTCAATACCTTACCAACTCGAACTAAACGAACGAAAGAAAGGACCATCTCGTCGTCCTACTCCTATTTAAACAAAGTTCACAAGCCGCCCCTAACGTAAATTGTGCAGTTTATCATAAATTATCGCAACAAATATGACGGCTCGTGGTCTGCCAACTGTGACAGTCTCTGACATGATATGCTAATCTAATTTTTGAATTTGCATACAAATGCTCTGACAATGCCGGCCGCCGTCACTTTTCCAATTTCGTGACTGTCAGCATTTGCACTTTAATGACACTAATTACAATTGCCTAATCGTATACCATATTCACTCTTCCTCATGGTAATTGTCTGGTTTAATCACTCTCCCCACCTTATTCACTTCATTACGAGATCTTAGTACAAATTCTCTCTTATAAACGGTATCGTACCTAGTGTGTATCCTTTCCTTACATCCACTGTCGATGCTCGTTGGTCCTCTCGGACATCATGGCTTCCTCGTCCACTGAACCCATTGCCGCAGACATTGTTGAGATTCTGTCACAAGGAGCACTTGTTCCCATTTGCATGGCCGTAGGGCTTAAAGGTGTCGTAGACATCAGTGCATCGTGGCTTGGAATTCGATCGGCTACGATGCATCTTCCCTGTGGTTAGAGAGAGAAGTTCTAGAACCTGATACTAATCATGTTCAGTACTCCATGGTCGTAGATCCAATCATCCTAGAGAACAATACTACAATCTGGAAGCTTCGAGCTGGAAAGTATCGCCTCTACGGCTTGACAGAGTCCGTCATGAACGCCTCAACAGTTCTCCTAACCCCACGTAGTTCTTCTACTATCTCCACGGTTGCTCCAGCTCTTACTCGTGTCAAGGTCGAACCAGGTCTCGAAGTCACCATTGACATATCGGATTCATCAGAAGACGAGAAGAAGTCTCCTCTGCAACCATGTCGTCTGACGTCTGATATTCCATTGCCACCTCTTGTTAGGGATAACTATCTAAGAGCCACCCCTCCTTCTTTAGTTTCATCGCAAATTGTGAGACCCAAAAAAATTCTTCCATCTCTCTGCAACCTCACTAGTATGCCCAGTAGCAAGACTCTCCTCAAAAAAATTGATTTCAAAACCATCCGCACCGTCAACGTATCTTTCTTGCCTCCGTCATTCAATGGCGATGTACTCTTCATTTCCGCCAACTCTGCCGTCTGCAACTCACAAGGTTGCGAAGTCCATAGAGGGGATGGATAAACGGTACGACGGTCATGTGTGGACTAGGACAATAACCACCAACATCAGCAATACGCAAGGGTTGTCTTTCCGATACTCCAACTGTGTAGGACATCTACAGTGCCACAACCCAGACTGCGACTTCTTGCAACGACCTGATCGAGTCGCTGGAGTAAACGACGTGGAGTTTGAAGGCATTACCAAAGACCCATTCTCGGTAGGCGGATCGCTCCCACCCACCTCGACGTTGGTCTGTAAGCTTTGCAAACAACCTCCTGTTTGTGTTGCGCCTTGTTCTGCGAAGATCTTTTACGTAGTTGGAGAGGATTGTCAGGAGCGTGCATGTGTCCATATAGGAACGCACGAGCACCCTGTCAAAGTTGGAGATTATAGATGTGTAAGGAAAAAAATAGATGAGTTACTAGAAGAGCATGTTGACCGTAACCCTCAAGCAACCGTTTCCAAAATAGTTATGGAAACCAGCAAAGACTTGTTAGGTAACTTACTTCTCCGTGACGAAGGTGACCCCGAAACCGGCAATCTTTCTCTTCAGCAGCTAGAACCTGTCTTTGAACAATGCATAGAGTTAAATTCTCCAAGTATGCGGAATCGTATCTACACTTTCAAGTACTTGCGTAGGTATGGCATTCTCGATGGGATCACAAAGCTCAAAGGTCTCAGCAATTGGGCATATGTGCAACGCAACATGTTCCCTGGCCAAGGCGACGAATCCGAGAAAGTCTTCATATTCAAGATGTCGGAGGTCGGCCCCGGAAGCGGTGTTGATCTGGTTCGCCGAATGCAGCCTGGAGGAAATCTCTCCCACGCATGGATGATGTTTGACCATGTCAAACGCGTTATGGATTGGACCACCATGGCCTGCCACGTGTACGACTCACGTTACCAACGCATTCTAACCATTGCATGCTGTGATTTCCAATCAGAGGACAAAGATGCTCAACTTGTCTTCTGGAAGAACCTTAATCATGTGATGGCGAGGAACGGAGTACCCAAGCCGCAGTTCCAAGGTTTTATGGCTGATAGTGCTCAAGCCAATTGGAACGCTGTGCGCATCATCTACGGCTCTGGGAACCCTGCCATCCCCATGGAAGGTCGGGAACGGACATGTTATTTCCATTGGACGCAGTCTCTTGAGAAATATACGAAACAATACATTGTGCCCGAATTGCAAGGCCAACACCGGATTCTCTGTAAGCAGTATAAGGATGCGCGCACCATGGAAGAGGCTGAGACCCGATATTGGGCTATAAGAGCGTGGTGGGCATCCTCGAAGGCCACCTCCGAAGTTGGTTTAGAACACTTGGGTCATTGGCTTGCGTACTGGCACTTTAGATACAGACAATGGGGTGGATTTATGGAACTAGTAAGCGTACTATTTCTTTGCAATAATTCTGCTGATTTCATGCTCTATGGTAGCTTCTGTAATGTTATGACAGTACCAAAGAAATTAACAGTTCTTGTTTATATAGTAATAGTTGATTTTTATGTTCATTTATATACTTCCAATTTGTATTAAGTACAAATTCAAATTAGTAATAAAGGCCTAATACGTTTGATCATTGCAGGAAAAAAAATATTTGGCAGAAGAACTCGCAGAGATGCCTTCATGTAACCTTGCGGAGTCAATCCACAACAAGTGGTTGCAAGCGTCTGGCAATAAGGGTAGGGATCTCTACGTCGCAGCCGTTGACGACTACGTTCGGGCATTCCTCCAAGTGGTCGGCTACCACCAATTCAACAAAGGCGGTGCAAGTGGATCAGGACCATCCGTAGAAGAACTTCGTCAGCGTCTTTATACCGCTCAACGTCGGGCTAATCGATCCGGCAATCCATCTTGCCTCAACAAGGCCGTTATGGACTTCCCTGAAGCAAAAGCTTACTGTACGCGTGACGCTCACTTGGAGGGGGCAGAGATTTTTGGTTCTAGGAAACGTAAGGCTGATGTTCCCATTGGTGCCGAAGATGAAACTCATCGACCTGACACCGTGAGTTACTCACGCCCTTGAATAGGCAGAAGAGTCACACGAGCTCTTGCTGAGAATCTCAGTCCTATCCACGAAGAGGATGAAGTTCAAGAGCAACCGCTGGAACCGTCCTCTTCTCCAGGACCCAGTATTCAGCGCGTCATTGCTATCCAAGAGACGAGAGTGAATGAGCGTTTATGGCACATTGCTCGTTTGAAAGAATCCTCATCCAAGGCTTGTTGGGGTATTATGGCTAAGACCAGGAAGAAATGCAAATCCCGCATTGTCCAAAACGGAAAGGCGACCGCAGCTCCAACTTACACCGGAGTATGGCAGCGTCCTCAAGAGGGTCCAAAAAAAACTGATCAGTTTTTCTTTTGTCCAGACGACATTGAGCGTTGTGTGAAGGGCAGTCGTCGTAAATGGATTGAGCCGTTCTCTCGGAAACAAGGTCGACCGCCTATTCCCTCTATTTGGCCCGTGAAGATCGGGACCAATCTGACAGTGGACGAGATAGAGGCGTTGGAGAATGCGGGTTTTCGGCTCCCACAAAAGGAACGCCTTCCTCTCAACCGCACATTCAATACTTCTGCGCCACCGAGAGACTTGTCACATATTCCTGTGCCGGACAAGGCTGATCTGTACCCCAAATCACGCAGGTCTAAAGTTCTTCAACGCATCAAGGCTGTGACTCCGAAGCACATGAAGAACATTGATTTAGCTCGTGCCATGGAGGCAAAAATACTCGAGGTGACCATGATACCACAACCTGGTTTTGGATGTATCGTTGCTTTGGAGTCAGATTCAAAGTCTATCTATAAACTATCTCTTAGTGAGAACCCTGAGTGTTCTTGCCCGGTGTTCAAAAAAACCATAGCTAAGTTAGGACGAAAAGGCGAACCGTATAGACATTGCAAGCACCTATACTTCGTGTTAGTATTGGTATGCAAATTTGATATTGATAGAGACCTCTTCATCCACGCGCCCACCCTCAGTTTCAACGAGGTGAAAAACATTCTAGAGAGGGGAATCCTAGACCAAGTTAGAGAGTAGAATACCTCAAGGTCACATTACGTAAACCAGCACCCACATCCACCCATTCTACATGTTATCCCTGTAATCGTGTGTTTCACACGTTATTTATTTTGATCTCAGCATTTTACTATAATCAATAAATGTATCCATATTTACCAAAAATTATGATTTGCTATACAAACTTGGACTGTTGATTTCACAGTTATAATATTCTAGTCTACTCTGTAAAATTCGTAAATGTCTCTTCATGTTTGAAGAACGTGGTTTATGTCCACCGAATTTCAGAAAATTTAGCCTTATATCCACGGGTTTAGGAGCACAAAACCACGGTAATAAGTGAAGAATATTCGAATATTCTTGAGAATATTCCTGAAATAAATAGTAAAATATTATTTTTAGAAATTTGTTTACTAAAAAAAGCAAATCAGCGCTCTAAATCCTGAAATTTGATGGCTCAACGCTCACCGCTCACCGCTCTCCGCTCACACCGTAGCTACGTCCCATGTTGTAAGTGGCTTAAACTTCATATGATATACACGCACATCAGAGAAGTATAAATTGCAAGTTTTGATTCAGTGGCGAGATCATTTAGCTCGAGTCGAGCTGAATTGGCTTGAGCAGAATTCCTATTTTTTGCGCAGAATTCTTATTCTTGAGAAGAATTCCTTAGTCTTGACCTCAAAACGAGGTTAGCGACCATTTAGCTCGACTCGAGCTAAATTGGCTTGACCTGTAATCTAGTAGCAAGTCCATTTACCTTGACTCGAGCTAAATGGACTCGCTACTTGGTTTCAGGTAAAGCCCATTTAGCTCGAGTCGAGCTAAATGGGCTCACTACTTGGCTCTACTCCAAGCTCATCTAGCTCGACTCGAGCTAAATGAGCTTAACCTCAAAACGAGGTTCGCGACCATTTAGCTCAAGTCGAGCTAAATGGGCTTGAGCTGGAGCCAAGTACTAAGCCCATTTAGCTTGACTCGAGCTAAATGGTCTCGGACCTTGATTGAGGTCAGGCCCATTTAGCTCGAGTCGAGCTAGATGGGCTCACTACTTGGCTGTAGTCCAAGCCCATTTAGCTCGACTCGAGCTAAATGGTTGCAAACCTCGTTTGAGGTCAAGCCCATTTAGCTCGAGTCGAGCTAAATGGGCTTGCTCCGTTGTCTCAGGTCATGCCTATTTGGCTCGACTCAAGCTAAATGGGCTCACTACTTGGCTGTAGTCCAAGCCCATTTAGCTCGAGTGGAGCTAAATGGGCATGATCTCAATCTCAGTATTGAGTCCATTTAGCTCGAGTTGAGCTAAATGGACTTGCCTTGAAACGAGGTGCGAGACCATTTAGCTCGACTCGAGCTAAATGGGCTTGGGTTGACCTGGAGAATTATAATTATTAATCTAATTAATCGGGCATCGAGCTAAATGGACATCGAGCTAAATGGGCATCGAGCTAAATGGGCATTGAGCTAAATGGGCATCGAGCTAAATGGGCTGAAAGTTCAAATGAGCGCATTCTAGCAGAAAAACACAAATTTCGAAGCAAAACACAAATTTGCGTGAATGCCAGTACACTGCGAGCAGAATTCTAAAACATTGTGCCCTGCAATATACAAAACAAGCTCCAAAAGCGCAACCTCAATGCAAAACCTAGAATTCAGAGTTATGAACTTACATGAACAAGCACGAAATGAGGACGCGCAATAACCTCGTGGAAGAAAGCTCGAAGCTCAAACAAGGACGAGGACGAGCAAATGGCAAGTTGAACGCAGCAGGCGCGGAGCAGGCGCAAAGCAAACGCGGAGCAGCACAAGATCGAAGAGAGGATGAGGGCGGGAGCTCGCAGGTTGAGCGCAACAGCAGCAAAACCTAAAACAAGAGCACGATGACGAAGAGAGAGGCACGGATCAGCAGAACAAGAAAACAAGAGCACGATGACGAAGAGCGGACGCGGAGCTGGGCGAAATGGGTGAGGCGCGGAGCTAAGCGGAGCTTCGAAAAAGGAGGAGGCGCGGAACTCTGCAAATGGGAGAGGCGCGAGAGCAGGGCGGGGGACGCTGTCGGACACAACTGTCGGCAGGCCGCTTCCGCCTGCGTGTGCTGCCCTTCCGCCGTTTTTGTGGGCTGCCCGAGCTGCCCGGGTTGCTCGTTTGGAATTTTGAAATTTTTTTTAAATTTTTTTTTTTTTCCACAATTCTAATGCTCATTACTTTATTTGTATGTTTTTTTTCCACAATTCAATTACTTTACTT
The DNA here is from genome assembly GCA_037043015.1 of Bryum argenteum. Classification (NCBI taxonomy): domain Eukaryota; kingdom Viridiplantae; phylum Streptophyta; class Bryopsida; order Bryales; family Bryaceae; genus Bryum; species Bryum argenteum. The sequence continues at coordinate 28,441,248 of CM073321.1, read as the reverse complement.
GATTCTAAGTTACTTCACGAATTCAATTAGTTTGGTTTATTTCTATGGTTAAAACGTAAATTAATTCGTAGGAAATCAAAATCAGGTGGGTAAAGTTATTTTGAAAACTTAAAAAGGACTCCTATAAAAATGATGGTGATATTAATAACTTGTGAAAAAAACGACCTTACATGCTATGAGTTTTTCGCAAAAGTTTTAATACTTTAAAACTTTGAATAATAAGTGAAATGTAAATAAATAAAATACGAGAATAAGATTGTTGAACTTGTATTACTTTATAAGAACCTTAAAAATATGAAAGAATCCTACAAATAAAATATAGGGGTAACGAGTCTGCATGTCATCATCTACATTAACCCTCTTAAGTTTGTATAAGGAAGTGATTATCATTTCTAAAATCCCTAAAGAAAACCATATATTTGTAGTGAATGTGTTAAAAATATTATATGCTAAAAGAAACTATTTGTAGAAAGAAATGAGAATTCAATAATCTGATAGAATTTAAAGTAAGTAAAAACAAAAAAAAGTATGGGCAACAAGAGAGTGTAACTAAGTGGTTTTTATAACTTCAATAGAAAATAAATTCTTCATCATATATATATATATATATATATATATAAATATTTATAAGTATGAAAGATTTTCAATTAAGCTTTCTTATAAATCATGAAGGTATAATGTTCAAAGATGGAAAATAATTTTTTTTTTGTTTTTCATTGCTCTAAAAGAGCCTCAAACCTGAACTCCTAATCAATGGTGAATTGTAAAACATGTATGCCTTTCTTAGATTTGTTAGCCAATTCTTAGGCTCTCATTTCAACATAAAATTTGTTGTATTGTTAGTTATTGTTCAATAGAATGCATGAACAAGTAGTGATCACCCGTAAATTGCAAAACAATAATTACCATTAATTTTAATTTACTTAATAATAGTATAGAAAATTAATATTTATTTATTCAATTTAGTTTTCTGAATCTTTACATTAACTTTTGAAAACATCATCATAAGATTTATGGTCTTCAGGTTATGGAACTTAGTTTTGTACATGACGTTTCACTTTTAACTAATGTAATCATGAGTAATGTAAGCAGTTTTAATTAGAACTGAACCGGTCGATTAATCCTAAAGCGCCTTAATAGACTCTAAATATCGCATGGATGAATTTGTCACCATCAACGTTATAAACATTATCAATTACAAACATTGCCTACTTGATTTAGCAAGTATCTAATGATAAAGATGAGTATATTGTAGATAAATAACTATACTATATATACAGGTCTAAGCCGAAATATTTGGTACCACGCTTAAAAGAAATCACATTAACTCGTATGTTGATTTTGAAACAGAACATGTCAATGCTAGTTGGGAGGAGATGGAGCATAGTTTTTTGCAGAAATTTTGGAAACTCAAGACAATCACCTAAACCACAAACGAATCCGTGGACAAGTTTTCTGATAGATTTAAGCAGTTGGCCAATAAACTAAGCCAACGACCCAAGGAAGAATCCATGTGAGTGGTTCAAAAAGGGTCTACTTCCGTGGATACAACAGGGTATAGTTATCTGGGGAGTTAAGACATTGCATGATATTCTTTCCGCGGCCAACGACATTAGCCGGAAACTGACCGCACTAAAGCACGCCCAAGCACCTTTGTTGTCATACCCCACGGCCATACAGGATGTAAGAGCATCACCACCGATATGCGGAACCTGTGGGAAATTTTACCATGGCGGCTGTTGGTTTTCCACGAACAACGCCTCGTCTCAGGATAATAGGCGCCCGCAGAATACTACGGCAACGATATATTCAGATGAAGTAGAAGTGGATGTGTCGGACCCTGTTTTTTTGATTGGGTGCTTAATATGTTTAGATGAGCAATAAGAATAAGTATAGTGTTTAGAATCCGACCTAAGTATGTGATAGGCCGTATACTTTAAGGCAAATAAGTTTAAACAATTACGTGTTAACTTTAGAATGGAATTTTGAATAAGAAGGACGGTTTCATGAACCCGTACTCCGCACTCGAACGGCGAGGACGTATTGTCTGAAGGTCGGAGTAGGTGGAAGGACAATAATGACGCGGGGTGCCAAAGATGGCTCCTTACGAGGACGGCCATGATGGCGTACGGACAGGGTATGATGGTTAGATTTGAATCCGACCCTCCCTATAAAACGCAACCCGTACGCTCTTGTCGTTACCTGCCTTCTCGCTTTCCTGCTTTCTTGCCTTCTTGCGATCCTGCTTTCTGCTCTTTGCTTTCCGTCCTGCTGTTCCGATCCGGCCCCATGGCCGATCTCAGCCCAGCCACTCGTTACTTTTTGTCATTTTACTTCCCGATGGCAGGATCGGCATCTGCTTCCGCCCATATATCTATCAAGTTGGTGCTTCCGACCATTCCGACCGAGGAAGAGGAGAAGAAGGCCTTGATCGAAGACCTCGATTGGATGAGACTTTTCGGCATGCTGGACACCCCGTGGGGATTGCGCAATGCGGGGATGGTGAGCGAGATAAAGACTGGCGCACCAAACTAGTTTGAGGGGACGGTCAGAGGCAAGCCGCCGACTTGGATAGCCGATCAACGGAGGGCAGTTTACGGCCTGATCGGAAACAGCGGAGTAGGGTTATGCGGCCGGAAACACAAGTGGGCGAAGACGGCCTTTCACGTGAAGCCGCACAAGAACAACGGCTCCACGGTGGAGGATTGCAAAGATCCAAGGGAACGTGCGGTGGTGATGTTCTTGGCTCCGATCATACATGCGGAAAAGCCGCAGCGTATCACCGTCTGGCTTGCCAACACCATCCTAGGCTCGCTTCGCGGAGAGCGTGAGGTGGATTGGGGGACCGTCATCCGCGATTTAGTCGCCCGACTTGCAGAGAATGTGGGTAAGAGCCGGCCGAGCCCCATTACCCCCTTTCTTTACCACTTGTATCACAAGAAGGAGGTTCTGATGGAGGATGTGGAGTCAGCGTACAAGATGTTGTTGGCGGCTCAAAACAAAAGTGTCTTTGAATCCGAGGAGGACGTAGACAGCAAGGTCGTCTACTCGGATGAGGAAGAGGAGGCTGGATCCGATGACAAAAAGGTGCAGCCGGAAGCGCTCCAAGGGCCGGTTCGCAAGGCAACCCCGCCGCAAGCAGCAACGGAGGTAATTATACTTCTGTCCTCGTCCCCTATTGAGCGTTCGGCCTCGGTCAGAGTTCAAATCGACCGTGACCAAACTTCTACGGCCGGAGACGAGTACAAGGTCACAGCGGAGTGGACAACTCCAATCCAGCCTAACGACCCCCAACTCTGTTCGGCCATATCCTCCCCAAACCATTCGGACTTGATGATGAGGGCATGGCATCTCTTTACGGACGCCCGCACTACATACTTCCATTATCAAGAATTTATCGCAAAGATGTGTAAGAAGTTTGGAGTGCAAAAATTGCTGGAAGCAAAGACGAAGTGGGACTCCAAGCCGACCGAGGAGCAATATCAACAGTTGGAGAGGTAGATCACGAAGCTTACTATCGACAATAGACGCTTGAGGGAGACGGTCAGGCAAAGGGAGGAAGAGCTCGCAATCAGCGGGCAAGCACTTCAAACCGCTCACGAGCAAGTGGTCAAGCTCATGGAGATTTGTGAGGTTTCGGCCGAGGTTCTCCAAAGGGCAAATCTATTTAAGGCCGGAATCTTACAGTCGGAAGTCTTCAAGGCAAGGACTTTCCGCAAGTTCCTGCTTGCAGCAAAGACTTACTCGACAAAGATCAAGAAGAGCAACAACGAAGTGAAGGTGGTGTCGGACTCCGTCCGTGAGCGGATTGCGGAGATGGCTTCAACTCCGGCCTTTGCTGTCGCAACCCTTGCTAGCTCACCTTAGCTTACACCAACTTTTTCCCAACTCTAGCAAGTGTCACGAGCGCTAACTCTGCACATCCCCCACATGCACAAAGTTAGCTCTCCATACCAACCACCAAGCTCACCGCTTGGTTATCAATCCCTCCTACTCATGCAACCGGGGCTCAACCCCTTCGTAGGTAGCCAATGGTTAGGTGTGGACTTCCACTTATGTCCAAGGCCCAACTTGGTGGCACTCCCATACCACGCGGCCTAACCGCACTTGGTGGTGTCTCCTCACCACCGCCCATGACCACCATGGTGACCCCAAGGCCACCAAGTAATCACAACGCCGGCGGTGAGACACCACCCCACATCGGTAGCACTCATGGTCCTCATTTTGCCTATATGAGTCCCCGTGATGAAGCCCCAACACTAGCTCCCCCACCGGGACTCACCTTGTCCTTATGAGCCACCGTGGTGAAGCCCCAACACTAGCTCCACCCACCGTGCCTCATTTTGCACTTTGAGTCCCCATGGTGGAGCCCCAACACTAGCTCCACCCATTGGGACTCACCTTGGCTTGGGAGTCCCCATGGTGAGGCCCCAACACTAGCCACACCACTCGGGACTCCCACCTTGGACACCACCAAGGCACCATGGGAGTGGGGAGGAGACCAGCCCTCCCCATAGTATACTCTGTGGGATTCGGCAGCCCCTGGTCCTAGGTGAAGGGCTGGACCCTCACACCTCTTAGTTTTGGAAGACCACCCAATCTCCCAATGCCTTAGCCGCTGGAAGGCCCCGGAGACTTCCCGAACCTTCCAGGGCTCGTATCTACCTCGTCCCGCATCCAAACGCGACGAGCGACCACTCTATCGACATCTACTCGTCAAGTAGATGCCGATAGACACCTTACTTGCCTCATTCCTACAAGTATTGAGGGAGTTATGCCCCTCTGAAGATTCGGGAGTCCCGGGCCAGCTTCCCAGTCCAGCACTGTCCCTGGACAGCACTCCCTTTAGTCCCACAATCTTCCAACTCCCATAACTTTTAGCTCACACCTCCAAATGAGGTGCTCCTTAGCATCCCGGAATCGTGGCAACATGAGCTTCCATAATCTCATGTCCATTCCCTCGTGGCTCCTAGTCTCCGTGGGTGAGAGGCGTCTCCAACGCCCGGGGTCCTCTCCCACACTAGGCCCACTTAGGTTCCCTTCACCTTGGCACCCCAAGGCCCGGGCGTCACTCCGGTGTCCCCCTTGGGCCCTTGGTGTTGCGGGCACTCCTCAAAGAGAGGTGCGCGACATTTGCACGTACGCCAGCACAAACTCAAGTCGGGCGGCCCGAGCCGGTGGCAGTTTAGAGGACGGATGTTGGACCTTTGAGTCCGGCCAATCCGATGGGCAAAGTGAAGATAGAAGAAGGCGCAGCCGGCCCAGCTGATTCTCCGGCCAAGAATACTGTGAGAGCATGTTATTGCTCTCTTTTGATGTTATTGTTTATTTGTTACTTTTATGAATGAATTGTTAATTAGCAAATGTCATTTTGAAGTAGATTGGTGAAATTAAGATAATTAAGTTTTGAATACAATATGCATGTTTGAGGATGGTTGTTGTAAGGCCTTGGATAGGATGTTTGGCATTTATTTAAGCTTTAGATTAGATTTAGTGTGGAAGGGCTAGAGGAGGAATGAATCCCCCTAGTAGATCCATAGTTTGATGGGGAAGGACTAGAGGAGGAATGAATCCCCCTAGTGGATCCTTAATTAGAAATAGGGTTAGTTGCTTGATTAAGAGTTAGATGTTTTACCATTGGCCTTGCACAATTAACCTCGGGTGTTCATATTTGTGTTTGAGACTTGATTGTTTTGGTCTTGTCCAATTGACTTTGTGGTGGCAATTGTGAGTTACATTCGTTTGTAGGGGTTCTTCAAGGTGGAGGGCCATGGAGGATGGAGCGCCATGGAGGATGGAGCGTCATTCATCCATGGAGGCCTTAGATTAGGGCCTTAGGGTTAGGGTGAGCCGCCTCTTTGGCGGCTCCTCCATTTGTACTTAAGAGCTTGTTTTCAAGCTATAATCAATCAATCCATTCCCCTCTTGTTCATTGATTCATGTTGGTGTTCTCCCTCTCCCTCTTCTAATGCTTAGTTAGTGAAGAGAAGGAAGGCCATGGGCCTCCTTCTCTCTCTTCTTGCTCCCCTCTTTCCTTGTTTTTGCTCTTCCTTGTAGATTGTTGTCATTTGCTCATCTCCTTGGAAGTGCCTCTCAGTCAAATAGCCATCAGTCCCTCGGTTTCAGTCCAAATCGATTGAGATTTGGGATGCTGGTAGATCTCTTCAGTAGCTTTCTTTTGGTATATGGCTCGTCCAATTCCGATCTGTAGGGAGGGAGAAATCACCTCCCAAAGTCAGTAGTGTTGAAGGTGTCCTCGGCCGGATGGTATAAAAACAAGGCCCAGTCAAATGGCAATCAGTCCTAGGTTTTTTGTCCTATGCTTTTGAGATTTTCAGGGTAGATGCACAATTAAGTTGGCTTTCTAAAAAGCTAATGCACGCCCAATTCCGAGCTAGGATGGAGAAATGGCGGCCTAGAATCTGAAGGGTACTTAAAAATGCATCCGGCCGGTGGTTTCTTCTTGTTCTTTCCCTTGTTCTTCATCCTCTCCTTGTTTCCCTTCTTCCCTTCTTCATTTCTCTTGTGATCTTGATCCTTGTGACCAATTGCCACCCCAAAGTGGTTTTTTGGCTCACAAATACCCGCTCAGTGGCGAGGCGGCTTACGAACAAGGAATGGGAGAAATCACCAGCCGCTCAGAAGCTCCACGAGATCGGCATCAACATTTCAGAAGAAGAAGAAGTGAAGAGCGATGCTGATACGGAAGAGATCGAGAGTGACAAGGAGTTTGTAACCGACACAAGCAAGAGAGTGAAGGCAGGCAAGATTGCAGCAACACCTCCAAAACGGCCGATGCATGGAGTGAGCTCGAAGAGGAATAGATAGGACGGATTCAGAATCCGTAAGTTAGAATGAGGCCCATGGTTAGGAAGTCGGATTAGAACAGTAGGTAGGATCTTCTGGGAAGGTAGTCGCTTTTAGCGGAGTAGGCCGTGTAGGTCGGCCGCTGCAATCTAGTTAGGTTTCTAGTCATTGACTTAGAAGTACTTATAGGTGAAGGATTTGTCACCTAAAACATTCCTTACTTGTTAATCAACAACCTCTTATGCGCATATTCAGTGTGATCCTTGCTTTGTCTCCCTTTTGAGGTCGAGTGCTTAGAAGTCGTATCTATTGTTTCTGAGTTGTAAGTTGGGGGTTAGGAATCCAGATCTCTTGCTAGATCGTATCTGTGGAGTTGAGGTTGGGTTGGGCGTATTAGCGAGTGCCTTGTGTCTTGAACTGGTCTAGGTGTCTGAGAGAGGGAAACTACTATAATAAACACCTTATGGTCTGGAAGGGTCTAGGAGTAGAGTGTGCAAGGCCGGATTGCTATACGACCTCCAACTGCTACAGACTTAGGTTCCTCTGGGGCAATGGTAAGCTTGGGGTATCACTTTTTGGACACACTAATTAGGTTATTTTTATTGAAAGCCTCCAAAGTTTGTCTAATCTAGTCACTTTAATCAAGTAAAAAGACCCTAAAATAGAAAATAAAATATCATGCACCTCACTGAAATCAAAGTATATATGCCTATAGATTTTCTTTTAGATTTTTTATTTTTTTTGGATCCATTCATAGATGAGGGAAAAAGTGTTGAATTTGGGGATTTGCAGGCATTATAGTGCACAATGAATTAATTTTTTTATTATTAAATAAATTATTTTGTATTCTATACAAGAAGATGTTGGTCATATTCAAAAATTATAATAAAATAAAAATGGTTGGTATTCCATTTGCTTGATTCTATGGATTTTAGGTTATTGGGACATGACTTACTTTTTCAACTACAAAATCAAATAAAATTACTTCAAAATATTTTTCTTAATTTTTAATTTTTTTTCTTGATACATTATAAGTATAGACAACTAAAACCACATCTAATGAAGTCTTATTGTATTACAGTTTAAAAATGAATATGTTTGTCACACCAGCATAGAGTGCAATTATTCATGGGACAACCTTTTTGGGTACCCCAACCAGACCATCACCCTCTGTAGTCTCAGGGGACAGATCAAAAACAGTAAGTGACCGGAATACGTGTAGACGTCCTCTAACCGGATTCGGATCTCTTGGAGTTTGTCATTGTAGTAAGTGGGATAGGGCAACCAGGACGGCCTGCGTGACCTGCTTATCCGGCTTGGTCGGATTAGTTGTGAGGACGTAATGCTTGCCTAAGTGTGCGTGTCTGTGTGTTTGCACATGTGAGTAGAGTTTAGATGTGGAAATTTCCGCTACGATAAACATAAGGGAAAGAGTCTTTGTGCATCCCCTCTTGCAAAGGGATACCCTTGCCAAGTAAGGTTAAACATAAGTTTGGGAATAGAATCGTTGGTGGTTGGTTGTCTTAGCACGATTTGGACTCAGTCACTTCACGGAATCCCTGGAACAATACACGAGTCACCTAAACACGGGTATTACACTAATAAACGTGTAAGAGAAGACAACGTGGATACATGCCAACCAACAAGATGCATTACAACCGCGGCAAAACGATGCGTGCTGGGAGGGCGGATCACCAAGCTGAGGCAAAGTCAATGCCCGCTGCTCAGACAAAAGTGGGCTTAAGGCCGACAGAACGCGAGCACATCGGCGGAAATGTCCAGGGATATCAGATTAGACACACTTTTCGGAATGTTTGTCTGAATTGTCGTATTGGACATGTCTGTCTAACGTCCGATTCGACAGGAATGTCGACCGTACGAGAAATTGCATAGTAAAAACTTGTTGAGGGTTTTGGAGATTGACATTGAGGTAAAAAGCTATTTTCATACGTGGCGTAGGGTCCATAATGACGTGGAAAAAAAATACACGTCACTCTAAGAGACTACAAGTGTCGGCGACCACAGGTCCCGCATGGGCGACCGCGGGTCCCGTATGGACAATCGCGGGTCCCGCATAGGCGACCGCGGGTCCCGCATGAGCGATCGCCGGTCCGCTGCAACTGCGGTTTGAGGCGACCGGCAGTCTGGAGGGACGAGTGCGCAAGAGCTCCCGCTCTTGCTCTAGGATCCTCATTTACGCAATCCCTCAATCCCTCATATTCAAATTTCGAATTCCCCGCTTCAAGCATCTTTCCCCTTCCCCCTCATTTCCCTTATATCTCCCTTCATTTTTCAGTCCCCCTCTTCTTCATATTCTTCGCTTCTTCACAATTCCATTCCCAAATGAGAATGATTGTCATGGTCATGGCTTTTGGCCAAGACCCGTGACCTTGATAAATGAAAAATGATTTTTTGAGTGCCTTGGACACTCTTCTGGTGCAAGTTGGATTTAGACCCGTACAAGTTTAATCTCAATTTTGAAATAAAATTTTCATCATTCTCTCTTTTACCCTTCCCTTTTTCCTCATTTCTTTTTAACTAATTTTACTCTAGCCAATCAATGATTTTTGAGCCTCATGGTCTCCTTGATAGTAGTTGAGTTGAGGCATTTACTTCTACTTAACTACAATCAAGGAGACCATAAAATCATTATCCATTATCGATAAATTAGCATACTTTAGGGACTTTGAAGTTAGTGATTATTCTCCTTTCATCAAGGTATTGTAAAGCCAAATGGTCAATCTTGAGGGTCCACAATGTAAAGTGAGCCTAAGACAAGTAGAGTAAAGGTACGCTTATTTCAAGTTCCTATAATGTCTTAGTAGTGAATACAAGTGTTGAAAATATTTTGACTGTCCTGGTATCTAAGTTTGATTTATTCATCATAATATGGGCAAGGGATATCAAATACTTGCACTTCATTCACAAATAATGGGTTAAATATTACTATGAGTAATTCGTTCATTGGAATGTTTGTTAATGGTTATTGTTGTCGACTTATAAAATTTTCCTTCATATGGTGGTCACTCAATTTTTTGCCAAAACTATAATATGTTATATATCACCCTTTAATTTGACAAGCAACTTTTGCCCTCACTTGTTACTAGGCTATATGCACGAACCCCTTTCTCTTAATTGTATTAGAAGGCATTAATACTTAACCCCCCAAAATTTTCAAATGCCTCTCCCCAATCATTTTACACCAATGTTATAATGTTATGAGGCCGTAAACTAATTGCAAGGATAATCTATTAGCATATATATACTCGAATATTGTAAATGGAGAAGTTATAATTTATTAATGACTCCACTCATCTTAGAAGAAACTAAAATTTGTTCCTGAATGTGATGTTAGAATATATGGTGAAGTTTTGCTGCATAGATAGTATCTTATCTAAATGCCAGAAATTGATTGACATGATTAAATTCTAAGATTGTTAATATTGAAGTGTTTGATGCATTAAAGCGGCTAAGAATCTGTAAATTAATACACATTTTATCACTTATTTTAAATAGTTAGGCACAAACTGACTTGCTAAGATATACGCCATATAATAAAATATATACCATGTCATGCCTACCAAGAGGATGAGAAAGTGTCACCCCATCCTCCCTCCGATTCATTATTTCCAATTTAGAGTTTTAGACCTCTCATGTCCATTTTTTATGAACTGAAAGATCATGAAATGGGAATTATGGGACCAATGATCCCAAATTACTAGCATGTGCCTACTCCTTGTTAATTTAAACTAATACTCCCTCCGTCCCAAAGATATTGTCCAATGCATGGTTTTTTTGCGTCCCATTTATATTTTCTAGTTGTTATTAGGCAATGTTTAAACGCTCACATGTGTTGTTGTAGAGCGCCAATAGACAAGCAATGGTGTCTGGAAGAAGGTCTTGTCGAGCTAGCTTGTCCTTGCCCATTTGTGGAAGTTTGTAATCATTTCCGCCGCCGCATTTCATGACTTCGATAAGGCACAGCGGTAACGAAAGTAACAAATTCTTCAGCTTGTGGTGGCCCATAGCGTTGAAAGAATCCACGACGGCTACTATAAGCTCATCGATATTGTTTGGTGCCTCTTGATGTTGAAGTGATTGGATTGCTCGGAAGAATCCAAGATCGAGAATGTTCAGGTTAGGGCTATTTGGCGGCTGACACACAAATCTGATCTGAAAGCCATCTTTATCTCCTTCTTCGATCAGCTCCGGGTCATTGGGTTTTGGGTGAGGCTTGGCATTATCCTGTTGAACAAAAATTCTATTGGGACCGGAGTTGCAAGTTGGTTGCTGAGGCCAAGATGCTCGAATGGCTAGAAACACATGTTGAATCAAGAAGTGCTACATGAACACGATCCAACTGGCTGCAGAAATGAAGATCGTCACCAGTGAGCGTAGATTTGTTGATTTGTTCAATAGCATAGGCGAGTCGAGACGTCTTATTTGCATCGGTTAGAAACGGCTTCAATGCATCTGTGTGTCGCTTGATGATTCCTTCAAAGTTGCGCCGATGGAGAGTTGACTTTGATACGCCGATTGCGCTCGCTGCCGAGCGAATATTCTTCCGCTTACGTCTATCAATTGCCTTGAACTTCTCCATGGCGACGACGATCTTTTTGTGCCCTACCTTGCATGCCATTCGCGATGATACGTCGGCGTACACACTACCACTCACTAGCGACTCCCTACCGCAAATCCATACACGATTGATTGTACGCGCACTGACATCGCATTCCTTCGCAGCTGCTTTCAAGCAGCTATATTGAAGCTTTCCATGTTGAAAGCGTTGCAATAGAAATTCGTACATCGCTCGCCGTTGTCCCTTTGTCAAATTCTTTCGCTCAGGCATCGTGACTGATGGATCCTAACAACATCAAACATAGAGTGTTAAGCTTAAAGAATTGCTCGCATATCAACCACCATTACAACAATACATAATACGTACTCCAAAGCTCTCGCTTGATTAAGCTTCCGAATGAGTTACAAGTAAAGTCAGAGCTTGAAGTTCCTCTTGAAAGCTGATTCTATTGGCTACCAATATTGAGATAATGTCTTCAATGAAATCGGTGATTCAAACAAAGCACTATGGACAACACCACGCTCCCACCCCTCATTACCATGATTGCAAAAGGAATGCACAAAACTCATTGCAACGAGAAATCCTTCACTTACTCGAAGCTGCTCTTGCAGAATCCCGCAATACTCGCAATCGGGGTTTTCTACGGGCTTAAAAATAACAATGCTTTGCTGTGCCTACACTAATTTGAGTGGTTGCAGCATACTGACTTACAGTGCTGCCTCAACCCTGTACCTCTCACAAAGCCCAAAAGTGGTTATTGTAATGCTTGAATGTTGTGAATCTGCTCGTTCTCAAGCTTGCTGAAAGGCAAGGAAGATGGTGAAGGGTCGTGATGATACGAGAGTGCAGAGAACTCTATTTATGGAGCTTGGGTTTCACCGATTCATGGAATCCATGATGAGTCGGTTACGCTGCTTCTTGACACTCGTTCCGCAATTCACCGCGTCATTGATTCGTTATTGATTCACTGCGCTATTGAAAACCGCGTCATCCAATAACCGCGTCCAGAAATAATATCGGCTTGCGGCCGACACATGGCGAAGATGCATACTTAGAAATCATAACACAATGTGTAAAAGTAATTATATATATAAGTTAGAAAAGAAGTACAGTTTGAAAGGGAGTCGGTGTCCAGCCGATACTCGATATATAGATGTTTAAGAGTTTTGATAAACAGGTTTCCCGTACTTCAAGGCATGTGCAACTTCAAAGAGTATTTGACCAGGCCTATGCGAGTGCTTCCTATACTCGGGAACAGATCGAAACTTATGTGAGGGATAAATGAAGGGGAGAATATCGGTAACTATATTAGGAATAGTCCTAGTTGACGGGCTAAAATCACCTTGAAAAGGCCAAGGCATGTAGCAAGCAGCATCCGGAGTTCTACGGAGAGAGAGAGGACTAACGTCAACTAGAAGAACTTGGTCAGGGTGGCACACATCCCGAGATTGGGGCTTACAGTAGAGAGTATTGAGAAGCTTGTAACACCAAGGGTAATTCTGAGGACGTTCACACTGCTCTCTTCCGAAGACGAATGATAACCTACTAGAAACGCCCTCTGGGAGAATAACTTTGAGGAGTGGCTTCAAATCTCTTAGAGGCATTTTCGACCACAAGCCAACATTGAATCGCTCTAGCAAAACTTGAAACAACTTCTTCACACCAGGCCTCTTTACAATGTTCCGATGAGCGTTCCAACGGTCAACCGCAACATTAGGATCAATGAAGCACAGCAATCCCGACATGCAAAGGACAATGCACTTCTTGATGGAATGGGGTCGATCGAAGATGGAATCAATGTGGAGAAGACCCTGCATGAAGAAAACATACAACACAGAAACAATTAGGTGTGAGGAATACACAAGACGAGACAAGACTCATATCGGCCGGCACCAGATATGGAAAGAGGAGGTGAAGTACAAAGAGCATGAGGGCAATAAAAAGAATGAGCACAAACATATTCCTATCAAGCAAAAATGACAGCAAACAAACACTACATAAAAGAAGGGGCATCACAAGAATAATATCGGCTGCCAGCCGAAATCGAATAATAAATGGAGACAACTCAAAGAATCAAAGAATAAAGTAAAGGCAGCTGAAGTAAAATAATAAAGTCAATTATCATATACCATGATGAAAAGTTTGTGAACAAAAAGGCGGACCTCAAAATGTACAGTTACTAGAGCAGGACAACCTGAGTTCAATAAAAAAGAGCTACAGAATATCCAGATGGACGCCTATATATAAATCCTTTAAATGTACAGGACTATATACTCCTATATAAAAACAAAGCAGAAGTATCGGCCGGCAGCCGACAAGAAATCCGAGGCCGATCTCCATGGCGTTGCGGAAGACTATGAAGTGCTAGCAAGTATGCACAACTCCGCGTGTAGAGGATTAGAAGGAAAAATCCTCAACTTCCCATACTGGGAGTGGGCCTGAAAAAACTCAGGAACAGGAAGCTGAAGCTCTTTCAGCTGATGCAGCAAGGGCTGCAGAATAGTAAGAAGGACTGGCATTGAGGAGGAGGACTTCTCCGAATCCTTCGTATTCACCTATCTCTGGAAGAGATTAGAGCATTTGTACAATAATCTAAAGAGCAGCAAGAAGTATGCAATAGAGTGAGGTAAGAGCGAGACAGAGGAGTGTAGCTAAAGATTACTGGGCTGAGAGTGTATCAACTGGCAGCCGACAAGGGAACATGTGATGGCTGGCAGCCGACAGATGGCCAAGCCAACAAATCACACAATGTCAAAGAGACGAATCATAGAAAGTGAGAATGGTGGCAGTAAAAACACATAAGATCCAATTCCATGATGAAAGGGAGAGGAATAGTGCAAAAAAATGACATAACGACTTGTCGGCTGGGAGCCGATAAGCCGAGGGAACACTGTTGAGTGAAATTGACAGAGGAGATAAGGAATAAAGGCGAAAACGTGAAACGATAATAAGAAGTCGGCTGGCAGCCAATACAGTATAGAGGGGAACGAACTCGCCGAGCACGTTGCAACCATGAAACTCCTATAATGAAACCATTCTAGAACCTAAAAATCAGAAGCACTAGTGACAAGAGACTAAACAAGAATTGCCGTCGTCTAGGACAAACCTTCAAGTAATTGTTGTTGCTGCACGAAATCATGATCCGACGCAGCTGGAGAAAGAGCCTCGTTTGGGGCGTCAATGTTGTATACATTGTCTTCCACGAGGGCACCCGAATCAACAGCGTCCTCCTTTTGATTATAAAACGCCTCCTTTGACGATTGAGCCCTCTGAACTTCCCTACGGGAAGAAGACGGAGTAGTCGGCTGCCGGCCAATAGGGGTAGGCACGAATTGGGAAGGCCTCTGGGGGCGACGAAACGGTGGCACCTGCTCAACAACGATCACCTCGTTCTCCGGGGATGTTGGAAATCAAGCTGCATCAAGGTCCCTGCAGAGGAAGGCAAATCTGCTCTAGAATCAAGAGCCGGTGATGACACAAGGACATTGTGTCGGCCGGCAGCCGATACATGCGGAGCCTAGAGCGTGGCATCCGATATAGGCGGAGCCGTGGGCGTTGTAGCAGGTGTGAGTGAAAGTGGAGTAAGATCTATCTCGTCCACCAATTCCTAAATCCTCACCCCAGATGCGGGACGTCGTGCAGGGATTACAGGCTCCTGGGACGAAACTGGGGGACCAGCGTCGGTCTCCATATCCTTAGAAGACGACGGTGGAAGCTCAACCCTATCGAGATTGAGTCCCTTAGCACGTTGGACAACCAACTTGAAATGCTCTCGACTCCTGACAAACTCGATTACAGACCTCCCGTTTTTCTGTATGACCAAGAATAGGAGTAAGACAATGTCGGCTGGCAGCCGAGACACATGGAAAACCAAACTAGTACTACATAACGAATAAGGTAGAGTAAAACCATAAAACAAGGTGTGAGCTGGCAGCCGATACAAAGTAATGGTGAGGATGTCATACCACTCGGTGACGTTTCCACCACCCCAAACGTTGATGACGGTGACCTTTTTTGAGCTGAGAGTAGGCTTGAGAAACCTCTCGAGAGTCTCATGGTCGATACCGCAGAATCCCCCATTCCAATCTACAGCACCTTCAGGACAAGTCTGGAACCGATCGACTAACTTCGCGATCCCAGTGTACTTCCTGAAAGTCGTCCACCGATCACTATCCCCGCGTACCTTTGGGTACGTGATATTCAGAGTAAAAAGCGGCAAAGATTCAGTCACCGACTTCTTGAAACCCCCTCCAAGACAGGGCTTGTAATAAACCGTCTGGACCGACCAATCAATATCTTCAATCGTCTAGAATGCAGAAAGAAGATCCTGTTGCTTGCCGCTCGTTATGATCAACATTGGGATTGGGTGTTGCGTCCGACTCGGAGTCACGTCTTCATCGTCCATGGCAAGGTCGTCATCAGTAATTGCTACCTTTGAACAATCCGCGAGCAACCGAAGATCCGCTCAAGCCATTGGGATCGAGTCTCCGACCCCACTGTACCCGAAGTAGACAATAAGGAGTGGCTCCTTCGAAATGCCGGCATGGCCAACAGCAGCGTCGATCTCCTGTACGACATCAGAAACTGTGTCCGCGAACCTGCAATCGAAATAAGCCTTCTCGGCATCGACCTCCTTTGTCGTGATTTGGACGTGAGAATAAGTGTCAAGGATAATGCTGAATACGAGCGTCGCAACCCCGTTCTTCGGCTTGTCCGTCGTTGGATTCATCGGGTTCGCGTGACCATTTAGCCACTCGTTCCCGTCCGTGTATTTCTTCAAGTCGGTCAAAATGTTGCGCACAACACTCGGTGTAAATGGTGCTCCTTCGCCAACTTGTCCCACTCAGCATCTGGGTATGGCGACCAGTTCGCATCCTTGCACAGAAGCAAATACCTCTTCACCTTGTAAAGAAGCTCGTTCATAATAACCCGATCGAGCTTCTTGTCGCGGCACTTGTCCTGCATTGAGAGTCTGTCCTTCACCTTCTCGGTCACGAAGTGCGCCATGACTTGCGCCTTTGCAGCCTGAAGAACAATAATATAGATTCAGATTAAAGAAGGAGTGTCGGCTGGCAGCCGATAGCTGTCATATTGTAGTCGACATCACATAGTGTGGTTCTAAATCTACAACCAGGTATACAAGGGAATGATAAAAATGATAGATGAAATGTGTCGGCTGTTGGCCGATAGAGATGGCAGAGGGTAACTTTACCTCGAAGGCCGTTGATGGCTTCCCACCTCCCTTGTGTGGCTCGGGGCACCCGAGTCGCTTCCATGCTGCCCTCCTGAGCTCCGCGCATGACCAAAAAGATTCCTTCGCGACCTTCTCTGCGATATTGAGGTTTAGGGCGTTCGATACCCTCACAAGATCGATGGGATCCCTCGTGAAGACCGGGATAACTTCGAATTCAAGAAGATCCTTCTTGGCTTCCGATCCGTCAGGGTACTCGTCTGCAAGCTCGCGGCAAGCTGTCACTGTATGCTGTCCTCCGATGATATACTAGTGGATGGTATGGTGTTGCCACCACAGAACTTTCGGGGCGGTGTCGGGGTCTGTCTCGTTGACCTTCCACATCTCCAATTCCTCTGGCATAAAATCCATAACAGCCATCATCCATGTATCGGTAGGAAGTGGCTCCCGTTTCAAAGGGGTACTGTGGATCTCGAGTTTCTTGCGAATCGCCCCGTATCCCTTGTAAATGGCCTTCACCTGAGACAAACATAGAATACATGAACAAACATGAACAAAAGATTAACAAGAGATGTATCGGCTGCCAGCCGATACGTAAAGCAGTACCTTAGAAGAGAAGGTAAGAAAAATATAATACCTGGCCTAGACGTTCTTTCGCAATCCGTCTGTACTTGAGCTCATCCGGAGCGATGTGCAGCCTCTTGCTAGGAATAACCCCCGGCAGCCTCCGCTTCTTGTATGGGAATAGGTGACCAAGACCAGTCTCCAATGCCTTGTAAATGGCATCGATCTCAACGTCCTTCGTCTTTGACGTCATTTGATTTCCCTTATTCAGGGCCTCGTCTATTGTATATTCTACGGCATCCTTCGACGACTTCGCCCGTCTCTTGGGCTTGCTAAGATTTTGAGACCCCTGGATGTAGTCATCGTCGTCTTCAGCAAGATCCACCATCTTCGTTGCAGGTCGCTTCTTCTTCGACGACGATGGATTCGCAGCCGCCGTTGCATCGAGTGCATTGTTTACGGCCAATCTAGCGTAATCCATAGCGGACCACGCATCCATGAACTCCTCCAAGGTCGCAAGCGCACTTCCGTTGAAAGTCATGCCCTGCTGAATCGCCGCCTCTCCGCAAACCGCCTCTATGCATTTGGCCTAGAACAGTAATACCGCAATGTAGTCGGCGGGGCGGAGAGATCCTTGAGGGGTAGAAGGCTTATCAGTACGTCGACATAATCCACGTTCTCCGCAATGTCGAGCACATTACCATGCCCAAGGATCATATTACCCTTGAGCATGATTGAACAAGCAATCTCAATTCGTTGGCTGGGGAGGACCCTCCAGCATAGTCCCCATTGCTCAATCGCTGGATTAGCCGCCCATACAGCACGTGGGACGATGTCTCCGTGCCTGACTTCTGTGTGAGCAAGCTCAACTCCTAGCAGTCTAGCTAGAAAAGGTGGTTTTCTGCATAACCATGTGAGTATATATTAGTAAACGCTTGTCACAGCTATTCTCTTGTCGGTTGCCAGCTGATACACTAAGCATATCTTATCGGCTGCCAGCCGACAGCAACCATGGTATCGGCTGCCAGCCGATAGCAACCATGGTAGGGGCTGGCGTCCAAAAGCATCGTTGATCGTGGCTGGCATGGAATATCCAGAGCGATAATCTAATGACCTATTCCTAATAGCAAGCTCTCGGCTGCCAGCCGACAGCATGAAAGGTATCGGCTGCCAGCCGACACATTGAACAAGCTAAGCTAACGAGCTACAAGCAAGCTATCAGCTCACAACTGAAAGCATGAGACCTGTCGGCTGCCAGCCGACAACATGAGAGCTATTGGCTGCCAGCCGACACATTGAGCAAACTAAGCTAACGAGCTACAAGCAAGCAATCGGCTGACAAATGAAAGCATGAGACCTGTCGGCTGCCAGTCGACACACGAGGCATAGTAAGATTACGAACAGCTCAAACTGAAACGTCACCAATTGAAACAGCACAAATTGAAACGGCACTAATTGAAATGTCACCAAGAGCTAAATCGACTAACATCTTTGACGAAGCCATCGGAGATGTATCGGCTGGCGAGTGCTGGATATTGGTTGGTAACCAAATCGCCTCTGCTCCCACGCAAAGCTGTCGGCCGATGCGAAAGAAATGTTGGCTGCTACCTCCGGGTCAACGCACACTACGCTTGAACAAAATTGTAGTCACGGCAGAATTTCTGCGTCAGGTGAAAGTTTGGATCTAATTTTAGACTAGAATTTTTATATTTTCCAGAAGACAATTAGTAGGTATAGTAGTGCACCTTGTCTACATTTGAGATTGCAAAAAGAAATTCTCATTGCTAAAATATAGAACCTTAAAATGAGTACAAACGTTAAAAGTATGTACTGCACAGTGACAAATTTTGCACGTATGTACCCGTTACGAATGTTTCTTTTATTAAGTAGACGTTTTGAATACCTATATGTAAGCCTCAATTCATTGTCTACCATATCTTGCACTTGGCGACGATAAATTCATCGCCAAAGATTAAAAAATGTAGAAATATGGCTAAAGGGTTAAGTAGTCTAAAATATGAGTTTAAATGTTTTTTTGGCAATTTTTTTTTTAAAAACATATATCTACTACTTGTCTAGGTTGAATAACAATCATATTTTGGGGAAGGCAAAAAAAACCACAGCAATTGTTGCATCGGAGATGTAGGTCCATATATTGCCCCATTATTCTGAAATCCCGATTGACTTCCTTGTAAACTGCATTGTACTGGTTTTGTACTGGTTGGACTTGTTTGTACTACACGAACCAATGAGAGGTGCTCTTCTCGATTTCTATTCCGGTCGATGCCTGACACGTATTCCTTATCTTTTCAGCAAGAATCTCTCGTCCATTACCAAAAGTGAAGGACGATTTCAGTTGTTTTGTCGCTTGTGGAGCACGATGGAGTATGATGGCTCCCGCGTCGTTCGAATTTGTGTTTGCCGTACGTTGTTGATAGCAAGGCAGAGGCTCGGAGAAATCTTCGTCGAATTTCGCCGTTTTGAAACTTCGGTCAGATTTGAGTTGGGTGTCGGTGATTTGTGTTTTGCATGGTTCCTTCTAATCAAATCAAGCACACTCAAAAAACCACAGGGTTTCGTTCATGAATCCTTAAGTTTAGTATTCAGGTAGAGGAGAAGCAGTATTTTTGTAAATCTGCGTTAGGGTTTCAGCACGTTCTCCATAACAATACAGTTAGTACTATAGAGTCAAAATTATACGTTTATGAAACATTATACCGTCTGCTAATCATTCTGGCGTTGTATTCGCAGCGGCAAACATGGAATATTTGTACAGTTCTGAGATTGAAGAAAATGACTGGCTGGTGAGCACTGGGACGTTCTCCAACGACGATAACCCCTCGAGTTACTTTTCTAGAGATGACGAACCAGGAGGCAGCGACTTTGAGTACGATGATGATGCTCCGGGATCTCCCGCTGGTGATGGTCGTGGCGATGAGAAGGTTAAGAAGAGTGCTACAGAGAAGGAATGGGAGAAGTTGGTACCATTGAAGGTTCATCTTCCTCCTTGTGCTGTTACAGAAGAGGAGTTCGAGACATATGGGCTCCCCAACAAAGGCAAGAATCCACACAAGCTACGACCTCCTGTTGACATCTTTGACAAGGATGTTACAGATGTCTTTGGGCAACCAAAAGGGAGGAAGGGAAGGGCTGGATATCACTATGCAGATTGTAAGGACAAAGATGTCTTAAAGCGCATTTCGGAGATATTTCCTTTGGTCTATTTGAGAGATCTACCTAGGTCCAAGATGATAGCTAAGCAATTCGCTAGGGGTATTGTCATGGAGGTCCTAAAAAAGAAACCTGTGAGTTGGGCGGAGTTTGCTGCTGTGTCCAATAGAAACCAAAGAAGCAAGTGGTTAAAGAAAGTCGAGTTGTGTTTGAAGGCTCTAGGCAAACTCACAGGCAAAAGTGAGGACGATCTCTTTAAGGAGGAGCGGATTCATGAGCTCTTTCATGATCCTAAGGCAAGGAGTTTTGTTCTGCCAAATCATTTAAAGGAAGAGGTCTAACCCGAACAACAGTGTAGCATTGAGAGAGAGAAAACTGTAGAAGAATTGTCAAGTTTTGTTAAGTTAGTTGGCATGCAGCTTCATGTCGTTAGTTCAGACTGCCTCACCGTCAAGAAACTAAAGGCTGAGCTCCAGAGTAACGTTTCTCATGAAGAAGGGGTCCTCCGCCGTACCGAAGAGAAGATCGCACGAATGCACAAGGTCAATTCTGTACTGCGCAAAGTCCAATCTGGACCAAGTGATGGACAAACTGAAGCTGATGCGGAAGCCGATCATTTGAAGAAGGAAGAAGTTTATCAGGAGATGCTGAAGGATGCAAAGCTTGACTACGAAACTGCTGTTGTGGAGCTAGATGCGTGTTCTGTGAGGTGTGAAGATCTCATAGACAGTCTTGTTTGAGGAAACAGTTGGACGCTTTGGTGTTCCAACTTACGCACATCAAGAAGGGAGAAGTTGAAATCACTATGAGACCTACTCTCCATTGCTCGCTATTTGATCCGAATGGAACATCAGAGTCTAACCCAATAGTTATGCAACCATGTGCGTTGTGCTTGAGCCATTTCTCTTTGAACGACATTGTAGTTAGTACTTGTGGGCATTTATACCACCCTTGGTGTGCTGCTTCTTGGTTTAGGTTGTGTAGCACGTGTGCAGATGTAAGTTGTGGGTCTTCGGTTCACCCCTCTTGGTTCAGAAGTTTTGGATTTGATAAATTGCATGCTCCTCTTCAAGACCTTGCCCAAACTTTGGAGTTGGAGAAGGAGCAAGAGACTCACCTTGGCACCTTGATAGCAAGAATCATGAGCTCTTGTTCAGACATTGGTATGTGCCCTAAATATCTAACTTTAATTATTGTGCTTTTGATATTCATGTATACAGAATACAAGAGATCTGCTTAAGTGGAATTGATCTGTATATACTGTGCTGGTGTATATCGTATATGTTGTATGTAACCATTTGTTTTTGAGGGTTTGGTTTAGACTAATACCTTTTTATCATCGGAATGACAGATCCCGAGAAGATTTTACAGGAACAAGTAGAGCAACCTGCTGCTTGTGCATCTACTCAAAGTGCAGGTGGAACGACTATCATGGATAGTGCTGGTTTGGGTGGTAGCTCTAGCGGATGTGGTGGACCTCAAAGCCCTGGAAATAAGTGGATAGTCTCAAGGGGTGACGAATACAGGGTCCAAGTTCTGAGACACCCACCGCGAACGAAACCTTCTCTAGGTTTGACATCCATTGATGAGGTGGACTCTCCTGAGAAAGTGAAGGATGTTGAACATGACAAAGCAAAGGTGGATGTTGGCATCATGGCAACTGAGGATGTTGGCAGGGTTGTAGTAGCATCCATGGTTGTAGATGCTAATAAAGGAGACCTTAGAGAACCATCTATGAATGTCACTGTGGAATTGGAGCTTGCAGATCGTATTAAGAAGCTAAGAGAGGAAGCTGCTGAGTATGAAAGTATAAGGGCTTTGAGACAAGAAGCTGCTGTTCTAGAACGCCTCAAGCAATTGAGAGAAGAGGTTGATGGAGAGGAGTTTGATACGGAAGCATCTGAACGGAGTAAGTTGCCCCGGGCGGTCTTGAAGGTGCCACCTACGCCTGCCCTACCACCAGTTGATGCTGAATACCCAACCAAACGGAAGACTAGAAGTGAGATCGCTGCTGAAGATAAGAAGGCCGAGGAAGCAAAGAAGAAGAGCAGAAGATTTAAGAAGGGTCGACGTTCATAATGTCAAGTTATTGGGGCGTAGGAAGTTCTGAACAAACTTGTGCAATTTAGTGCATTTTGTACTGTTGTGCTATTTGAACCCAAACAGTTTGAAGAGATGATCTATTCATCTTTTAGATTTATATGAGTTGAAGGTGATCAATCATTGAGTATGAGCACTACACTGATGTTTTTTATGTGGTTTTAACAAACTTTCTCTTTTAAATTATTTTGTTTGATAAGTCGGGCTTTAGTACAGAACAACTGAACAGGTGGACAGCTTGCACAATATCCCATAATGTTTGAGTCGAAGATACCAACCATGTATATAATGCCTGTTCTCCAGCAGTGTAATCGTGGATGACAATGGGTGACTGTGTGGATGATCTCGGGCGACTTAGATGATGACGAAGGGTGACTTCGTGGATGACCCCGTGTCGAACCCGTTGATAGGTTATTTTTGACATTTTTCAACTCATTTTTTTTCCCTGTACATACTATTTCATTCTATTTTCTATTTCATTCTATTTTCCCGTACATACTATTTTCCCGTACATACTACTTTCCCAAATATACTTTTTTCCTAAACATCTTAATGCGTGTTAACACAGCAATTATTAGTCAAACTTGTTATAGTTAAAATCAATGGGAAGGTTCTGCATTTATATTTCATATTTTACCCTTTTACTTTAGTTTCATTTATATTTTGTTATTAGAATTTATTCCCTCATTTCTCTCATACGTATATTACAATTTCACACGTAAATTTTTGAAGAGGGATAACAATACACTCTTGTACATATATTATTCACATCCAAGTCAAATATTGTAGTTATAATCCTATGTACATTATTAGAATCACTTGATGATTACCGCAAAATATTGTATATTCTATATTTACGAGAACTTAACATGTTTCATCATTTCTAATAATATAATCAAGAATTATGTGCGTACAAATAAAAGTTCTATAACACTCTGAAACATCACAAAATAGGTTCTATGTCATATTGGTAGACCTTTTTAATATCTCTTGGACAAAAAACACTAAGAATAATCGATATTGTTCGAATAAGCCTATTAATATGATACATTGACACTGTAGAGAAAAAAATTTGAGACAAAAGGTACCTACATTTACCTTCATCCAAGTTATTGTAGTTATAGGAGTATGAACTTTATGAGAATCACCTCATAAAAAACGTAAAATATTGGGTATCTTACTATTATTGAGTACTCAACATGTTTCATATTAAATTGGTTGAGCTTTCTTATAACATATATACGATTCATACGTAGAGAGAAAACTCTATTATACATAGAAATAGCACAAATTAGGCTCATTACCATGTTGATATACAAATTTAATATTTCTTGGACATATAGCACTAAAAATAATCGATATTGTTCTCCTAAACCTATTATTATGATATATAGCTAATATAGGTTTTAATATTTAAATACTTAAGGAAGCTACATAGACATAGGGTTCAAATTATTGAATAAATTAAACTAAAAAACGAATATAAAATTCATTCATTTGATCACTGTAATTTGTTGCACATGTTTCATCACATCATACTTGTTCATCACATCAATAGTAACAAAGATATGTTGTACTCAATTGGTATCCATTAGGATATGATTGCGTAATAATTTGTATAATCGCTTGAAAATCAGTCATTTCATAGAAGCCATTTAATATTTCAAAATAATTTTCCTTCCATGACATCACTTCTTCATGACCCCGAATCATTAGATTGCATGATTTATACGTATTGTACATATTTTGTATTTATTTTCTATTCATTGGTAAGTAATGAATTCACATCATCAAGAACACGTCAAGGATTTGATGGCCAGTTTTAGCCCATTCAAATGGGTAACCGGTGATTGTGGGTTGTCCGGAAGGGATACCTGGATAGTCGGTTACTGTCATCCCTCACTTCCCCGCCTTCCTGCAGTTGCCGCCACACTCCGATTTTCTTGCTACTCCCGCACTTCCGACGAGCCACAGTAGAGGTTTGAGGTTTGGTGCTTGGAGATGAGGGCGAAGGTCGAGGGGAATGCTGTAGCTAATCTTCTTGATGGGCCGGAGTTGATGATCTCCGACGCGCGCACTCCTACGGTAAGTCGAGGTTTAGGATTTTTGATTTGTGGTTTAGGCTTGAGCGGAATAAGCGACATGAATTTTCTTGTAGGTGAACGAGGGAGTGCGGCCCATGTTTTTGTTCATACTCGTCTGACTTGAACAGATTGTCTACCTTGTATCGTGTGCCCGAATCGGTACTGGTCGTCCAGCCGATACTACATTCCCGTCGTAGTCCAGCTGAAAGAATCTCAGAGTAGAGATTAGGTGCCCAATTTTTAGTGTATGGAAGGAGAAGCCATAATTTATCTTCGATTCAGCTTCCTACGCAAGTAATGTTGTGCATACGAGAAATGATGCCCCGATTGCTTGTTTGGTTTTCAGGGCTTCCAAGAGTAACGTCTCTGGGAGAAGTGTGGAGCAGCAATTTTCACTACCTGGGATAGCAATCACTTGCGTCATCGACAATGGAAGGAGGCATTGCTGGGAGACTATGATCGCGAGTGACTGCCCTGACTGCTGAAGTTGCGACAGAGGAGGTGGAGCCTAAGGAGTCTGATGCCGAAGACGTGGATGAGAACGAGATGGACAACGAGGAGGAAAACAATGAGGAAGTCGAAGAGCAAGTTTCTGAGGAGGATGGTGTGGCTGAGTCTGACCAGCATGAAGATGTTGATCCTGATGAAGCCACTGAAGATGAAGGAGAACCCATGGGGTTAGAGGAGATTGAGCAGGAGCTTCGGAAGTTGGGAGATCCACCAGCGTTGCTTATGGCAGACTTCTTCGCAAAAAATTACGGGTACAAAAACGAAGGAGTCACACCTCGTAAAATCAAGTCAAAGAAGGGAAAAGGCTTGATGACAACAAATGTGTAGCCCTGTTTGGCGAGCCTCTAGAAGCGAATGGCCAAAATGGGTACTGCTGGAAGAATATGAAGAATGCGAAGCTTCCGCAGAGACTTGAGACACTTCTGACAAATTTGTACCAGCGCGCTACGGTGCCATACTTCCTACCTCACAAGATGGCCCGGGCAATTGCGCTTGAAGAAGAAGGAGTATCGATCAACTGGGCAGAGTACGGGGCGGCTGTAAATGCCATACAACGTGCAACGCACAAGAGGAATGTGCTGCGACTTCAAAAGCTGAAGAAGAAAGTGGCACAGGTGCCATACCGTGACTGGAGAAAGATTCATGTCGACCAAAAGGAGCTCGATTCTGAGGTATGCGAAGGTGGCGGGAGCTCACTAAGTGGACGCATTCTGGATGGGGAGGAGTGTATGAAGAGGTTCGTATATATTAGACTAAACCCATTGTTTAGACTAAAAAAATTGCTTCTTTTGTATGTATCGCAATTGAGGCCGCTTTATTGTGTTGGCACAGGTGTGAGTACATAGGAAGACTCCTTGAGATGCAGAAATTAGAGCTAGAGTCGGTTTCGAATCTAGAGCAACAAGTTTCAGAAGCCGCGATATTGCAGCACAAGCACTTGGAGGAGGAGAAGGGAGTTCTTGCCAAAATGAAGGGGAAACTGAAAGATTACAAGAAAAAGGCCAAGGCTCTAAATACTCCATCTTCTGAAGTGGCAACGAAGACTACTGCTCTGGAGGAGTTACTTGACACCACAAGGCAAGCTGTGCGCAGTTTAAAAGATTCGTACAAAATACTCCATTTTGATTTGGAATACCACAGCGATCGACTAGCTTGAAAGTCACTGGAAGTTGAAGCGCTTGAAGCTGAGCATGCAGAACTTGGGCGAGCTCAACCTAGGTGGCCTCATTTGAGTCCAGTACCTTTGGTATACACACAGGATATGCAGGCCCCTACTTCACATGAATCCCTAGATATCAGTAATTGCTCTCTTTGTACATTTTCATTTCCCAACTACGAGATTGTGATCTCTTGTTGCAAGCATATGTTTCACCCTTGGTGTGCGATGGCTAACTTTTCACAATCCAGCAAGTGTTGTGCTCGTGGCTGCTCCATCGAACAACCACCTGCTTGGATGGAAAGCTTTGGTTGGAGGTGTGTGGCGTCTTCGAGGCATGGACGAAGTGGAACTGTCTACGGAGCTAGCGCACCGTGGGACACTTTGGGAGCTTTGGCATCACGTAGTGAAGCTGCTCGTGTCCAGGAGGTATACAATCTAGGTAATTAACCCCGGTTTCTACATATCGGCTCAAGCTTGTACATAAGTGGAATTGGTTTGTACCCGTAATGAACTTTGTTGTTATTTTTTGAATTCTAATTGGAGTCATGATATCATTTTCCTATCTAGGTGAGCGCTGTGGTGTTTGTTCGTAGTTGAATGCTTCCAAATCCAAGTTCCTTCATGTCCAGAAGCTATAGTTGTACATTGCTTTGCTTAGTTTGTACATCATTTGTACTGACATTCTATATAGGATTGTGAGTTTGTACTTATGTGAAAGCGCTTCCATTGTGGTTTGGACTTGTCGTACTCAGAACAAGTTTTGTTTGTACGTTAGTGTTAAGGTTTGTAGTTTTTCACTTCCATGATATCTGTTTAATCGTAGTCCAATATTTTTTCATACTAGTGTTTGTACTTAGCTAAGATATGTTGTATTATGAACCTATTCGTATTATGTTGCGATATTCTTCAGTAAGTAGGATTGCTTTGCTCATTACTTTTGGTTTCTTACATGATTTGAATCGTTTCTACACTACCAGGTGCAATAACTGACTATAGTGTTGTTGTTTGATGTAGGATTCAATATAGGATATGTGGATGGAGGGCATGACGACATCTTAGAACCCCTGCTCACATCTGGAGTCGAACATGCCGCAATTGAAGTCGCCGATACTTGCATCTCCAATGATGCCGTTGGTGCTGCTGAAGACTCGACTCTTGCTCGTGCGGATGCCTCAGCTGCTCATGAAGATCCCACACCAGATCAACACACCGTGGATGTTGAGCAGTTCGTCAAGGATGATGGGAAGCTACCTGCCAGTAACCCCATGGACCAGGACAACAAAGATGATGAAGAACATGTTCATGGGGAGCAGGTTGCACAAAAGGAAGTTGATGAAGGGCACACTATAAAAAAACCATCGAATTTGGGATGTCTTAAGATTAGGGAAGATCACTTTTAAGATGTCTTGCTGTCTTGCAAAATGTCTTGTGACATGAGAAGATATCTTGTCGTTTTGAAGATGTCTTCAACTAGGAGTGCTGGATGACTTGAAGACATCGAAAGACACGTGGATGTTTTATAAGATGTCTATTAAGACATCGCATTAGACATGAAACTGCCACGTTGGCAAGAAATTCCGGTTTCACTAAGTGAAAAACTCTGAAAGTTACGGGTAGTGGGGTAGAAAGTAGCCCGGTTGTAAAAAAAACATGATAATGGGCAGCGGTTTGTATGAGGACAAAAAAGGAACTTCATCCTTTTAAATACTCTTTCGTTATTTGTGCATTATAATTTTATTTTGTACAACTAAAAATATTAAAATATGATTTTTATAATATAAAACTTGTAATCTTGGATTTTTTCATTGGACCAATTTTTTTATTAATATTTAAAAATTATAATTTAATTTAAAAAATATATAAATATATATATATATATGAGAATATTTTAATAATAAATAATAATAAAATAGTTTAATAAAACCAAAAAATTGTAAAATATTTATTATTAAATATTAAAATATCATTCAATTATTATTCAATTATTATTCAAATAGTACACTAACTTAGTTCGCAAAAATAGTAATTTTAATATATACGGCAAGTTTCGCATATTTATGAAAGAAATTATACGTGGATATTTCATTAATTTCATAATTTACAGCTGTTTATCTACGTGGTAAACAACGAAATCCACGTCGGACGAGAGTACTTGTCATACAATGTCTATGGCAGTGTCTTCATAGACATTTAAACAGATGTCTTATAAGACATCTTAGAAGACATTGTGTTAGACGTCTAGTACTGCAACTTCTACATTGAAAAACTTGTCTTTGAAAACATCTTCAAAGACATCTATCCAGACGTCCACTCACGCATAGCGAATACTATACAAAGATAAATATGAGTAATAAGAAGCTCATATATCAAGACTCTCTTCGATTTCATATGATTGATTGTGTGCATTGCGGGTGCAACATAGAACCCTCCTGTAGCAGATGCTCTTCGAATTGCCTCTGTCTCCAAAATCTGCGGTTGTAAGCCTTGGAAGTCCGTGTCCTCACCGATTGCGATTCCAGTCGGCACTGGCAGTTGATGTTGAAGTGTTGTGCGCCTACCGCGGACATCAGTTCGGCACACAACCTTCCATCCGCGTCTCGTGGGGTCATCGGAGAAAAATACCTGCTGACAATGCAAAGGGAATGCAAATGAATCCGGATGCACTGTACTGTCCATGTGGTTGAAGTTCGCCACGCTGAAACCATACATATCACGCTCAATACTGGGCACTCACACATCCCGTGAGGGTCGTACCCATTCGCATAGCAAGACCGTCGTGCAGTGATTACGATAATCCAACTCGAATATTTCCTGGATGTATCCTACATGCTCCGCGGTATGGTCAATCGGCTTCCCATTCCGAATCCCCCAACGTAGTTGTTGCGTGTAGGTTGCGACTACACATGAGTCTCGTGTAACAAGGCCGCCCTCGGAAGTCCGAACACGCAAATGCATCCCGTATGCATTCATATGCCGATGTGAGATTGCAAATCGCTCCGGAGGACATGAATACTCGTACCACGCGTCTTCTTCTAGACGCCGACCGCATGTTCGCCTCCACGACGCGTGCCTTTAGCCAATCTGCAAAGCATGGCAAATCTCGGTTCGACGGGTACGCTACAACTCTAGAAGGTCGATGCCGCCTTGACTGTACTCGATATGCCTCTCGCTCCTCCCACCGGCGTCCCTTTGCGATGATATATTCCCTATACAACACCCCCCCCGTCTATTGTTAGATACTGCAAATTCATGCTTCATACTTAGAGGGTTAGAGCACGTCTATTCATCGCGGATTTGTCTTCTTAGACGTCTACAAAGACAATGTAGTGTCTATTCTGATGAAATATAAGACATCTGCAAATACTTCAGCAAGACATGTACGAAAATATTTGAATGTCTAAAAGTATGTCCTTACAGACATGTTCTTAGTTATTACACATCCACGTTTTAGCAAAATTAATTGAAACATTGATAAGAACTTAGCATGCTACTATAGCTACATATTGAAGGCATTATACTCCCATGGTCATATACTGGTATGGGAACTCACTCTCGCCACGGTTCCAAGCACGGTGCGTTGTCGATGACGAATGCATGTGCGTATCCTCGTACCTCATCGGACATACGGCGTTTCGTGGATGCATTTTGCCGCAATATCTCGTCATTCATGTTGGCTTCTTCATTCGCGTCCCATATGCGAAAGTTGTTGCTTGATGTTGTTTCATGTACTGCATACAAAACCCGAGTGTTTCGTCCAAACGATACCCTTCCGCAATGCTCCCTTCAGGATGTGCGTACGTTCTCACGTAATCTTTAAGCGTCTTCAAGTATCTTTCAATTGGGTACATCCATCGGCAGTCGACTGGTCCACAGATGAACAGTTGTTCAACAAGGTGAATCGGAAGATGGGCCATCACGTTTAAGAACGTCGGAGGAAACTCCTTCTCGAAGACACAGGTTGCCATTACTACATCCCGCATCACAGTATCGCGCGTGTCTTCTCGTCGTATTCTTTCTCACATATGCGCTGGAAAACTCTGCACATTTTAATGATAGCAACCCGCACCTCTTCATCCAACAAGTTTCGAATGGCCACCGGAAGTATCTACATCCACCAATACAATCATTATCTCATGCATGGCCAACTGAAATAACCTTGGCTTTGGAATAAGCATGCCTTCTATACTCGACCATGTCTTAGATAATGTTTTTTCAAACATCTCTAAATGTTGCAGGAAGTCTTCTACCTCTAACGACGTCTACAAAAACATCAATACTATCTTCATAATTACCACAATGTCTTTGAAGACGTTAACATTTTTTACAACAATCAATTCCCTTCTTTGGCATTTGGGAACTCTTATACCTACTTCTTTTTATGAGTATTTCATTCGAGAATGTCTCGCTTACATCTTTGCATGAGGACATGGTAGTCGTGCGTCTTCATGTCTCGCGGTTTACCGTCTTGCGGCCGCTTGTGAATTGCCCCCACGTACTTCGTTGGAGTGCGTATATTAGAAACTATGTGAACAAATTCTTCTTTCTCCTCCGGATTGAAAATATACGGGGCCCGCGGCATGTAGTACTCGTCACCTCGGCGTCGTGGGGTGCAACAACCATATCTCCTCCCGTATGTTCAAGTCCCGCAAATCTTGACGACTTCCTGGGCTATCGTTCATTCCGAACGAGTCTTCAAAATATTTTCGCAAATATTTTTCTCACAAAGGCATGACGTCCAATATGTGTCGAATCTTAAGATGTTTGTTACAATGTACCACTTCAAATTATTAAAGTTATTTTGCTAATTCTAATTATGACACAATTTTGTCATTCCTTGCGCACAATGTCTACCTCTATTTAGTTTTGTATACATAAACATCTACAAGGAATTTTTACATGTCTAACTGACATGGTCAAACAATTTTGTACTCTATTAAATGTCCGCAAAGACGTTTTAAATGTGCAAATTTAATCAATTACAAGAGCGCAGAGAATATATTTTTACCGCCAAGATGGTAGTTCAAAGAATGCACTCGAGACGCTTCACTCCCGTGCTATGAACAGGTCACTTGGAGCCCCTTCTCGGCCACCAAGGTCAAGGTATGATTGTCGCCATGCAAAGATATTTGATGACATCCACTCCAGAGACGCTTGTTGGTGCCTTCCGACTCTCACGCCGCCATTAAACCGATCGTATCTACGATATGGATGATGGCGACTAAGGTATCGACGTACTCCCCGTACACAATCTTTGAACCCCTCGCCGCACGGTCCGCACGTAGATCCCCGTCTCTTTGCCATTACGAGCATCCGTCTCTGGGGCCACAACAAGGACAACCTTTATATCCCTTGCATGATAGGCCGTAGATCGGGCCGTCTGTTGGAAAATCTGATATAGTCCACATAAGCAACCCGCGTAGCGTGAATTGTCGAGACCCCACAGGTTGGCTGAAATCCTGTGCTGGTACACCTTTCCAAAGTGTATGTAGCTCATTCAATAGTGGGCGTAAATATACATCAATATTTGTCGCACTCGGTGACCGCTTCCCCGATATCAATATGGACAAAGATATGAAAAACTTCTTTGTCACAAACCAGGGCTCCAAATTATATATCAATATTAGCACTGGCCACGTTGACCAATTCGTGTTGCTCAACTTGAATGGATTCACACCATCTAGTGCTAATGCGAGCCGCATGTTTCACCACATCCACGTCCGAAGATGTCAAAAGCAGTGTCTGTGTTGATGTGCTTCCAAGCAGGGCTGTCAACCACAGAGCGCATTATGCCGTCCTCACTAACGTGCTTTGTGTGACCCGTCAGCATGCCGGCAATCTCTGGCGATCTCCACATCCGTTTCAATCGGGGAATAAGAGGGAAGTGACGGATCACCTTGGCTGGGATGGATGTCGTGCCCTCCAACCATCGCGATTTCGAACACTTCGGGCATGTCTCCAACTCCGCATGATCATCCTCGTACAATACACATCCATCTGGACAGGCATGGATGTTGTTGTACTCCAAACCCAATCTCCGGATGCTCTTTGCAGCAGCATAATGACTTTTGGGCAACTTGTTCCCCTCCGGTAATAAGTCTTCCGCCAAGTACCGCAATAATTCGGTCCTGAAAGTGTTGCTCACCCCAAACACAACACACATGTTCATAAGAACAATCGTGGCGGATACAACGCTCGTTTTCGATCCCGGATACAACGGTGTCTTAGCTTCCTCATACAAGTGCTGTAGGCCATCCACCGTGTCACTATCAAAGTCATCGTTGTCAACCCCAGTGGGTTCTCCGCCGACATCCATATGGAGTGCATCACCGCGATCCAGAGCATCCATGACCTGCCGCTGCACGTCGTGATACTCATCTACTGGAGTTGCAACATTAGGAATATCATTATGTCCAGAGACGTCTTCGACGACATCGCCAGATCGCAGCTGCGTTGAACATCTTCTAAGAGGTCGTTGTCGTGACGCAACATCCTCCACCCATATTCCGTCGGGCGGATATCCTTGTGGTGGGTCACCACCTGCGATTGACTTCGTCAAATATGGATCCCTTCCGGGACGCGCGTGGTCTTTGTCGTATGACGCTAATTTTCTCGTCGTCGACCTCCACGACGCTTGTAGCACCTGGACAAGAGTATCTTTGTTAAGTTCGGGTAGTCGCCACTCGGAGCTCTCTTTGGAGGATAAGGTCACCATCGGGATGTGACGCATTGTCCGTCCATCGATGATCGATTCGTATCCTTGCGCCGCATTGAACCCTGTGCGAACTCATTGCACCAACTACGCTGCAAACACTCACAATATGTATTAGGCAGTGTCAAAAACTCTGATTGTTTTGAAGGGCTGAAAGGAAAAAGTATTTAAAGGATTCAAAATTTTATATAAATGTTATATGAGTTACTGACGTGTACGTTAGAAAATTTTTAAATGCATGTAGCATAGACATTTACGACGACATCCGTGAAGACATCTCCACAGACATCCATGAAGACATCTCCAGAGGACATCCGTGAAGACATCTCCATAGACATCCGTGAAGAGTGAAGACATCTCCAGAGACATCCGTGAAGACATCTTTACAGACATTCATCATACCCATAACTGCACACATTTTCACAAACTCAAGTGACAAATCAACATGCAGTCATGCATGTCTGCATCTCATATAACCATGTGTTAATGTTCAAATAAATAAACACGATACATGTAAATCACAATCTTTATTGTATGTACAAACCGTATTGACATTCTCATACCTAGTTGAATGCTCTTAAGGAGTACCTTTAAATACTCTCTCTGCGATCACTCGCATTCAAAGTGACGCCGCAAACTATTCAGAACCATTGCAAGATTGACTTGGTCATACAACCACCGATCATAGTTGTCCTCCCATGTGTCAAATGGATAATCACCCTCATAGAACCATGAAATGGTGAACATGTTTTTGTTATAAGCATCGTCCACGCCTACGGTACAAAATCCTTTCTTCAACAAACAATGCTCCAACAAATCTACATGCTCGGCATGTAGTATTGCTAGCCTCTCAAGTATTCTTCATGGCGTACATCATATTCTTCAAATGGGTACTCTCCGTGGGGATTACACTCTCCCACGATTCCACATCGGACATTGCTTTCCCATTGAACGCCATGTGGATGTCCCAAAGACTACTAAAAATACCAAGAAAAAACTTTTATGAGTCATGTTGTACAAGCGGAGTTATCCAATATCTGTGTTTATAAAGAAAAAAAAATACTACTCCGCATCTATCGGAACAATGTCTACATAGATGTTTAAATGGATGTCTTTGTAAATGTCTACAATAATGTCTAGAGATATCTTCTTGGATGTCTTAAAAATTATCTACAATGTTTTTTTTTTTTTTTTTTTTTTTTTTTTTTTTTTCACTTAGAAGAATCCCTAATCCACGTGGCACACGAAGCTCCTATAAACACTGTAACAATAGGTACAGTACACACTTAGTACTCCAACTTTTTTGTTAGGGTTTCTCCAAAATCCTATCATATTGCTTGTCATTGCATTCAAAGATGGGAGTCATTACACAATTTCTTGATCACGATACGGTACAAGGATCTAGATACACTTTACCGCAGGGAAGTGCGAGGATCGGAGGTAATCGACGCAGCCTCTCCACGTTTTCAAAGAACTTCCTTGAAGAAATTGCGAGAGTCACTCCACGTTCGCAACAATGAAGGAGAGAACAAAGATCTTCCACCACCGAATTGCGGCGGAGCGCACGGTTCATGGACCGGTGACTCACTTCGTCAAGCTCAAATCTCTACTCCTCCACCAATCGTCACCACAATTCCTAGCAAATCGAATGCGCAGAAGGTATGAACTCGAACCTATCACCAAAACCTAAAATTTCTCACTTGCTCTGATTAGATTGAAATTTCACTCCATGTCTATATTTCCTATTCGAATGCCATCTCCATAATCCGTACTAGAAGGCAAAATTTTGTGAAACGAACAATTACGCAAATTGCGCTGTTGTTTCGGCGCCTCAGAGAGCAATACGGGAAACAGTTGATGGGGGCACGGCATTGGAAGCCGGCGATCGGGGCGCGGTAGTGGGTGCCGCGGGAGTGTGCGGCGTTAGGTCCATGGGGGCCGATCACAGGGGGCAATCACAAATCGGGGGACTGTCAAAAGAGATTGGGGGGTTGCCGTTAGAGAAATTGGGGGGTTGCCGTCGAGAGAAATTGGGGGTGTGTAGTCGAGAGAATTTGGGGGGGGGCCAACCAATTAGAGAATTCGGGGGGGGGGGCAGAGGGGCTAGATTATTGATGGGAGGGGGGCTCATTAATGAGAGCATGGGGGCGCAGTGGGTGCCACCTGGGGGAGGGCGGCCCAGTGGCTGCCCACTGCTTGCCACCGGTTGCCCATCGGGGAGGGCGGCCAGCCGGGCGCCCACCGCCGCTGCCGGGTGCCCCCGCCATTGGGTGCCCCGGCAGTGGGTGCCCCCGGCAGTGGGTGACCTTCGGGGTGCTCGGCTGCGGCTATAGGTCCCGCCTACGGGCATGGACCAAGTCTGCCCCCCGCATACAACCTCTGCCGCTCCGCCATTACTGCCAGTGCGGCGGTACTTTGTAATCTCCTCCTTCTATCACTTTTGTAATCTTCGAAGATGTCTTCTTGCAATTTGATTCTACGACTTCTTCTGTTGATAGTATTTGTGTTTGTGTTGATAGTAGTTGTTGTACGAGCTTACTTCTCTACTTGTTCCAAATGGACCAAAATTATCTGCATTGAATGTTTCTACGTGTTATTGATCGCTAAGTTTTTGAAAGAAGTGAGTTTGCTCTTCTTTTAGAGGTGAAGGTCCTAGAGTTCTTGTGTGAAGCTAGGACATTAATGCTTGATAAGTTAGATGTCTGAAAAGATTTCTTCATAGATGTTAAATTTGTGTTAGTTCAAAATTGTGATAGAATTTGTTTTCTTTTAGAATCAAAGTTTGGGTAGTGCTCAGTTATAGGTGGTATCTATTGGAGGAGGTGTTTTTCAAATGCATTAATCCCACTGATTTTGTAAGGAATGGATAGATTTTATTCCTTGGAAATGTCACCTACATGTCTTGGTAGACATCTAATTAGATGTTTTAGGCAATGTTTAACTAAATGTCTAAGTAGATGTCTAAGTAGATGTCTGAGTAGATGTTTAAGTAGATGTTTAAGTAGATGTCTAAGTAGATGTCTAAGTAGATGTCTAAGTAGATGTCTAAGTAGATGTCTAAGTAGATGTCTAAGTAGATGTCTAAGTAGATGTCTAAGTAGATGTCTAAGTAGATGTCTAAGTAGATGTCTAAGTAGATGTCTAAGTAGATGTCTAAGTAGATGTCTAAGTAGATGTCTAAGTAGATGTCTAAGTAGATGTCTAAGTAGATGTCTAAGTAGATGTCTAAGTAGATGTCTAAGTAGATGTCTAAGTAGATGTCTAAGTAGATGTCTAAGTAGATGTCTAAGTAAATGTCTAAGTAGATGTCTAAGTTTATATCGAAGTTTATGTTATGGGTGTTTTGCATATTGTGGGTTGCAAATGTAATGATTATTTTTATTTCCGGATGGTTGCATCATTTTGTACATAGTTTACATGGCAATTTGCATGGATGTGAATGTAGTTGTGTAATTTGGTTTTTGTAAATGTGTCAGAAACATTTGGAGGCATTTGTGGAGTGGCCAGCCCGTTGCGTGAGGATGACGAAGAATAGCGGAAGCAAGAGGCGCGGGTCGCCCGTAGGGTACAAGATATCGCTGATGCGGATGATGACGGTAGTGCGTGGCAAGTTCGTGAGCGCCGCACTGCACGACAAGACTTGCAGCCTATTATCAGTGGCAAGGGGAAACAAAAGCTACAAGACGTACGACCCACATCGACAAAGCGCACGAACAAGCTGCAAATGCAGCAAAACATCTCGTGAGTTTGTTGTTTATAGTTGAAGTAATGAATGTGTACAATTTGTGAAATAATTGTGTGGTTCCAATTGTCGCTTAAAAATGTTTAAACAATGTCTAGTAAGACATCTGAGAATGTCTTCTCTAATGTTTTTGGAGACATCTTTTAATGTCTTCTGTAATATCTTGTAATAAATCTTTTACTGTTTTATGTAATGTCTTTAAAGACATCTGCTAAGGTCTATTGTAATATCTTCTCAAACATCTTTCTTTCTATTTTTCATTGTCTTGTAAGACATCTTCAAATGTCTTATGTAATATTATCTAATACATTTTCAAATGTTTAAAAACACTGCTACAGAGACATGGTTAAATCTGTGCTGTAATATTTGGCCAAACATTATTATATGTTTATGAAAACGTTTGTTGAACACTTCTGAGATGTTACATGTATATTAGATTTCCAAAGAAGCCGGGATCTTTATTTTTTTGCACATTCTCGTATGCTCTATGATATGGATTAGTTTCAGAAGGTTTCAGGCTTATCATGCAGTTACATATTTTGTGCTATTGAATTTTTTATAAGCAAGGTTCTTTGTTGTACAGTCGAGGATATGTGACACCGGAGGAGGATGCGGAGGAAGATGAGGAGCAGGAAGATGCCGACACCAATAATGTAGACGAGTCTGAAGAAGAGGCACCGATGCAGATGGCAGCTAAACTCGAGGTGATCAGGCCCCGCTTGAAGAAGCCCCTCCAAGTGGATGAGCACGGCACACCATACGGGCCTTTGAGAAAGGCGTTCGAAGCGGATGTGAGACTACTCACAAAAAAATTGGATCCCAGCCCGAGCTATAAGGAGCAGGAAGAAGAGGCGAGAGAGGAGTTTTTGAACCGACTTTTTGAAGGTATGTATCCTTCAGAGGTCTGTAGAGGTTTAAAAAGATATCTACATTTGTGAAAAGATGTCTACTTAGATGTTTGAAAAGATGTCTACTTAAATGTCTGAAAAGATGTCTACTTAGATGTCTGAAAAGATGTCTACTTAGATGTTTGAAAAGATGAAAAGATGTCTACTTAGATGTCTTAAAAGATGAAAAGATGTCTACTTAGATGTCTTAAAAGATGTCTACTAAGATGTCTGAAAACATGTCTACTTGGATGTCTATTTAGATGTCTAAAAAGATGTCTACTAAGATGTTTACTAAGATGTCTGAAAAGATGTCTACTTAGATGTCTAAAAAGATGTCTACTTAGATGTTGAATTTGTGAGAAATTGGTTTTGGCAGGGTGGCAGGTGATGGGGGTACATCGCAATAAACAGGCAGAAGTGGACGAGAATTGGATTGCGATGAGGGTGAACAAGTCTCTCACAAATCAGCGATTTCGGTTTAACAAGATGATTGACAATGGGGAGCCGAAACCTTAACACCTTTTTGACGAGTACTGGAACAAGATGGTCATGATCAGGAGGACTGAAGCGGCAAAGCATAAGTCCAAGAAGATGCGAGAAGTCGTGCTACGGAAGGGAGACAAGGCAGCGGTGATGGCAACGCTGCGAGACGGTGCGCTAGTGAGGCTGGTACGATCAAAGTCCGCACTTTTAGTTGATAACCAAATATATTTACATGTTTGAGAATGTCTTTTAAGATGTCTTTACATGTCTTATGTAATGTTTAACAAAACATACTTAATTGTCTAAAGTAATGTCTTGATAGTCATCTAAATGAATATAAAAAATGTCTTTCAAGACATCTTATAATGTTTGCGGTAATGTCCAACACAGTGTCTTCAGAACATCTTCAAATGTTTTAAGTAATGTTTAACACAACATGTTTCGATATATGAAACAATGAAGGTGTTGACGTCTTCACATGTATCATATTTTCAAAGATAATTACATATGTCATTTATGTAATTGGCACGTATTAAGGTTAATCCCAGTTATGATTTATTGCACTGTTCTAGAGTATCCGCCACGGTAGGGAACCTTATGAGTCCGAGATCCAAGAAGAGATGGAGAAGGAATATGAGAGACTGCATCCAACCCGAGAGAGTGATGACGATGAGAAGGAGTCACTTGAGACAAGGATGACAGACCTTGAGGTTTTCATGAAATCAACAGCGGACCAACTACATGGGAAGATCGACTCATCTTATAACCGGTTGGAGGCTATGTTGCGTCAGATGCTAGGCGTAAAGGCCTCCTACACGGATTCAACTGTGCCAGATGCAATGGATGCGGGCGTAACTACAACCCCAATGGTACTCCAAGTCACCCAGACGCCCACAACTACTATAGAGAAGGCAAAGGCACCGTCTGCAACCCATGGTGCATCGGGCGTCTCTGATGGGAGCGGTGAAGACGAAGGTAATATAGAAGCTCAGAAGAAGCAGGAGAGAGGCACCTCGACGGAGGAGGTAGAAGGAGAGGGTGAAGAGGAGGGCGAGGCACCTCCACTAAATGCAACAATTGATGAGGTTGAAGAGGAGGTTCCAGATGTGGAAACGCTGGCGAGTGTAGCACCGATTCTTTGAAGCGGTGGGCGCCGAAAGCGTAAACGTCGTAGCTCGTTTGATCAAAGTTTAGGTGTAACAATGTTGTGCATGTCGTCTGCAAACATCTAAAGATTTCTGCGAAGACATCTGCAAATATATCCACAGATGTCTATAAAGACATCTACAAATGTCTGCAAAAATATATAAAGATGACTGTGAAAACATTCAAAAATGTTGGCATAAACGTCTGCAAAGACATCTACAAATGTCTTCAAAAATGTTTGATGTCACATTTACGATGTCTTAATAGACGTCGTGAAGAAGAAATCTATAATTTGCACACACAGTGTTAGGAACAAACTCGTGTCTAAGGGGACATCAAACATATATTTGTGTAGACATGAATATGTTTGAGGCATTTCTGTATTTGCAAATCAAGCATGTTAAATTTAATAAAAGTATTTGCTTTCGTTGTATGTGTGATGTTTTCTTATAGTCAACCTATGTTTTATGTATCATTGTACTAGAATGTGTTTTTTGCTTTCAAAAAATGGAAATTGCATATGTAGTGAATTATTGAATGTGCAGGAGGTGTTGGATACCCCGGTGGAGGCCACGGCGTGCGTGAAGAATATTACAAACCCAATAACCGTAACACACGCAGCGTCGAAGGCACCAAAGCCTGCAGGATTGTCAAAGCCTGCGAGGAAAGACACACTGAAGGCAATAGGCACTCCGAAAGTGACCACTGTGGAGGCAACAAACGACGTAGCAAAGCCAAAATCAACGAAAGTGGATCCGAAGGTTGTGCAGAAACGGACCTCCACAAGAGCAGAGGCCTCTAAGACCAAATGAAGAAGAAGGCGTTGCAGCAGGTCAGTGATTACACTCTTTAGCATGTAGAAGCTAGAAAGTAAACCATATATATGTAGTACATGAAATGAAATGAGGTCAATTTTGATTTTTTCTTGCAAACCTTCTATAACAAGAGTCATTGTTGGCTTGAGAACCATGTGCAGGATCTGACATGTGTGCTCTGTACAAGAGTACTGACAACCTGAGGTGACACTGGAGCGACACACAGTTCTGGGTGCGTACGTAGGACATCACTGTTGTGTGATGAAGTAGATTTTCAATGACTTTTGTGGTTTGGTTTTTGAGGTTATACACTATATGAGTATGAACCTTGAAATTTATATGTGATAGTGTGTGAATGATATGGATTGGAAGTACGTACTTGTATGAGTATGTTGAACGTTTTTAACAAAGGTGGAATTTCACATTTTAATGCGTATATTGCGATGTTGAAAGGCATGTACGAGTGGTTTGTGCTATCAGACATTCTGGAAGACTTTGTATAAAACATCTATTTAAACATTGATAAAAACATCCATATAGACGTTTGAGGAGATATTTTGTAAAACATCGTGCAAGACCTCCTAAAAAAGGCCTAGAAGATTTTTCTAAACATCACAACAAGCAGCTTAGAAGACATTGTGTCAAACATCTTCTAAACATCTTTAAAGACATCCTATAAAACATTTTGTGAAACATCACAAAAAACACCTCCAAAACATCATCGCAGACATTTTCAAAACATCATATAAGACATTTTATGAAACATTTTGTAAGATCACTAGAAAACATCATATACACATCTTGCAAGGCATCCTTTAAGACATCGTGCAATATAAAAAGTAATCTCTACAATGTTTAAGTGGATGACTCCGACGACGCGATTAGACTACTAAACATATCATCGTAGACATTAGCAAATACATTGTGAAATGTCTCATAAGAGATTGTAAAATGTGATATTAGACATCCTTAAATGTCTCGTAAGAAATCCTTAGATGTTTCAAAAGACATCCTCAAATGTCTTCCAATGTCTTTTACAACCATTATTTCAATATAAAAGCAGTCAAAACTATGCTGGCGTGGCATGCCACGTCAAGTTTTCCCGCGTGCCACGTCAGATTTTCCCGGGTCCACGTTGGATTTTGGCGCCGCCACGTCACGATTTCTTTGACCACGCAAAACTCCACATCAGGATGAAATTCATCGCCATGTGGCACTGCCCGTCCACATGGCGCTGATGTGTCCTCCACGTGATCCACTTCTTACCCTCCCAAGTTTACCTTGACACGTCATATTTTCCAAGACATCTTCCTGCATTTTAAATGTCTTTTTGATGTCTTCTTAGACATTAACCCAACTTTTAGTCTAAAAGTAATTTTTAAGACATCTAATCGACTTTAGATGTCTTATTTAAGACATCCAAAATTCGATGGTTTTCTTATAGTGGCAACATGACGAAGGCCATGTAGGTGAAGGCCAAGATCAACACTCAATTTTGGAGGAGGTAGAATCTCTTTCAAATGTAATGTTTACACACTTTTATGATCTACATTTGATAAACTAATCATCATTTCCCCACGTTGATGACACGCAGATTGACAAAGAGGCGGGTACACAAGCAAATTTGGAGAAGGGTGGTGACCAATTCCCTGCTGAGCCTGCCAAAGCTCCCACGACAGAGAAGGTTGATGACGTTGGGAGTGAGGACGTAAGGTCTCATGAATTGCAGGTAGACCACATGAACGTGGAGGGGGTTCTTGAGCATACCACACGCCAGCCTACTGGAGATTCAAGTGTGGAGGGTACTTCACAACACCATGCAGCTGAGGCCGCTGATGATCCCGCACCAATGTAAGATCATGTTCTTGTTTAACGTAACTATACATTGGGTTTAGCATTTAGGTTCTAAATTTTGATTTGGGACACTTTTGGCTTTAGGGTGCTTGCAGAGGTAGCAGTATCAAGAGGGTTTGAGGACCCAAAAGATCCAGGGTCGGCTGTTGTTAGCCATGAGACAGAAGCAGCATGTAGAAGTACAAGATCTAAGAGGGTTAGGGAACACGAAGAGAGTGAAGCCAGCGCCAGTGAAGATAATGAGGAGAAGAAGCGTCCAAAGAAAAAGAAGAAGAGGAGAAAGTCCCCACCGGAGAACATTCAAGATACCAAGGATGCTGCGGTGGTCGACAAAGATGATGCGGAGCGGCGTGCCGATGACCCAATGGACCAGCACAAAGAAGTTAATGAAGACAATGTTGATAACGAGGCGGGTAAACAAGCACATTTGGAGGAGGGTGGTGAACGAAAAATCGTTGAGCCTTCTGAAGCTCCCACGACAAAGAACGTAGATGAACTTCTGAGCAAGGAAGTACGGTGTGATGAAGGGCGGGTGGACCACATGAACGTCGAGGAGGCTACTGAGGATACCCCACGCCAGCCTCCTGCAGATTCAATTGTGGATGGCACTATAGCTGAGGCCACTGATAACCCCGTACCAATGTAAGATCATGTTTTTGTTTCCCTCTGACTGTACAAGGCTGTTTTTGTTGTACATGACTGTACAAGTTCAGAAGTCTAACTTGGGAAATTCTTGGCTCTAGGGTACTTGCAGAGGTAGCCGTATCGGGAGGCTGTGAGGACCCAAAAGATCCAGTTTGGGCTGCCTTACGCCATGGAAAAGATGCAGCATGTGGAAGTCCAAGATCGAAGACTGTTGTTGAACACGAAGAGATCGTAGCGAAAGCTAGTGAAGACAAGGAGGAGAAGATGCTGCCAAAGAAAAAGAAGAAGAAGAAGAAGAGAAAGTCCCAACAAGGCCCCAAAGTATGAGCACTTGGCATTTCCATTTGCATTTGCATTTTGCATTATGCATGTTGCGATTTTGCATATTGCATATTGCATTCGGCATTTGACAATGGCATTTTGAAATTTTGTAATCATGAGGAGTAGTATAATTATATGGCAGGTAGCTGATGTTTGAGTTGGCTCTCTAATTTTTAGTGTCAGACATATTGACAAATACTGTAGATATGGTTTCCTATATATAATCTAAACACCGAACTTGTTTTTGATGACATGTGCCATCTTCAATTCCGTCCATAGTCTCAACCGTGGTTCGACCCAGCCGATTTATCGAGCGGATTGGAGGCTCTTCCAGTGTTAGTTTGCCAGGATAGCCTAAAGGAGCACAAATTGCAAAAGTTTACATACATAACCTCCTCCAAGATGTCTAGTCTTGCATCCCACACACCAAAAAAATCAGTTGAGACTCCACAGTTTTGCTGAAATTGCCAAAGTTGTAGTATTCATCGACGCTGCAGTTGTTGGCTAAGGAACCTCAAAAAGTCACCTTATACAACGAGAGGAAAACTCCGAAGTTACCTTATCAACAAACCTGTAAGTGTGCAAATAACTCCTTGTTCAGTTTGTTTGATATTGTAAAACTCAAACGTCGTAGTATAACTTGAACCGCATAGTACAACATGTTCCTTACGATATAACTTGTGTTGAGTTTAGCGCTATGTTCACTGATCGAACGCAATTTGTACTAATGTCATTAGGAATTTTCAGGAATTGATGTTGGAGGTACTCTTCTGCAACGGAGGCAAATGCAAAGACTTGGACAGTGGGGGTTGCCTTGGTTACTACAACAGATATTGCTTGCAGGAGTGCACGAATGGTTGCAATTGTGTAATGTCATGTGGAAACCGAGTGCTTCAAAGGAGTCCACGTACGCCCATTCAAGTTTTCTGGGCTGGGGCCAAAGGATGGGGATTGAGGTCTCCAAATATCATAGAGAAAGGCACCTTTGTTTTTGAGCTTGTGGGGGAGATTGTCACCGAAGCGGAGTTGCAAGAACGGAGAGCCCAAAGAAATCTTGGTGAGAATGAGGCACACACTATGGCGTTGAATGGCACTTGGACATCGGAAGATGACCATTTCAACAGAGTACAATTTTTCATTG
Organism: Bryum argenteum; assembly: GCA_037043015.1. Taxonomy (NCBI): domain Eukaryota; kingdom Viridiplantae; phylum Streptophyta; class Bryopsida; order Bryales; family Bryaceae; genus Bryum; species Bryum argenteum. The sequence goes on along the minus strand of CM073321.1, from coordinate 28,397,337 downwards.
ATGCCACAAATTCCTCCAATGTCACGAGGTTTTTGAACCACAGGTACATATATGTGGTTTCAGATTTATGTGGAGAAGTGTAGGTCAAAATTCTAATCTACAGCAAAATGTGTGTCTATGACTTTTGTACCGATGCGAGGATGCAAACTTGATGGATGTTCCGGTGAAGTTTGACAAATGTGACACTCGACTATACCACGTAGCCTTCTTTGCACGAGAGATCGTTCCGGCCTGGGAGGAATTGACATGGGACTATGGCTGCAGCTTTGATGCAAGAGATGCTATACCTCCGTTTGAATGTCTCTGTGGAAGCACTCTCTGCAGGGACAAAATAAATGAAAGATAAAGTCATTCGGGTCACAAGTGGGGTGCCATCCATTCAGGTAGCAAGCATGGAAAGATGGACGCGTTCAACTTGCAGTTCTCATCAAGCATGCAGCCGACAAACTCGCACTTGACACTGAACTGGTATGTCCATGCCTGATTGAAATGAATTTACATGCGTCATTTCATACATGTATATTCATTTCATCTGGACCTCAAACTATCATTTATATATAAAATGAACAGCCATATATAAAATATATGTAATTACTATATGGTGTTCTTTCTAAGTTAATGAAAATGAAGAGAATGTAAAATATTTCCAAAGAGATTCTTGAATTAAACGCCTACAAATCATCCAATAACTCAAGTCCCTTTCCCTGAACACACCATCCTTCGAGCCCTACTCATGACTAACAGCAATGACAAAAACTCTGTGAGCAAGCAGTGACATGGAAGTACCTGGATGCAGACATCGATAATGATGCAGCACATGCAAACTCGGCTTCAGAACCACTGAATGCACAATATGAGCAAATAAGTGTTTGCTGATAAATGTGTTTAATGCAGCAAGATTATTATAACCCCTAAACTTTGAAACAAATGCATTACTGTACATCTAAAACACTTTCAAGAGGCTATCAAATAGTACCACCAGTTTCCGCATGGATGTAGACATTATCTTCATACCCTACCAACACCCACTGAACACCCACAAGAAATCCAAGTTACTAGCAATTACATAGTATACCTAGACTTGATTACAAAGAACTTCTATGAACAAACATCACATTCTATACAGAAGACCAAGTACAACTATTGAGCTAAATGTGTTCGCTCTGTACAATTTTCAGAATTTATACTCGGCGGCTACAACAGCTGTACAAGCCGAATACAACAAGTACATTTTATACAAACAATTGTTGTTCGTAATACCAACTCTTCTCAAATAGTACGAACTGTGAAATATATGTACAAACCTTGTGTAGCTAACCTTATATACCTTCATTTGTACTTGATTATCATGATATGTTTGAAACACACAAGTACAACTACTACAACGACTATGTTGCCCTAGTCCCCTGTTGTACAAACACAAATACACTCCGAGTTTGTACAACGCAACTATTTTGATACAATACAAACACGCTTACTGTGATCAACCTTCATATTGTCATGAGTACAAATTAATTCTCATACAACACATCTAGAAAAATCTAGTACAAATGCAGGATACAAACCAAATTTCGTACTGAGAGGTTCAACTTACCAAATAATTGTACACTGAACCGTACAATCTCCGCATGACAAGCTATGTAGTTGTACTGCTGCCATAGACAAGGCCGCCAATTTCATAGACACAATAAGGTGGGAATTCAGAAATAACAAACTAGCGCAAACGGGTACAATGCTCTCTAACATCTAACCACGTTTTCAGAAAACTGTAGAAACGAATACATCCAAAACAAGGTAGGTGCGAACTTAACCAAGAAGTAAGAGTTCAGAAAACTCAAATTAATGAATACATGGTGATGTAACTGACCTAGTTTGCAGAGTGCAGAAAATTGGTCCTCAAAAGCAGAAACGTTGCTCCCATCTTCAATGAATCCATAAATCCGTTATGAAGTGCACACGTGTACGTATAAGTCTTAACTCATAGAGAAGAACGATGATCACAAAATTTGTCATACAAAGCAGTACATATCCAACAATTTGTACCTGAATACAAAAATCTTGCAGACAAAAGTACACTGAAACCCTGACACACTGAATTTTCCTTCCTCTATCACAACGACTTCAAATAATGCGTCACTCATCCGGAGAGCACCACTCGGAGGGTTCAAAAGTAACACACATTCCTACAATGAAGGCAATAATGCCCCCATGAGAACAGAAGTTTCCGAAACCAACCCAGCAGTTCTTGTCTCCAGACGCGCCATGAAGTTGAAGTCATGAGTTCGTAGAAAACTCTACGTCTTTAAAACACACGACAAGACATCGCTACATCGCAGAGTAACAAAGAATCAACCATTGCAAAAAAAATTCCGAAAACGGTCTTCGAGGGCCATATCCACAAAGACCAACGTTGGAGAGTAGTTTCAGAGCCACAACAGCCATACAACAGGGTTGATGACACATGGGCCTTCCGATATCCACATGATATCCTCCTGATACCCGGTATCTTTCTTACTTCCCGCGCATAACGTCTGTCGCTTCAGTAATACCCATAAGAGGGCATATACTATACATATAGGCCTATACTATAAATAGACAATGCTTTAAATCTCAGTAAAGAATATTTTAATATAAGCATGCAATACGGGTAGACCAATCAAATCTGTCAAATATGTTAAATGGAGTTTGTATTTGAACAAAAGAAATATAATGAAAGTTACAAAATGTTGGACATAATTTACAAGTATACAATTTCAGTAAATGTAATGATTACGGAATTTCATACTCCTATTAATGATACTTTTACTGCACGTAAGTAAAGATTAGGGCTTAAGCGATGATAGTAATTACATCACAGTTCATTAATTCAAGAGTATCTAACACTATCCTTAGATTTGCACATTTCAATCTTATTTAAATATATAATTTTCATACTACACTATATATTTAGGTAGACTAGAGATATATTATTAGTAGATTTGAGAATGGTATAAGTTTTTATTTTGCCTAACAACATTTACCAAGAGCATTGATTTCGATACCTTGTAAAGACCGCATCTTAGGCAGTATAGTGGGTAAAAATATTGAACAACAATAAAAATTTGTTTATGTAAATTACTAACTCAAACCCAAATCTACCTACTTACTGTAGTCCATTACCACCTTAGGTAGAATTTACTTATATACAAGGTGGAACGTGATCATTATCGATAAGTATGATCTATTAGGTGATATTGAAAAGGTTAATATGTGTATGATTTATTAATATACATATGATATAAAAATGTAGATCATTTTTTCCAATGGCTAAGAGTATAGAGGATTTAATATATCCACAATTTAGAATATATAAATTCCAATCTACAACTATAGTCCACCGAAGTAAAACATTATTTAAATAACTTTACATTTTATTATTAACCTCATAATTCTAAATTATTCTTGAAAAAACGTTCTCTATGATTAATCTGCTTACAGCAATAAATAAGAACAAGTATAGCCTAATACACTAATAGCATAAACCCGAGACACTAACCCTATTAGGTGATACCAAAAAGGTTAATTTGTGTATGATTTATTAATATACATATGATATAAAAATGTATATCATTTTTTCCAATGGATAAGACTATAGAGGATTTAATATATCCACAACTTAGAATATATAAATTCCAATCTACAACTATAGTCCACAAGCTAAAACATTATCTATATAACTTTAAATTTTATTATTAACCTCATAATCCTAAACCCTAAACCCTAAACCCTAAACCCTAAGAAAACAATAATGAAATGTTCACAAAATAGACCACTTTTCATCGGAGCGTTCATCCACATAGTCACCCCCGCTGTCATTCATGTCATAAAAACTTCAATATAGTAGGTCAACAATCTACCATTTACCATTATACGTGGTTGGCACAAATTATACGTGGTTGGCACAAATTATACGTGGTTGGCACAAATTCTGCTGATCCAGAATCTCTAAAACCAAAAAATATTAGGTTAAAAGTTCGGCAACGTGCCACGTAATTCGTCCAACGGGGTCATCCACACAGTCACCCTCCACCGCACATCATCTAACGGGATCATCCACACAGTCACCCGTTGTCTTTCACGATGAGCCGGGTCATGAACGGATCCTTTATAGAGCGTCTGAAGTTAGATGACAAACATTAAGGGATATCAAGCCCTTTACAAGTTTATGTGCGGTTTGTTGATTTTATACGTGGGTCATCCAAACAATCAGATGTTGTTTTCGACATTATGGTGTGAGCAACTGGCAGTCGATAAAGGATTTATGAGGGTGTGTATTGCAGCTTCAGGTACTGCTGAAGACAGAGTACAATATTTAAGTTATACTACGAATACAAATTGCATGATACAGAACAAGCATTGCAACACGGATACTGATTTAAGCAACACATATCAATAAAATAAAATTTAATTAGGGAAATTGTGGTAAACGAAAGAACAATATGGTCCTAATCCTCATCATCTCTTAGTCTAGCTAACCCAGCTCGGATTGTAGCAACAGTGTCTTCACTCAAGCTATAAGTAACCTCTCCACCTTTGCGTCTACCCACATTGGGAATCATAGCAAATTTACAATGCACAACAAGGTGGGAATGCATATGTGCAGGTTGAGAGTTGCCAAGAAAAACATAGCTATTGAAATACTTCTGGTAGTAAGTACCCTGTAAGATAAAATCTCCAACTTCGTAATCAGAACCCCATGGGCAAGTGAACGCCGAGGTAACTTGGTGCTTGGGCAAGGAGCATTGAAGAATGTAAAATTCAACTCCCTCTTCATTTCCCTCCATAGCTGGGACAGCAAAGTTGTCACCTGCCCGAATGAGATCTCCTATTCCTTGGCACTCTAAGACCTCCTCTTCGATGGTGTCTTCATCGCGATCCTCATAATCAAGCATAACCTCTCTTACTTCGGAGAGGTTGTATGGCTTTAATTTCACCAACTCCCAGCCCTCCACATGAGACTTATTCGTACAGTTAGAACAGTCACCGTCAAAACAGTACGCACATAAGCATGACAACTTTCGAACAAATAGCAAGGTTGGATTAGCAACTGAGAAGGAGTACAAAGAATGAAGACTCTGAGAGCCCTTCACTGTCTCGCAGTCATAACTACGCTCCCTCATGCAATCTTTGGGAATTTCCCAAAAGTGCCTCCGAGCTTCCTTGATCCCAGTCTTCCGGAAATTTGTCTCTACTTCTGCACTCATTGTGGCCTTGAGGAAACAAACTGCATTGTGTGCATTTTGCATCCTTCTCCAGGTATCATGAAGTTGAGATTGTCGCAAAGCACGCTTCACAACAACACCTGCACCATCCCACTCCCCATTTCCATGGCCCGTGCCAAAGAAATTCCAATTCATGGTACATCCATTCGTGAGACTTGGATATCTTGCGACAAAGTATAAAGCCCGTGCACCCTTGAATTGGCCAGCACAGCCGTCGGACCAGACAACATGGTGTTTGGGGCGAATATCTGTAATAAGGCACCCATGTTAGTGTCTTGACAATCAAAATTAGCTATGTAATCTGTACACATTAAATTAGAGTGCTGCAGTCAATATCGGAAATTGATAAATTGAGGTAGTATTTAACAATTGAATTACAGTGGATTCTAAGCTGGAATGTTAGAAGGAAAACACAGAACATACCTTGCAATTGTAGCCACTGCCAGTGCTGCATCAAACAATGCTAAACAAATAGTGAGTCATGCTTTTCATCGTCTGATATATAAAAATGAGAATCCTTTACGATATCCCCATTTCCATTCATCATGTAAGTAATGTGCACTAGAATGGTGATTTGCGTTGAACACCAATACATGCTTTGTATTTGGTTCTGAATCTCAAATGTATAATTCTTAGCATAGTCAATATGCGACAAGATCATACCTTCACCCATGCATCCCATTGACCGCCTGCAATGGTCATCATGCCACCTCGCAATGAAATTATGTCGAACAAACTGAGGTAATTTCAACTTCAAGTATTCAAAAAATACTATGGAAGAAGTCTCCTTGTATGATTCTACAATCCTCTTTCGGGGCCTCCCCTCCGGAGTGACTCCAATCACTTCATTCTCAAAACACTTCCACGTAACAGATGTTGATGCAGAAAGTTCTTCAGGACAAATCTCCAACTTCAAAACACCACAATCAGTGCATGTACCCATAACACATGAAAGTGCATGCCACTCGGCATTCTCCGATTTTAAACAAACTATTTCCTGCCATAGAGATGTTGTTCCACTGTATGTTTTCAAATGAGCATGACAATGTGCCTCACCTAGTGGAGACTTGCAAACAACACAGTCACAAGTACAATCACTTAGGAAGTGAAGTCCATTTCCTGCACCTCGAATTTTATTGAACCCCTCTCTAAGCATGTCAATCTCAACATGGTAGCGACAGCAACATACATTCCTCTCATTGCAAGGTCTAACGAAATATGGCTTCAATTTTTCAAAAGCCCTCAATTTGATAGGAACATCGGGATGTAATTCAACAAATCTGCTGTAGAAGATCGACTGCATACACATGAAGAATCTGTAAGAAAACATCACAATATGTACTGATCCTTGAAAGACTCAGCTACACAGTCAAAACTATACTAACCAGTATAACATTTGATCGAACATACCCAGCTGATTATTACTTACGAAGAAATCCAATGCATTACACCCTCAACCAAATTCTTTGCTAAAACTATAGAGATACTAAACGAGAGGACACATAAATGTCTTTTGAGTAATTGTTCATGAAATTTTATAAACTACTAGATTACATAGAAGTTGAAATTTTATACGCATAAAACGGTCATTACTAAGCATTAGATACTGAACTAAGAAGGAGTCATTTCAGTATTCCTAAATTGGTACCAAATCAATACAAACTAGACGCTTGCAAAAGTCTTTGACGATACCTGAGTTTCCAGCAGGTAGTGAGTGCAGTGTTGTTCGTAGGTCTTTGGTCCAATCCACTTCTGGACAATCTCCTTTCGGTTTGGACTTACTCGAGTCTCCTCCGTCCACCATTTTACAACAATGTCTCTAATTTCTTCAGACAACCCTAGCCTTCTCTTTCGCTTAGCCAACACAAAAGCCGTGTCGCCAATACGCTCAGTTTTGCGGTGTAATGCTACTCTAAGGTTCTGTGGATTCACATTTAGAATCCTAGACAAGACTTTTATATTTGACGCACTTGAAGATACAGCTGCATCAAGAAGAACAGACTTCCTTGCAAGCTTGTCAGCTGACTGAGCACCCTTGACTGCCTCTAATTCTTTCTGATAGTTTTGAATAAACTCTAACTGAACCATTGCATCTACTTTACAAGGATAATACTTAGGGAGAAATGCTCTCATGCGTTCATTGTCCATGACACACTCCATAACCTTCAACCTCAAAGCAGCAGTTTGACAAGTTCGCATCTTAAACATAAAAAAATTCACAATCTCGGATGCTACAGCACAAACCCTACGTGAAGACATGTCTTCCTCTCCAATTTTAGAGGTAGTGGCAAGCAATTTTGCCTCTTCTTGTCTCTCCCTTCTCACCTCTCGTCGTTTTTGTTGTCTCTCTGCTTCCCCCTCTCTTAGACTTTCCCTACTGTCAAAAAGCTCTTCTGCCCTAGCACGAGGATCTCTTCTAATAGACCCAACGCGCTGCGCAATATTGCGATTATCACCCATTGCAACAAGGTCTCGAGAACCTTACACTCTAAGCACACTCTGATAAGAAAAATGTCCACAAAAAATCGCTCCGAAAACGTCGACAAAACAAACTCAACACCAAAACCAAAATCGCCGGATGTCAAAATCTACTGCAATGCATCTATCGTGTACCAACATAGAACAAACAGTACGACTTAAGTTCATACTGAGCAAAAACTGTAACAATTAGCCAAAATAGCGACAACGGCTAGCAAGCTGCCAGATGTAATTATATACGACAAAAAACCCTCAGGACGATATGCACGATGTCCTGAAGACTCGCGGATTCGCCGGCGATTACGGGAAAGACAAATTTGTACAGTTTGGATCGTTTCGTACCGCTTGTACAAGAAAATTAGAAACCGCCAGGGGGTAGACTGTAGCGTGCGTTCACCCCTCCGCTCGCGCAAAACTCTGTCGACTGCTACATGACTTTTGTCGGCTGCTGCTAGAAACCCTAACCCTAAAGCTAAATTGTACGAGCTGCCAGCAGAGTAACGGCTAAGGCAAGAAAGCAGAGAGGAGAGGAGAATGCAAGAAAGGAGAGAGGAGAGATGACAACAAGAAAGGAGAGAGGAGATGAGAGAGCAAGTAGCAAATGAGAGGAGGAGAGAATATAAAAGTGAGAGTGGAGAGGAGAGAGCAAAAGTGAGAGAGCCAAGGAGAGAGCAAAAGTGAGAGAGGAGAGCAAATTGCAAATGAGAGCAAATAAGGGAGGGTGAGAGGTTTACCCCCTCCTAAATTTTCGCAATGATGGCTATCGGCTGCTCGCCGATTTTCAATCGCTTGCCCGCCCGCCAAACTTTTCTGAAGTTCGCGCCGCCAAAACGTCATTTCAAATTTATTCATCCATTTCATCATTGCTTTTCATCCTGCCTAGCAGCTAGCCCTCCAAAAATTCAAAATCATTTCAAAATTGAGTTTGAATTCTTCTTGATTTGAGCGCCAACCATACTGTGGAGTTTCAGGTGGCTACCATTCCCAACTGTTTTTGACATTTCATTTCATTTCTACAGTGTTTCGTGACTCTTTGTCGTCACTCTGAGCGATCTGCTTTGCTGTTTTTATTGTTTTTACCTGACCAGAAGTAGTCAAGAATTGTGTCATTGTATTCCCCGTGTTAGTGCACGATATTCCAGAGACCGGTGGATAGAATTAATTCTACGTTTACAAAGATCTAATAGCTAGAGGCTCATTACCGTGGTATTTCACGCCAGCCGACATAGTGCATGACACCAACCAATACAACTTCTAGGAATTAGTCGGCTCTCTTGGTATCGGCTACCAGCCGATATTGTTGATTGGGCTGTCAGCCGCCAGCCGATACAAAACTATCACGTGTCCCTCATTGTCTGTCCGATCGCCCGGGTTTTCTAGTACATTGTATCGGCTGCCAGCCGACACAAGACGAGGTTGAATCGATTACATTTGTGTCGAGTTCTTTCATCTCGTTAACCTTCTTGATTCTCAGTAGTGTCAGCCGGCAGCCGATAGATCCATGAAGAGATCATGCTCCATGATGTTGGAGAGCGAACCGATTGACAGCTTTCTCAAGAACGGCGGTTCCGGGCGTTGGCGTATAGCCAAGGGCGAAGTTGTCGCTCTGTCATTTGCAAAATTTTACTATGTTGGTACTGCTTCTATCAACCATATTATCTCGCAAAAGCCATTTCTTTTAGACGCCCACGTTCTCGACGTCGCTCCAAATATCGAGATCACCTGTTTCATCCTGTTTCCCACGCCTAGCATAAAGTATCTTAGTCAGTGTCCTAGTAACAACATCACATGGGAGGTGAAAGACGTGAGACCCTTCATTGATAACCTCGATGAATCTTCCGAGCCTATCCGCTGGCAGCCGACACCGGGGCCATTAGATGAGAAGCCCATAAATCAGTTTCTCACTCTCTTTGTTAACATGGAGGTTGCTCTACTGCATGTTGACGGGATTGATCACCACTGTGTCGGAGTGGGTGTTATCGTCGAGTGCTTGCCTAAGGGCACCTGGGAGGGTTTTAGCGCCCCCCATAGCTTCTTTGCAGTTGTCAAGCTCATCACGGTGTATAAGGACTTTGTTGGTCTGGTAGCGTATTGTGAGCATCCTTCTCTCATTCTGCTTGGTGAGTGCCTTGGGTATGAAATCCTTTGGAGCGGTTACAATACTCGTCCCCTCGATGCTACGCAGCTGAATGACAACTCTATCGGCCGGCAGCCGACACACCCCACGATGAAGAGTGTCAAGGTTGAACACGACAGCCATGACAGTGCCAAGGACTCACCGTCTACTGACTGCTGCGGTAGTTCGGGTCACCCGCATCCTGCAACTGGGCTCCCTTTTGATCGCAGCGATAATTGCGGGTCCAGGAAGAATCCGCCAATCCGCGTCAATATCGTCTCTACTCCAGGGATGATTCCGCTGATGCTCTTCATGCTTCTCCGAATGACAACAGTATCTTCTTGCAGCCCTCTTCAAATAGTTCTGACAGTGATAGCGCTATCAACTTTCGCCCTTCTATCTAAGGCGACACTTATGTTCTACGACCGGAATTTCTGCGAGTCCTTGATCGGCCCGACTGGAGGAATAAGCACTGCGACCTATTGAACGAGGATCTTACCTTGTTTGGGCAGGCGATCATTCAAGTCTGTCTTCCAGATGAAGCCTGCGATGAGAACCTTCTTGGCGATACAGATGTTGGTGTAATGTTCATTTCAGAGTACGATACCCTGCAGCTCACGACAATGAGGTGGCCACTTTTGCGAACTTGTCTTGAAGGCGGTCAAATCCTCTCTAACATTGTCATGCTCTGCTCTGAGGCAACTTAGAACAGCACTTTTGACCATCCGGGACTTCAGGGAGTCCCTTGGAATCCCTACAGGTCCGTTCGTCGTAGAATCTTGTCCAAGGAGCAGCCCACTGGGTCTAGGCTCAAATCAAAGACCTCAGATTATGAGATTCGCAAGGTTAGCTATCAGTTGTGCTGCAAGAGTAGGTGCTGCCAGACATTTCCGTGGGAGTCTACTCGTTTTCTACGTCGTAAGTACTATGCTTGCTCTTTTGAAATTAGAAGAGAGACAGCGTATGCCGTTCAAAGTCAACTTCATGTACATGCACCAAGAGGGAGGAAATTCATCACGCTTGAGAATGTTGAGGTCTGCGAGAACGCTTGGTATATCATTCACGGTGTTTCCAGATCAGCTTACCACGTCTACAAGGCCGCAGCAATGGGTGGATCAGTGAGCGGATCGCATGGCAATTCTGGAGCAGTACGTCCACGCCCGCATACGATTCAGGCCAGAGCAACCCTGCAGAAGATTATTGACGAGAATGCGGACCAGATGCCTAACGAGTTCAGGCTTGTTGGAAATAAGCGAGTTGACAATCTGAAGGTTGTTCCATCTGCTCTCAACTGGGACACAATGCGCGAGCAAGTGAATCAAGTAAGTTCCAATAATTCTTATTTCTTTTTCGTCCTCTATGTCCGCCGCCGGCTGATACACTTGGTCGATATGTTTCGGATGTTTTTAACTAGACGATTTTACTATGCCACCTAAGGTCATTTCCGTCGTTGCTTATCTAGTCGTCGTTGAACCTCGTATTCGTTATAATGGGAGAAGAACAATCTCCCAAATTAATACATGAAGTTCAATCGAGCTAAAATTCACTCAGTTATTGGCCACACCGTAAGCATATGTATTATGAAAATAAAATTTCCATTAAATTGGGAGGTCCACTTAGATCAAAACATTATGTAGAAAGCATGTCATGAGATGAAGAAAATAAAACAGAGTGATTACGACCCTTGTGTTAGCAATATGGAAAGCACTTGTCGTAGATTGGATCAACATCGTAATATGAAGAATTGGATTGCATCAACCCATAATTTGAATATATAATAGGAAATGAACAGAATACAGTATAATATGTTATTCACTTACGACTATATATTAGAATACAAACTAAAGGGTCTAAGAGTCGGCTATCGGATGCTTAGAGCATCATTGATGGAGTACTACTCTTCTGAAGATGTGGCAAGTTCTTCCAAAGAGGCCTCTATGATATTGATTTGAATAGCAGGTATTGAAATAGTCATATCTTGCCCCATTCCGTCGTCCCCCCTAGGTTGCCTTGTTCTAGATTTCCATGCTGTGAAAATGGCATCCGTACTTTGAGATGAAACGTCGACACCTCTCTCCACCGTCCAACGTAGCTTTTTGTTTACATCCCAACCTGTATAATACTTTTGAACATCCCTATCCCGTGATATGGGACGAAAGAACTGGATTTCTACGGTATTAGGTAAGTCTGGGTTTGAATTTGGATCGCACATAGCACGCCCTATCCAAAATGGACGGCCATCTCGTGCCACATGGACGTAGTGCAACAAAATATCCTCAGTAAAGGTCACGTCCAACTCGGAATGATGGAGCCGGTCGATCACGTCTTTGACCTACAAAGTGGTCGTCCTCGCCGTACTCTTCACGAAGTGTCCCTCCAATGTAAACTCATCTTCTACAGCATGCGCGAGACGAGTTGATGGCCAAAACCCATGTTCCAACTCCGGAGCTTCTTCAAGAGTTGACGGGATACCAGGGTGCTGTGATATTAGTGTATCCATAGGTATACAAAGAGCATCCTTTACGTTGCTCCAATAGTATGAGAGAGGCTCATACAGTCGCCTTGATTCGATTGACTCACGTGATAATCGCTCCCAATGGTCAACAAATCCTGAAACTCCTTTCACAATCTCCGGCAAATGACGATCCGCATTGGTCGCACAAACTTGTGGTACCCCCCTAGGCTATAGCGATCTACCCTCTGAATCCTCCTTCCATAACTTAATGCCCCCCTCATCACCTCTAAGAAGCCATTCATCGTCATGGCAAAGAATTTTGTACTTCATAACAGGGCACCCACTTGCATCGAGGAAGAACTTGAACTGATGCGCTTTTGTATGTCCAACCAATGCTTCATCACCCTCCAGCAGCCACTCTTGAATGAAAGATTTGAAGTTAGGAACCTCTTGAACGAGGTGAGGAATGACAGGAAGTGACTCTAGCTTCATGAAAGATTTCATGAGAAGAGGGATAGTAGGATAATCCTCCTTATGCAAAGCCATGCTCCAACGACCAAATAATGCATCTATGTCATCATGAGTGTGACCAACTAGCATGAAATTAACATATACTTCTCGAAATACCCGTTTGGCTACGAGAAGGGACCAGAAACTGAAGACAAACCTATTTTTGTTATCACTAACAGCATTGTCCATTTGGACATTTAATATCGGGGGCAATGGCCTAGGTGGAACCAAAATGTCTGGAATCGGGCCAAGTGGATCCAAACACATCTCTGAACCATGAAGAAGAGCTGCGTAAAGAGGATGCGAAGATGCCTCTGTAAAAAGTTGTCTAGAGGAGGATTTCGGCGGAGCCTCCAGATCGCGTAGCAGCTTTGCAAATGACCCCACAGTGTAATTTGCATCATGTGAGAAAATATCTAATCCAAAATGCGCATAGCGCTGATCTACATGTCCATGAGCTAAAATGCCTGTTCTTGCTAGAGGCAATTTCATGAGACCATCTAAGTTCTTCACCTTGTGGGATAAAGCAGGGGAGGCTGTCTTCGAGTGGTCCATCTTGTCATGCATAATAGTAAGAACCTCATGAGGCATCGTCCTCGACCTAAAACGATTGAGGTAATACAAATCCCTATGAGCAAACGCCGAGTCCAAGTGCGCACTTAGTTTCCTCGACCATAAAAGTGCAGATTGACTTCCTGGTAAGGTGAGCTTCATCAAGGAGTCAAACTCATCACACTTTGAGCACCGTGCGAAATTGTCTCCTGCCCTCTTCGCGTAGTACTCAGGATACCTAAGTCGGCGGATTTTGCTAATGCTTGAAGCTGACACTGGTGGAAGCCCGCATTTAGCAAGATGTTCACATATAGGCGGAATCTGATTTTTCCACTTAAAACTTGCAGGAAGTATCTTCGTTACAACTTTCTCCCCTGAGGAGAGGCTATGAGACTTGTGAGGCATGTGGTCAGCATGCCTAGCAAGTAATGCGCCCAAGACAATGAGGCTACAACAGTATGACCCCTGGGCTTTCGTTTTCCAGTATTCCCATGATGTTGGGCTTCGAACCCTGCAGCTGCGTTCAAAGCGTTGCGATAAAAGACGCTAGAACTAACACCCATAATTTGCATCCACGCTAACGGACATACGTCTATGCCTTCAAGTGTCACGACATTCCGCCCATTAGCGTTTGTATGGAATTGTCGATGAACATCTAGTTTGATGTGGTTTCTGAACTGCACTGTTGTGTTTTCATACATGCGAGACCTAAGAACCTTTATCTTGTCTCTAGGGTAGTGTTGTACACAGTTTCGGCTACAACAGGTATTCGATGCCACTTCGTTAATTGACTACTGTGTCAACAAGTTTTTTGCTCTGCGAGGTGCTTGTGTAGGAACATTTCTATTGGAATTGTCATACGTACGAGTGTGTCTACCATTGACCCGACCATGTTCTTTAACCCATCGGTTGTACAGATCTCGCTGGGTATGGTGCAAAAGACTAACACCGTCAAGAAGAACTCGATCAATGGGCCATGACTTGAATGAGTAAATCCAGTCGTCAGGATTGTCCACAGGCACAAACAAAGTTGAAACTTGCACCACAATAACAGATTCACCGAGGGGTCCTGAAGAATCGAAGAAGGGCACCGGATCGTAAATTCGAGGCAAACCTTCCGCAATTTTGAGACCATCATTGTTTGTGCAACGCAACCGTTCTTCCCGACCAGAGCCGAGGTGGAATGACCTCAAAATCTGGAATATCCGGGTTCACTGGTGGAACAACAGTCTCCTCCTCAGCGGATGAGGTGTCCATGCTGCAGATGCACATGAACATAGAAACAAGTTAAGAGAAAGGCCATCAATCACATCGAAGTCTCTGAAATTAATGATATAAGGACTCCTTGTACAGTATAGCTCCTTTGCGAGGTCATGTAACTTAGCTCTACAGGTTGAATCTACAGTTTAGCTCGACTCGAGCTAAACTTCATAGATTTTCAATAGTCTGTGCTTTAATCGTTTAGTTTAGCTCGAATCGAGCTAAACTTTACAGTCTAAGGATTTAATAGAGTAAATCAGCTATACTATCAATTTACGTAAATTCTGGATTACTTAGGGTTACAGTTTAGCTCAAGTCGAGCTAAACTGAGTTACATATTAGTCGAGGTTTAATCCTAAGTTTAGCTCGACTTGAGCTAAACTTCATAGATTATCAAAAGTCCGTACTTAAATCGTTTAGTTTAGCTCGAATCGAGCTAAACTTTACAGTCTAAGGATTTGATAGAGTAAATCAGCTCTATTTTCTATTTAGGTACACTCTGGATTACATAGGGTAACAGTTTAGCTCGAGTCGAGCTAAACTGAGTTACATATTGCTCGAGGTTGATTCCTCAGTTTAGCTCGACTCGAGCTAAACTTAATAGATTACCAAAATTCTGTAATTTAATCGTTTAGTTTAGCTCGATTCGAGCTAAACAGTACAGTCTAAGGATTTAAATGATTACATCAACTCTCATTCTTTTGGTAAATTTTGAGTAACTTGATGTCACAGTTTAGCTCGAGTCGAGCTAAACTCAGTTAAATATTGGGCGACTTGGGTGCCTTAGTTTAGCTCGAGTCGAGCTAAACTTAACAGATTTCGAAAGTCCGTAATTAAATGGTTTAGTTAAGCTCGAATCGAGCTGAACATTACAGTCTAAGGATTTGATTGATTACATCAAATTTCATTCTTTAGGTAAATATCGACTAACTTAATGTCACAGTTTAGCTCGAGTCGAGCTAAACTGAGTTACATATTGGGCGACTTGGGTGCCTTAAATTAGCTCAAGTCGAGCTAAACTAATTGGATTTCAGTTCTCTTAAAAGTAAACGTCTAGTTTAGCTCGAGTCGAGCTAAACTGAAGCACAGTTTGCGCCATTTGGACTCCGTAGTTTAGCTCGACTCGAGCTAAACTGGTTAAATATTAACAATCTCTATTTAACGTGTAGTTTAGCTCGAATCGAGCTAAACTTTTATGGCTATGGTTAGTCATACTTTAGCTCGAGTCGAGCTAAATTACTTGACTGTACAAGCCTTGCAATTTAGCTCGATTCGAGCTAAACTGCTTCACTGTGATAGTCCTGCTATTTAGCTCGACTCGACCTAAACGTCTTCACTCTTTCTCTCCCGATAATTACGGCGCGTATTCCGGAGTACCGCTTCTCCTCATTCTCTGAAAGCAATAGGTTCGCACTCGAAGAGAGTGCGATGAAAATGAAGGCTTGTCTGCACTTACATTGAAAACACACAAATTTAAGCATCACAATAAAGGCGTCCACGACGTATGTGGAACGCTACTCTGGGTTTAGGGTTTATGACGCCGAAATTGAATTATAGAATGCAAGAAGCACGGACGATAACAGACACAATTCATTTCTTCGCCATAAGCGTGGAGTCTTACCTTGACGCTTGTGTGGAGCTCATCTTGATCCCTACGCAGCGCTACCGAATCAAACGCGCGACGGCCGAAAACGTCAAGGAGGAGCAAAGCGGCTTCGTAAAAATGAGGAAAAAGAATCAAGACGGCCAGGTTCTCGAAGGTCATTCGATTTCGTCTTTCTTTTCCCGCGCTCCACCTTATCTCGAGATGAGGCGGGAAATACAAATGTGATTTGTCGGGAAAATCGATGGTGAGATTCCGGCGGAAACTTTCTTCTCCCTATATTTCTCGCAGAAAGTAGCATCCGCGAATTCGAGAGGGAATACAACCGCCATTCCTGCGTACATCGACGAATTCTGTACATCCCTGCGACAAGATCAATCGTAATATTACACTGATTGGCCGAACTAAGCTTCCAATGAAGGCATGCATTTCAAAGTTATCATGCCAATATTGACCATGCAATTAAAACTTAGGCATACTCAAATAGTTTAAGTTTGAAAGATATATTCTTCTAAGTTTTGTATACTCATTTTCACCGTAGGTAGGAAATAAATTTACAATGTTCTGTTCATTATATAGAGAAACGGTAATTTAATTGTTTCTATGGACATTCATGATTATATTTATTGCTTGATGTGATTGGATTTATTATTAGTATCACTACATGGGGTTATATTGCATGTGGATATGGTTTGTTTCACATGTCAACCTAAATGGATATATTGTATATAAAAGATGGTAATTATTCATCTTCTCCACTTGGTTGTTTCTCAAGCGTTTTGTAGCATTTCAAAGTCCCTCATATCGAATACATTTAATATGAGTATTATTCATAGTGTGCCATGCTTTGTAAGAAATTTGGTTTTATATATGATTCATTGTCAATAAGGAAGAGTTACCTCAAATACATAGAAATATTGAATTCTCAAAAATAATGAACTGAAATAACCTGATTACCAATCTCAAGACGATAATAACTTAAATGCATACAAAAATGTATTAAAATGTAACACTCCAAATAAGTATGCTATTTCTTAAAAAGCTCTCAACATGCTTTGCAACAAATAATATAAATCTTATATTATTACATCAAAATCAAGGTATGAATGTATGGAATATAATGTATTTAACGGGAAATATTTTGAACAGTATAATCAGCATTCTAACAAAATGGTTAACTTCAGGTGATAACAGCATGGAAAGATAACTAAATTGCCAAATGCCTCCACAAAACGAAAACCCTCAAACAATGTTTGAGAGTTTGTTTCACATGTCAACTTGAATGTTTGAGAGTTTGTTTCACATGTCAACTTGAATGGATATATTGTATATAATGGATTGCATGGTCAATTTATTAACTTAAGTGCATAAAAAATTGATTTAAAATGTAAAACTCCAAATAAATATGCTACTTCATAAAAGGCTCTCAACTTGCTTTGTTACAAATAATATAAATCATATACTATAACATCAAAATCAAGGTATGAATGTATGGAATATAATGTATTCTACGAGGAAAATTTTGAAAACTATCAAAAAAAAATTAGCAAAATAATTAGCTTAATGTATAACAACATGGAAAAATAACTCAATTGCACCATTTTGCACACAACATAAACCCTAAACCCTAAACCCTAAACATAAAACCCTGTATCTTCAACCCCAAACCCTAAACCCTAAACAGTAAACCCTGAATCTTCAACCCTAACCCCTATATCCTAAACCCCGAAACTCGAAATCCTAAACACTATACTGTGAATCCTCAATACTTAACTTGGATTGCTAAACATCACATACAACATCTACAGCATTACGAACACTTTAATTGGTATGTTTGCTATCACTCATAATTTAAGGCTTTTGTTCATCTAATCATCTTGCGGGGCAAGTCTACAATTATTCTCAATTATTTATGCTAGGTTTTATGCACCAAGTTACATACAACATCTACAGCATTACGAACACTTTAATTGGTATGTCTGCTATCACTCATAATTTTAAGCTTTTGTTCATCTAATCATCTTGCGAGATCAAGTCTACAATTATTCTTAATTATTTATGCTAGGTTTTATGCACCAAGTTACATACAACATCTACAGCATTACGAACACTTTAATTGGTATGTCTGCTATCACTCATAATTTTAAGCTTTTGTTCATCTAATCATCTTGCGAGATCAAGTCTATAATTATTCTTAATTATTTACGCTAGGTTTTATGCACCAAGTTAAGTAACTTTGATAGAAAGTCTTAAATTATCTATCAATTTGTGCAAATAGTTAGAATAGCTTGCTATGTTAGATCAAAGCATATACCAAAATATTTGATCAATTATAGGTGACCTTATGTCAAGGATTTGAAATAATGAACTTGAAACGAAATAATCATCTTAAGTGAAATAGATCCTTACATCCATAACGGACATTAATGTATTATGGTCACCCTTTAATGTAAAATGTGCTCATTATTCCAAATCAATATTTTAAGCCCTTTCTCTTCATCTAAGCTTTTTAGTTTAAATTATATACGAACATAAATAGTTATTAGTAATAAATAATAATAACATTCTAATTTTAGTTATCTATAACCATGCTATAAGAATGATAACGTTCGAAATTATGATTAAATCTTGCACTATTTTCATAATGATGTTAAATAACGTACAATAAATTACTATACATAATATATTCCTATAATAATGTATTAAATAGGCATAATTACCAATATAGGAAATATTATATATTTGTAACAAAAAATATAATGCATCATTTAACTAAATATGGACTTTGGGCTTATTTATGGACTTTAAAACATGGGGAGATCTCTCCATCCATGACCTTAAAATCTACATATTTGAAGAGTATCTTCATAGAACCTAGATTCTAAAAATCATTTTGCAACTATTGTTCTTAATTGTAGACCGTGGACTGTCCATATTTCGTTAAATATGTCATTATACTTCTACATGTAATTTCTATGTAAAGGTATATTTAGAATACATGACATTATTTATTTAGAAATATGTAGTGATTACTTATGGACAAAAGTTAGAAACTAAACCTATTATATTTGAATGCAATACTTATGTACCTTGTGATTTTTAAACTTTGGAAAATAAACCACGTATGAGGATTTGAATTCAAGAGTGATACTTACGTACATTAAAATGATTGGACAAATCTTGGAAATTAAACACTTAAATCTTTATTAAAGAATACTTCGTACGTATAGGATATACTAATGAAAAAGTCATAATGATTTCACATATTAAATATTGTGGTAGGGAAAACTTTGCACTTGTCAAGGAATAACGAAATTTAAAATTTAAACCACAACCAATTCTTTCAAATTTAAACCTCAACTTAGTTCTTATAGCATTATTTTAAAAATATCCATAAAAACCTGATGTGCCATTAGCCGACAGTCTGATGGAATACCCGATTGACTCAATGGAGGAACCAAGCGTGGAGCGGAATTACGGTGATCAATCCTACATTAATCTATCGATGAAACGATTGTAGCACCAACTTCGCTGGGGGAAGCATCCTCCAAGTGCTCGATTCGCCACACACGGGCCAATTCTTGGTGTGACTCCTGCCTGTTCACTTGTCGATAGGGTTAAAGTAATTCCGCTCCGACTTAATCAATTGCGGTAACTAAATTGCGCACGGTGCTTGAGCAAGCTCGTCATGGATACGGGTTCCCCACGGTGTTTTTGACCGCACCTCGAAGCGCTTGGCAAATAGACGCGTCTTAAATTATCTTGGTTGAAAATGAATTTGGTTGAAAATGGTGACAAGAATCGCAATGTAAATTTCACATACTAAAAATAGAGTACACAATATTAAACATCAACTTAGTTCCAAAAAATTGACAATACTAAATAGAAAACCAATATTGATACAATTAGAATTAAACTTACACTATTTGAATCAGTATTCTAATGTTGCTCTACAAATTATGAGTAACAAAAGTGAATGGAAACCAATAATCATACAATCAGAATTAAAATTAGTGTGTTTGAATTGAGATTCTAATGTTGTTCTAAAAAAGATGAGTAATAGAAGTGAATAAAAACTAATGTTATTACACTTTGAATTAAACTTAGATTATTTGAATTATCATTCTAATGTTGCTCTAAAAAATATGAGTAATAAAAGTGAATGGAAACTAATAATCATACAATCAGAATTAAAATTATTGTGTTTGAATTGAGATTCTAATGTTGTTCTAAAAAAGATGAGTAATAGAAGTGAATAAAAACTAATGTTATAACACTTAAAATTAAACTTAGCGTGTTTGAATTAGCATTCTAATGTTGCAAAAAGAAGATGCGTTATAAAAGTGAATGGAAACTAATATTTATACAATTAGAATTAAAATTAGTGTCTTTGAATTGAGATTCTAATGTTGCTCAAAAAAAGACGAGTACTGAAAGTGAAAGAAATAAAATTTAAGAGATAGAAAACATAAATACAAGTACTAAATTCATGTGGAAAATGGTGGAATAAATCAAAATTTTAAAAAATGATTCCCTCATCAGTAATGAAAGCCTCGGCAGTAAAAATGATGGCCTCGGTAGTAATCATGATGATTGTATACAAATCATGAATGTACCACCGCCGCCTTTCACCTCCCACTCTCTTTCTCCCACCTTTTCACTTCTCTCATTTTCATTTCGCACTGTCGCTCCCGCATTTTCGCGCTTTTTGCTTCCTCGCAGCTTTTCGCTTCCGTTTTTTCGCATTTTCGCGCTTTGCGTAGCCCTGCGAGTAGCACTTAGAATTGGGTTGTGTGTGTTTTTTCGTGCGTGTGGTTGCTGTAAGTTAGTGAAGTAGAGTAGTTATGTAAGTTTCGGAGTTTCGGTGATTCGGTTGTAGGAGGTGCAGTGGGGTTTGCAATGCCGCGAGTGAGAAGGCGTTGTTCGAAGAGCGCTTATTTTAGAGAGTAGTTGCCTTTGAAAGTAAGTGCGTCGACGTTGGAGGAGAGGTGCGTCGACGTTGCACAGGAGGTGCGGCGCAGTCCGAGGGAAGGTGTGTCGCATTCCGAGGACGTTGGAGGGGAGGTCCGTTGACGTTGCACAGGAGGTGTGGCGCAGTCCAAGGGGAGGTGTGTCGCATTCCGAGGGGAGGAGCGTCGCTGTTGGAGGAGGTCCTGTTTTACGAGGAGACTCGTTGTGCCGGAGGGAGAGTCGCGGAGCCTCGACAGGTGCGGTTTTTCGACCAAGCTGGGTACGATTACCAGCTTTTCGATTTGATTTTTGGGTTTTTGTAGGAATTCATTTCCGTAATTCCGATTTAATTTCTGTATCTTCGATTTCACTTCGAAGCACTTTGCAAAAATTCCCTCGTCCCTCCGGCTTGCGCATGATTTGGAGAGTCCACCGGTTCTTAGTGGTTGTAGCGCATTTTTTTTTTCGTTCATTGTTGAAGAATTCCTACGAGCTCCATTGTTTGAAGTAGAAACCGCATGCTTGAGCGACACAATCACACTGCTATGTGACTGTGGCCCCTACCTAGTTGACTAAATCATCTTCAATCGTATTTTAAGACGAGAACTCTAGTTAACAGCATAGTACTGGAGATGACATGCTCGACTGGAACATTGTTCGAATCACAGACTCTGCTTTCTGCATGCTGAGGGCATTGACATTTCACATTGGAATGCTTTTTCGAATTGAAATTAGTTGCTTTTGATCTCTTCCTTGCTTGTGAAGGATTTGCAATAGGGTTTGAGGTACATGTGTTTGTGGTTCACTAGTTTTATAACTCATGCTTACAGGATACGGAATTGCGAATTGAATGAGCTGAAAGTATTGACTCTTCCTGCTCGAAGCGCATCGGCATTCACGTTTAATTTTTGTCGTGAGATAGCATTTCCAATGTTAGTGGACTAGATTGCAGTATGCATTTCTCACATTTTTCCATGTAGCAGAATTGTATCATGCACAGACGTGTGATTCTAGATTGAGTTCATGATCAATAGTTTGAATGATAAAACATATGAAAAGAAGTTTAGAAGCTTTGTAATTTGCAATACAGTAACATGAGAGTTTGTAGTTTGTTTTGCCAGCAGAATTTCCAGATATTGAATTCACAGGGCTGTTAGTATTGACAGCGAAGTATGTAATCACAAAAGGATATTGGAATCGCAGTTGAGTTTGAACATTGTTATTGCTTTTGTTATTCAACTCTACGATCGTATGTTGTGCAGATAAACGACAAGGCAGAAGAAGATCATCCGGAAATTGGACTCTAGCTTACAGGAATGGCTGGAATGGGAGAAAGGTGCTAAGTCAAATAACTCGCAATACTGAAACCACCTCTACCTCTGTAGAAATGGATATGGTGATGCTAAAAGTTTAGCTCGAGTCGAGCTAAACTAAGCACCTTAGAGTAAGTAGAATGAACCGTGGTGGGAATGAACTAACAAACGTAACTATATTCAACCTTAGGATAAGAAGTTTAGCTCGATTCGAGCTAAACTTCCCGTTCACATGAAAGATTACCGAAGTCTATTCAGTTTAGCTCGAGTCGAGCTAAACTTAGGCATCCAACTTGGTCCGTTTGTAAGTAAGTTTAGCTCGACTCGAGCTAAACTGTGACCCTATTATTTAGAATTTACATAACGAATACTAATAGTACTAAGACTCTGACTAACCATACACATAAAAGTTTAGCTCGAGTCGAGCTAAACTTCGGAATCCAACTGGCGCAAAGTGTGCCTCAGTTTAGCTCGTTTCGAGCTAAACTATTCGTTTACATTAGAGAGAAACGGGATATCTATTCAGTTTAGCTTGACTTAAGCTAAACTAAAGCACCGAACTCGCCCAATATGAAACTAAGTTTAGCTCGAATCGAGCTAAACTGAGATCTTAAGTAAGTAAAGTTCGAGCTAAAGAAAACGATTACAGTACAGACTTCTGAAATCTATTAAGTTTAGCTTGAGTCGAGCTAAACTAAGATATCATCTTCGGTCAATATGTTCCTCAGTTTAGCTCGATTCGAGCTAAACTTAGACCCTAAGTAAGTCTGAATTTACCTAGAAATAAGAGTGAGGTAATGTAAATAGTCAAGTCTTCAAACTCTGAAGTTTAGCTCGATTCGAGCTAAACTAAGACCTTAAGTAAGTAAGAATATACAAAAAAGAAGAGGGTTGATGTTAATATCCTTGATCTGTGAACTTTAGCTCGATTCGAGCTAAAATAAACGATTATAGTACAGACTTCTGAAATCTATTAAGTTTTGCTCGAGTCGAGCTAAACTAAGATATCATCTTCGGCCAATATGTTCCTCAGTTTAGCTCGATTCGAGCTAAACTTAGACCCTAAGTAAGTCTGAATTTACGTAACAAAATAACTAAAGAGCAAACCTCTGTAAATTAGTTTAGCTCGAATCGAGCTAAACCTATTGTTCACATAAGACGATTGCTAGTTATTGAGTTTAGCAGAAGTCGAGATAACCTAACGTAATCTCGCGCACAGACTCTACTCTTGTTTAGCTCGATTCGAGCTAAACTGTGACCCTTAGAAAAGTAAGCTAACATGATCATTAATATAAAACCATAGTCTAGTAAGTTCAGCTCGCATCGAGCTAAACCTCATGTTCAAATGACTCAACTGCTACCTGTTGAGTTTAGCTCGAGTCGAGCTAAACTAAGTTACGAACTTGAAATAACTGTAACTCAGTTTAGCTCGAATTGAGCTAAACTGCAACCCTTAATAGGTAGCCACTGTTGTTCATATGAGACAATTGCTAGTTAGTGAGTCTAGCACGAGTCGAGCTGACCTAAGGTAATATCGCGCTCATTCTCTACTCTCGTTTAGCTCGATTCGAGCTAAACAGTGACCCTTAGTATAGTTAGCTAATACTAACATTAACATCTAACAAAAGTCTAGTAAGTTTAGCTCGATTCGAGCTAAACTAAATGTTCACATGAGACAATTACAAGGCACTAACTCGCACATCCTGTAAGCTCAGTTTAGACGTGACCCTATAAAACTAGATATAATGTTCATAGAAACGATATACAATATTCACATTTCAGACCTTCGACTATGAAGTTTAGCTCGACTCGAGCTAAACGAAACGTTAACATAAGAGATTAATGAACTCTATTCAGTTTAGCTCGAGTCGAGCTAAACTATGGCATCGAACTCGCGCACATTACTAATCTCAAAAACTTCATGACAACTGCAGTGAGCTGAGGATGAAAGGCTTGCTCGGCCACTTCTTCAAGCCAAGGGCACCGGTGGATGATGACAATGATGGCGATCATACCTTGAACCTTGATTGCTACGAATTCAAGGACGCAACCAAGGTCAAAAACTGGACAGCGCTTTGGGCTGCGCATACGTCACACCTTACGGTCGCTGTAAGCTACGAGGGGCCTATCGCTGAGCCGATGACGATCGATGTCGACACGAAAATCACCGAGCTTGATTGCGAGTCACCGGAGGTGATCAAGATCATTTGTTCTTCTCCAGGGGCGACCCCTTACAATTTCACCGTAGCCGTCAACACAGTAGCGACGCCCTTCGATGCTGTAGCAATGGTCAAGAGTTTAGAGGCATCTCATTTCGACGAAGTCAAATCCACTCTCAGAGCTGAAATCCTTGAAGGGAAGTGGAGGTCGAAGAACAATGGGCCGATCAAAGCTAAAGCTCTGTCCTTCAAGCTCAGGAACGTCGTCAACTCCATCATTCAGGCATCGGTTGCAGCAAAAGCCAAACAAGTAGCTCAGCGACCTCTCTTCGAGCGTTCAGGCCTTACCGGAACAGGGAGTCCCATAGATAGTAGGACCACCACACGAGTCCAGCCATCAACCCCCAGAGTAACATCCACAGGGGCGAATAGTTCTGGAACCCCTGGATTGTCATCGCCTCAAAAGAGACGGTCAAGGAAGCTAGCTGATGACGCGAGGCGCAACAAGCTCATATCAGAAGAGGATTTGGCAAACGCTATCAACGACGCCGTCTCAGAGATCCCAATGATTGTCGACAAGGTAGAAGACATTGACTACACCAACTGCAATGTCATATACCAGAAATTTTTCTCTGACTGCCAAGACGCATTCGTCTTCGAAAATAATCCCCAGCAGAAATTGGAGATTGACACCATGAAGATGAAGGAAGCACCAGCGTCGTGGACAATCCGGGCCTTCGAGAAGAGGGGGCAAACCAGCCTCCTCAACTACCTCATCAACTTGCCGGACCGGTCACACAAGCAGACTCTGTGCGTCATGCCCGACTTGAAGTTCAAGCCCAAAGACGAACGGGATATGACGGACTGCGAATTCTACATCATTAACGGCCAAGACAAGCGTGGGCGTGCGTCGTCGAGGAGATGATTCGAGAAAGACACCGTCCCGAGCCTATTAAGAAGGACTTCCGGACTTGGAATGCGTACATAGTCTGGACAAAAGATGTGGATAAGCTGCGAAAAATTTCAGCTTTTTATAACAGAGTGAATCACTTCGCTCAGTTTAAACCGACGTGGGCAACAAATATCCTCGCCGCTCGGAAAGTGTGGGTAGAGTTCGGGTGTCCTCCACCAAAACGCGATGCAACCGGGGTGGCAGGGCAACGAATAAAGCCAAAGCGCGCTGCAAGCCAAGCAATCGCTTACGATGTAAGCATTTCTGAACCACTGTGTCAAATGTTTAGCTCGAGTCGAGCTAAATCAGAGATGCGATTAAGTTTAGCTCGAATCGAGCTAAATCGCATCTGCGATTCGATTTAGCTCGAATCGAGCTAAACACTCTTCGCATCTGCAGTTTAGCTCGAATCGAGCTAAACTTAAAATGCATTATTGTGAACATGAATCCCTTTGGTTTAGCTCGATTCGAGCTAAATTGTATAGCCACAGTCGATACTTACTCGAATTACCTATACTCGATTTTGCAGAAATTCTTCATGGTACAAGTGGCGAGGTTTCTCAATGATCAACGTTGTCAATCATCAAAGGGAACTAAATAAGAAGGGCGGCAAGAAATTGCTTACCCTTACTAACGAGATCAAGATCATCACCGCACTGAGAACCCGTGTATAAGCTGCGGGAATGCAGCGATTACTTGCGCCGCCCAAGGAGACCTCGTCGACCCCCGAGTCCATGGACGGATCCAAGTTCAAGGACAAGGAGGGCTTTATTCCGGACAAAGATACAACTCTCAATCGAGAGTTTTTTAAATTCCTTGGCAACCTCTCCGAGAAGGACCACGAGAAGCTCTGCAGGCACATCTTGAACGAGTCAGGGCCATCAAGGAAACTGAAATACCCGAAGGTTGTGCTCAAGCAGCCTAAATCTCATCTCGAGGACTGCTACGTATGGAAGGATTACGTAGAACGATTGAAGCGCAAAGCTATCGCCCAGCTCCAGCTTCACAAGATCGATCCTACGCTCGGTATTTTCAAGGGCGACGAACTTGACGTTCAGGCGTGGAAGAAGTTTAAGCAGGACTACCACGTCACAAAAGCGTCGAAGCGAGTGCTTCTTGAGTGGGGTGTTCCGGAGTCATACTACGCCAACCAGAAGGCGACTATGCACCGGAATAGCAACTGCGAGGTTCTCTCGCCATACGCCAAAGAGTTCTTCCGCTTATTCCTTGAAGTCCGAAAGAAATTCCAACCTACGAGTGGAATTGCTCATACTCGGTTCTTCCAAAGGGAGAACCCGATGAAGCTTCATGACTGGGAAGCAGCTTCCTGGAGTAATGACGGCGAGGACATCAATTTCGGGATCATCGACTTGGACTCGTTCGAGCCGCTTTGGAAAGGCGAAGTCTACTATCGGTAAAACGTTCTTTGAGATTTTCATGAACGTTCTCGGAGGACAAGATAGGCCTTCTCTCAAAGGCATTTCTGTCTGGCCGTTCATATGCGGGGATGAGAAGGACCTTGAGCATGTACAAAGACACTTCGCCAAGACCCGATTCGTTCTTGAAGGTGTGGAATACGAGTTGATCCAGTCCATTTACGAGCCTGCCGCCAACGAGCGTCTTGGAGGGTTTGCCGCTAAGAATAGGCAGGCACTGGAGCCCGTGCGACTTCTCTTGCTCAAGCACACATCCGTGAGGATCCGCGGGAAATAAAATCTATCTACACAAATTTCAAACACATTTCATACGAGAAGCCCCGAAAGTACAATGAGGTGGAGTACAGCATGTTCCCCAACGAGCTGAGAATGGAATTCTACCTTCAAGTCATCAAGCTTTTCTGCGGCCCCAATGAGTCTATCTGCCTTATCTATTCCGGATCAAAAGTCACATAAAGAAGCATGGTAAGATACGACCCGATTTAGCTCGACTCGAGCTAAACGGGTCGATACCTTTCCTTCCCTGAATCACTTCAATTCCTCTGACATCATTGAAATCCGGTCGGTCTGCTCTGCTCGTAATATAGTTTAGCTCGAGTCGAGCTAAACTATGTCATTCCATGTCCTTGAAGCCGCATTTATTTCATACCTTGATTGCTTTCTTGAGAATGAAGTTTAGCTCGAATCGAGCTAAACTCAGATAGTTGCATGCTTCGAGACATGAATGGATTCCTTCACATGTAGTTTAGCTCGAGTCGAGCTAAACTAAGTGATACCTCTGATACTTCTGATTTCCTTCTAAGTTATGAACTCGTTCATTTCCTTCGTAGCATGTAGTTTAGCTCGAATCGAGCTAAATGCCTTTGTCTGACTTCTCATCGTCGTCCTGCAGATGGTAGCTTCTGAATCGTTCGTCATAGCCGACAAGGACGACTCCGTTGACATACACCAGGCATATCAGATCGGTGTTAATCTTGATCCGAATGACTTCAGCATCAACGGATATCCTGTCGATGCTAATACCTTCCCTATCATCGGCAGAGCCCTCCTGAAGGGGAAAGCTAAGGTGGAAGCTGATGACGATAGTATGAAGGGCGATGACGGTGAAGGAGAAGAAGATGATGATGATGTGGAAGAAGTTGCCTCTAGCGCCGGGGAAGACGAAGCGGAAGGCAGTGCGCGCCTAGCAGGGTCGGCTTAGGTAGACGCCTCTCCTGTGCGGATCCGACAGCCCGATTTCCAGAACCTCCCGCAGGACAGCTCCGACAATCTGCGCAATACCCCGGAATCGCATAGCGGTTCAGCGCGTGGCAGGAGTTCCGCAAGTCGAAAGCGGAAAGGCTCTGCAATGGCCAAGGAATCGCCCAAGTCAAGGTTCTCCGAAGCTGCGGTGATTTCAGAACTGCAGAAGAAACTTGAGGAAGAGCAAGCCGCGATTGTCAGAATGGCTGATGAGTTTCGCGCTCGCGACGCTCAGCGCGAACAGGAGGCTCACAAAAGACACCCGGATATAATGGATATGTTTAGTAGAGCACTAGGTGGCTTAAATCCATCTGCACTTCCTCCTCCTCCTCTGCCTTCTGCAATTGCAGTGCCTAGTACTCAAAGTTTAGATGCAGGTACTTTCCATGGGGGGCAACGCCCTCTTCCTGACACTGCACCTCCAGCCACTGCTATCGTCGAGCCAGCAGCGCATCCACCTACGTCAATTCCGCGGAATACTGACTCTGAGGCTGAGGTGCAAGAGAATACCACAGGTCCCACTTCTTCTTAGATAATGGGTATACTGTATAGTTATTGAGTTGTAAAAACCGGTAGAACACTTTTTTTGATACAAACTCTCAAACATTTTTTTGTAATTAATACAGGCGTTACCACGTTCATTTTAGCTCGACTCGAGCTAAATTGCCAATCAGCCACATAGGCATTCTGTTCGGATTCACACTCCTCCTTCCACCACACTTCATTGTGTTTGTCTGATTTCAATGACCTTGTATTGCGTTGAACAGATGTAGAGGATGAGCATGAAGATATCGATACTCCGGTCATGGAAGATGTATTTGTTGATCTTGTTCGCCATGACTCGCATCCTCCCGAGGACACTCCCAATTACACTGAAGCATCGCTTCTCGGCAATGATCCTACATTGGGTGATGATGTAGATTGCACCCAACAGTCGCTAGGATCAATGGGCCTTCACGATGATGACGAGATGAGCAATGACGATATCCAGGTACTTTTCCTCAATCCATTCTTATCTTTAGAGATCATCGAATATTTGTACTAGAAGATGTTGTCTTTGAATTTATTAAACCTCTCGCAGAAAACCCTCGATAATGTTGTCCTGTTGCGACGTGCTTGCTATCCAGGTTAGGAACGCCACGGTCTCTCGAAAATTCTAGTGAAGAAATAGGTTTTATTCCAAGAGAGTCGAGGCAAAGCTTGGTTAAATGTTGTCATCGACCTCAATGGGATCCTCTCGTTATTGTTCCCCAACTTGCGAAGCTAAGGGATCCGAAAACCGTGACATCCAAGTACACTCGGCCGCGGTGCCAATCGAGGTGGGAAGAAACTTGTGTGGGTAAGGCCCGGTTGTAAAGACTTCCTCTCTCCGGGTTGGCGGCGTTCGCCACTATCACGGTTTGGAGTTCTATGATGACAACAACGACTCAAGCAATTTGTGATTATCTCTTTGGTCCGATAAAACCTATTAAGCCATTACGAATTCTCGGTCAAGAAGACTGTGATAGAGTGTCCGTGCGGAATGTTGGGGGCCGAACTATCTTCATGAAGGAACCAGGAACCCAAAAAGATATTTTCCTTAAGACCATGTCTCGCCCACCTTTTTAATAGCTATGATGGTCTATATACGAGGCCAATACTCTTTTATTGACGATAGTCCGATTAAGCACATGTTAAATCTTAGTGAGAATGTTCTTTTACTGCCTTCGTGGACTTCCAAGGTCAATAGGGCTGAAGAGGACTCCGTTTTACTAGACGAGATTTTGCCATATCTCGTAGAGCTACACGAGTTCCCAGGATCACTCAAGGAGTACCGCACTTCCCATCTTTTTGGGCGTCCTATGTTTTACGATGATAGAACAACTTGTTCTATATATGCTGACATCCTAAGGGCCATGTCGGATTAGCAACGATTCTATTCTTCTTGCCTCTTTTGAGTCTTTGTACATCCAGTTTTGTTTTAGTTTTGTTTTTTTTCACCCTGGTTTCGTTTTTCCTACATTGTAATTAACAAGTTTTGTTAGGTGTATAGATCAGAGTGAAGTGTAATTAGGAGTCTAATTTTGAATATTGTATGTTCTGAATGAGCTCAATCGACAAATCGTTTATCCATCGATTATCGTGTCAATCATTTATAATAGGTTCCGCAGGGGGTTGTCGTGCTTGGTAGATTCGTTTATCAATGGGGAGGAGTAGGGCCAACACTCCGGAGTAGAGGTCTATTAATGCGATCACCAGCAACGGCTCGATCAACCATGGATTTCTCCACCATGGTCGTGACGATGGAGTGGTAAACAGTCCCGTGGCGACCTGTCAAGTACGTGACTTGGATAAGTCGCCTTCGCCCGTGAGGTCACTTTCAGTAGGTCATAATGTTAAACAGATCGAGAATAGATGTGGGCGAACCAATCGCGTGTTGTATGACGAGGTGGACGTTACTCAAGATTTGTCACCAAAGGTTAGTTTTCTTCTCTCTTTCGAAGCATTGTTTCCGATTTCGCTGTAATCTGTGCTATGAAAATGGTTTTAGGTTCCTAAAGTATGAAGTACAATGCTTTTGTTACGAGAGCTTATTTTAGCTCGAGTCGAGCTAACTTCGATGTCCGCGCAAGATACATGAATAGGTATGTTACACGATTGTAATCTCCTTAATTTGCGGAATTGATATCTAAGACGGATTTGAATTCATTATGTGCAGGAAGGACCTTCAGAGCCCCAGTGCCCTCTTGGTTTCTCGACAAATTTAAAAGAAGCGACTAGGAGCCTTTCCGAAACGCGCCACCACTCACTTCCTAAATCAAGCATCGAGGATAATCGAAGACGACGGTTGCAACGACTGCTGGATAGCCCTATGATGCAAGATAATGATTACGGATGGACACGTCAGCGTCAACGTGCGTTCATAAAGTCTCGTATCATCGCATATGGTGGAACGCCTTAGGTAGTGATAGCTGAATTACTTTTGAATACAAAGAATAAACTATGTATTAATTACTCTATGAGTAATTTGTCATATATAAAGTTTGGAAATTTCAATTATATTCTCATACTCTCCTCTTATACTGTGGCTTTTGTGTCGATCAGCACTTTTCAACAACACCTCGCACTCAATACAAGTGCGAACCCCACGTTTATAGCATCTTCCTATCATATTTAGGTTATCAAGTCATTTAAATTGTACAATTTACGCGCCTATCGTACAGCTTTTAGGCCTCATAAATCCCTTTCAATCTCCCAAAATCCTGCATATTTCCCAATATAACGAATACGAGGTTGTTGAGTTAGTTGTTGGCTGGCAGCCGATACTCCTTTAGCGATTAGTTTCCGCTAGTCTCATTGCACTCTTGTCGGCTGCCGGCCGATAGGAGGCGTCGACCAGGATATTGACATCCTTCTTTATATCCGCCTTCTAGGTGAATATCAAATGCCACCATAAGCTGGTCTCCCAGTCCACCATCAGTCAGCTTCGACAGAACCACTTCAAGAACGTTGAGGTTAAAGCTGTTGGGAGCAGCTTCTCCAAGTATACTGAGTGCGACTTCCTTGTGAAGTGCATATCCAAGTACCCAAGGGGCTGTGGTGAGTGGCAGGCATTAGTCGATGACCGGAATCACCATCTCAATTATCAGCGTGCCTGCCGCCATATTTATGGTGGCTAGAGTTCCCAGTCCTGCCAGAACCCGTCGGAGTTTCTATGATAATCCATGACAAGATGGATACCACAAAGACGACCATTCCCAGAATGCAGAGGATTACAAAAGCCACTGGTGGCCTTGGACAGATTCCGGTTTCTGTTACCGGCATGTTGACTCACGGCCACGGTGATGGTGCGTACGCGCACTTCTCCACTGCGCTCTGGCCGGGGGATTCCAACTTCACAATCTCTTCCTTGTGTCCAGTATTGCGAGCGCTTGAGAAGCCACTGGTACGTGAATCTCGGGAGCTGATTCCCACACCTCCACAAAACAACTTCTTCCAAGCTTTGCTACATGGAAAGTCTAGGTGTTTTGCATCTATCCCACCCGCCACCGGGACTCAATTTGGTCCTCCACAACCAGGACGTCCGCTCGTTCCGCTTCCGCATATGCTCTTCTTGCAGCTTGATAATTCCGCCAAGGACAACAACAACAGATTTGTGATGGCCTTATGCTCTTTGCCGACCGCTCGGTGCATATTCAAGGAAGTCACTGTTGGGTTCCTGATTGTTGGCCACACTCATGAGGATATTGATGCCCATTTCAGTTACCTTTCCAAGCTCATCAAGTAGAAAAACACGTATGTTCTAGGCAATCTCATGAAGGCTTTCATGGACAGTCTTTCAAGGCTTTCAAGGCTCGCAGAAGACAGTCGGGTTTATTCTTGAATTCGTTCAAGAGGTTGCAGATTTCAAATCCTATGTCAAGGACTTCCATCACGACGGTGCCAATAAAATTGTTGAACTTGGTGATATGCATCTTTTCAAGTTCTGGGTCGAAGAGGACGGTGACGATCGTGGCTGGCCTATCATGAGGAATAAGAGGAAATCGACTGATTCGTCACGGCTCCTACCTGGTCCCCCGGTCAAGATGTGGACTTCGGACGAGCAAGGAAGACATAGAATTCCACATGGCGACCCACGTCCTGTTCCATTTAAGCCATTATGGGGCGTGACGGAGGTTAACCCCAACAAGTTAAACTCCGTGAAGGAGCAAGCTCGTGCCTCGGAGTGCAATGACAAACAGGGTTTCATCAAGCACGGTATTTCTAAGTTCATTGAGTTCTGGACGTCCGGTATGGCGCGTAACAGACGTTTCTGCGAGGAGATGGCTAGACCTGTTGGCTACTGGGAGCGAATCAACCGAGAGATCAATTCACCATTACCGTCTACCCCTGACGTTCTTGTAAAAGGATTTTGGCCTATTTCAGACTGGACTCGTGATCATTCTCGTGCCTCCCAAGATTCTGGATCTTGCTCCTCTTTCTCACAGGACATTACGCCTGAGGATGATGCAGTTGCTTATCCTTACTGTGTGTAAGAGTCTAGCTGTCAAAACAAGCAAAAACTACAAAAGAAATATATTGATCCAAGACTTAGGTTTACAATGAATAAGAGTCCCTTATATACTAATCTCTTGGCTCAATCTGCCGAGGCTATACTTTAGCTCTCTTTGCCGAGGCTATACTTTAGCTCTCTTTTGCCAAGTTCTATTTATAAAATTAATAGCGAGTGAACATCCGAGCTTATCAACGAGGCCTTGGCCCATGACAAATGCCTCCTCCTCCTCCTCCTCCTCATGTCTTTGATGAATTAACAAGTGTCATACAAGAGAATGTGCCCAAGGAATA
The DNA here is from genome assembly GCA_037043015.1 of Bryum argenteum. Taxonomy (NCBI): domain Eukaryota; kingdom Viridiplantae; phylum Streptophyta; class Bryopsida; order Bryales; family Bryaceae; genus Bryum; species Bryum argenteum. The sequence continues at coordinate 28,363,725 of CM073321.1, read as the reverse complement.
TCAAGATGACGCGCGCAACAAGCGCTCGTAATCGTCTAAGGCCATGACATTTTGTAATTGGCAAACCGGTTCCCAAGTAGGCTCCGCCATCCCATCCCACTTTACAAGTAGTTGCCAACCGCGCCCACGACGCCGATGTTGCAACACTCTTTTAACAAAGATACTCGTCCCTCGCTAGTGGATGCCTCGAAAGCGGGATTGCTCAAAACAACACCGGGCTCATTATCATGAGGTAGTTGGGAAGGCAACGGATCCTCAGCTGCCTTCTTCACTAAACTCACATAAAAAACAGGATGAATACCTGACGGTGTATTCAAACGAACCGCATGTGTACCTACGCACTCCAATACACAATAAGGAAGAGCAATCCAATCAAGCTTCTTGATTGGCCGGGACGTGTTGATGTTCTTCAACTTCAACCACACACGATCACCCGGACGAAAATCCTCGGCCACCGAGCGTCGTGTATTTGACTGACGTTCTTGAGTCTCTTGCGCAATGGCCATCGCCGTTTTTGCCATTCACTTGAATTACGCCAATTTCTCAACAAGCTTGCGTCCTTTTTCCGCCGGTGACAACGAAGAACCTGCCTCCTCGGGTATAGTAATATTCATGACCGAATGATGATAACCGTGAGTCATAAAAATGCGGACATACCTACTGATCGCGACACACGATTATTCAACGCCATCATCGCGATCGGCAAATCGAAAAGCCCAATCTTCTTGCTCAAATGTCGTGAAAATACGAAGATATGTTTCAAGCTCTTGATTCGCCCTCTCTCATTGCACCATCTGCTCCGGATGGAAAGTCATCGACAACCGACGCGTAATCTTCATCAATCTGCATACTTCATCCCAAAGCGGACTAACAAATTGACTACCACGATCCGACACAATTGCTGCAGGCAATCCGTGATGCTGAAAAACTTGCTCTAAAAGTTTGTGAGCCACATCAAGTGCACGAATTGTCTTCATAGGCACAGCAATGATAGATTTGGACAAACGGTCCGTCACAACCATGATATTTGTATTTCGTTGCTTGGTGCCAATCCGTAATAAAATCAATGGAGAGCTCAGTCCAAATCCGTGCCGAAATTGGCAAAGGTTTTAGCAACCCTTGCTTCTGCTCCCGCCAAATCTTCGATTTTCCACACACGTTGCGCCCGTACAAATCTCCGAACATCTTGTGTCAACCTGTGCCACGATATTCACGTGCAATCAAGTCACGCGTGCCCTCACGACCTGGATGTCCTGCTAGTGGTGAATCATGAGTAGATTGGATCAAACGCGTCCGAAGAGGTTCGTGCGCCGAATCCATATTCGTCCACGCCAACGCAATCGATGACTGAATCTGCAACACTCACTAATCGTGATAGGTAAGCCCCATTCTTTAGGTAGTCGGCGCTCACCATCCATAACCGCCTTTCGCATCTTCCAATGACGATGATTTGTTTGCGGGGCAACATCCCATAATGCAATCATCTCTCGTCAATAAATGGACATATGGGACGCGGGGTCATTATCGACTCAGAAGCGAGCCTCTTTCTCCAATCGCATCACCATCTCGCGATCCATGCGGATTTAGCGACAACCTTCAAAGCGCCATCATCTCCGTCAAAAGCCGATGATATCGATTCATGATTCGATCATCATCTGCGTGTTGGGAAGATCCTGTTTTCCGACGAGAAAGTGCATCCGATTGAACTTGATCCTTGCCAGGCTTGTGCACGATCTCAAAGTCAAAATCATTCAACTCGTAGGCCCAACGCATTTGCCTCTCGCTCAAATGTTGCTTCTTCTGAAAATAAGCCAAATTGCGATGATCTGAACTCACTTCAAAATGTTGGCCAACAAGTAATGTACGCCACTCGCGGATGCAATGTACAACTGCTAGCATTTCCTTGTCATGAATCGGATAATTGGACTCCGTTGGACTGTGTTTCTTCGAGAAATAAGCAACCGCATGCCAAAGTCCGTCCACCTTTTGCATTAAGGTGCCACCAACAGCATAACCAGAGGAATCACATTCAATGGTTGTTTCCAAACCTGGAGTCCATTGAACGAGCACCGGCGCATGAATTAATGTCTCCTTCAATCGATCAAAGGCATGTTGACATTTCGATGTCCAATGGAAAGGTTGATCTTTCCGCGTTAGTCGAGTAAGAGGTTCTGCAATGTTATAATATCCATCTATGAATTGTCGATAATAATTGCAGAAACCTAAAAATCCACGAACTCCTTTCACTTTTGTTGGCGGCTCCCATTGACGAATTGCCTCAAGTTTTGCTGGATCAGCCTACAAACCGGTCTTCACCAAATATCCAAGATACTTAATAGTGCCTGCTTCAAACTCGCTCTTATCAAAATCAAGTTGAAGCCCTGCGTTAGCAAGCTTACGGATGATCCTGAGAACTGCATCACGATGTTCTTTTTGAGTATCACTATAGATCACCACGTCATCAATATATGCGGAGCAAAGATATATCCAATTAAATCGCGAAGTATCCAATTGATATATCGCTGAAAAGTTGCAGGTGCGCCCGTCAGTCCAAACGGTGTGACCAACCACTCATATAAGCCAAAGCGTGTTTTGAACGCCGTCTTCCACTCGTCACCTTCTTTCACACGTATCCGATGAAACGCAGAGATTACATCAACCTTGGAGATATATTTGGTCAAAGAATGGATCTTAACGTCTCATCAATGCGCGGAATCGGATAGTCATCCTTCCGACTCATCTCGTTCAATCGCCGATAGTCAACACGTAATCGCAATCCTCCGCCAGGTTTCTTCACAAATATGACCGAGTCTGCTGCGGTGAATTACTTACGCGAATAAATCCATTATCCAACAACTCCGTAAGGGTCTTGTGCAAAACTAATAATTGATCCTTGGACATCGATACAAATGGCATGGCGGGGATGTCATCATTAGTCTTCCTTCAATAAGATTGATCTCGTGATCAACCCCTTTCCTATCGGGGGCAACGACTTTGCATCTTGTCGATTAAAAGCGTCAATAATCGGCATGAGCGGTCGGGAGCAATGTTGTGCGGGTCCCTATATACCTTTTGTAGTAGTGCCTTCGGATGTCAACCAAGTGGCACTAAAACCTCTACTTGGTTCACCGCTTCCGCAAAGTTTGAATTATCGATGCACGTATCTCTTGCATTGGCTCCAACGTAATCGGTCGAGTCTTCACAATCATCTTGAAAGGTTTTCGAATGCAAACCTCTTCTTTAGCAGGTCGAACACTTGCATCATGTCGCTCCATCCAACCTTTTCCCAAGATTATATCATCTATCTGTCATGGAATAACATAGGCAACAATCTTCTCCTCCATACCATCAATATCGGCCATAAAATTTACAATTTGGCAAATCATAGGCCGCTTCTTCATTGTCGTAACTTGCTCCAAAGATCTAGGTTGAATAGATGACGCATCCAACCCTCTCCGTCGAACAAATTGCTCAGACACAGTTGCAAAGTATTGGCATCCAGAATCACACAAAGCACGAGTAGATATAGTTGAGTTTATTAAAACATCAACATACATACCACCCGTGTCTAAGTTGTCTCCTAAATTCTTGACATTGCTCTTCTTTCTCACTGCGCGCACTATCGAAGTTTTGTCCGCGCTCTCTTTCTTCTTCTTCTCATTGCCTTCACCTTGCTTGGATGAACAGTCATTTGCACGGTGGCCTCGCTTCAAACATAAAAAACAACGTCCCTCTTGGCGACACCGTTGTTGTTCCTCCAAACTCAGACGTCTCCGAAGCTTGCTTATTTGGACTGTAGGCATCCAATCCATCTCATCTCCATCTGGCCATACGCGATTTGATGTCGCGATCGGAGTCGCACGACCCTTCGATATTGCAAGCAATCAAGTTGAGAGCCAACCGCCAACAAAGCTTGGACAAACATACCATAATCGATGTACGTCACAGGTCCAATCATCGCGTTGCATCTCTCGAGTTGAGAGCACCGCGAAGATATCCTATCTTCACCATATTCGGAACCATGGTAAGTTGACTCTCACCAAGCTCCTTCTCAAACTTGGGCAAGAATGTTGCGAATGACTCCCTACCCCCGCTTCATTGCTTGAAGCCGATTCAATGCCTGCGCACGCATTCGGTCGATGTAAACGCTGTCAAGATGTTGAATAAAAGTCGCCGCATTGCAACCACGTTGATTTTGGTAGAAAGATACTACCATCATCTGCGCCTTCGCGTCCATCCTCGAAAACAAGTATGCGGCTTGATCTTGAGGTGTACCAAGATGCACTCCATCAATTCAAGCTTGTTATCCGCTTCGACCTTCCATATCGGGTAGCCCTTGCGACTCCGTCAAACTTTGAAATATCGGCAATCGCTTGCGCAATGCGACGGCGCTTCCTCCATATTGTTCTTTGCATTGATTGCGGCATCATCTCGCGATGAAGACAGACCTCCTAAACTCGTGAATTGTCCGGCCCGGCTGAGCCACTCGCGATCGTTGTGCAACCAATCGCTGATAGCCAACTTCTCGACTGGCGAGAAGCTTGAAGTTGTGTGCGCAACCTCACGATCTCCTGTTGATAGTCTTCCGCCGTAATTTCTCCTTGCGCTTTGCTGCTGCTGCAAGATCTCATCATCGATCATCTGGGCGTTCTCCATCTCAAAAAGCAACACCTCTCAATCAACTCTTCAGACTTCGCAATGCCTTCAAATGCGTCCCGGTTCTGTGGCTATCTTCAATCACTACTACGAGGGTGGATAAGTTCCTCAATCTAATCAATGTCCTACTTTTGTCATTTGAAAAAACAAGGGAGGATGAAGCCCTTCAGAAAATCAAGAGAAGTCTTGGATTATGTAAGAGTCTAGCTGTCAAAACAAGCAAAAACTACAAAAGAAATATATTGATCCAAGACTTAGGTTTACAATGAATAAGAGTCCCTTATATACTAATCTCTTGGCTCAACTGCCGAGGCTATACTTTAGCTCTACTGCCGAGGCTATACTTTAGCTCTACTGCCGAAGTTCTATTTATAAAATTAATAGCGAGTGAACATCCGAGCTTATCAACGAGGCCTTGGCCCATGACACTGTGGTCCTGCTAAAGACCGACCGAGGCTTAAGTTTAATCCATTCCGTGATGTTCTTCTTGGTGACTTTGTCTTATGCCGCCCCAGCGACGACCATTTCCTTCCTGTCTGCCTGGGACGAGTCCTTGAGTGTGTTGATCTGACGCCTGGTCCTACCTATGGCAATTTCAAGATCGAATGGTGGACCCCTATGCGAGCTAAGAAGGAAGGGAAATCGATCACCGCTAGAGAGTGCTGGACTCGCCGCTGGCATAAAGAGCCTTGTTTTCCTCGTATTGTGAATGTGAACATTGTCATGTTCTCTTGTAGGATGTTGTCATATGCAAAGAAAGGTCCACTTGCTACACATATCATTCCCGAGCAGGCCGCTGCAGCTGCAATGTCTAACCTTGAGGCCGCTGGAGCTGTTCCCTAAGGTGTTCTGCATACAGTTGTATCGGCTTCCGGCCGATACGCTTCATGTGAGCCTCACTCGCCTCCTCACACTCTATGACGGACCTGCTCTGCACTTGTCGGCTGCCGGTCGATACTAATCTTCACTCATATGCTTTCGCACCAGCAACTCCAACCTCCTATCGGCTGTTGGGCGACACTACGCTCTACTCACTGGTTCTTATCCAACTCACCCCAATACTGCGTTCCATGTCTATAGTCATTGTGTCCCTGTTGTATTTTCGCTATGGCATACTCTTCTTAGTCAGTATGCTAGAGTTCTTTATCACATTCGCTTTACTCATCCCATTACTCTTGTTTACATTTTCTCGGCTGGCGGCCGATACTGGACTTAGCTATCCATGACTTTTTATTGCAGTATATTCATCGTTTTCACATTTCTAGCGTTCATTGGTTCTTTCGATGTGCTCCGCCCATTTCTCTAGTTTACAGTTTCCCAGCTGGCGGCCGATATTGGACTTATCTTCCTATAACATTCCGATACAGTATATCCTACTGTGTCATTATCGTAGCGTGCATTGCATTGTACAATTATAATGTATTCGTCGTATTTCATTATTCTCGCGTTTTTCCGTCGGCGGCTAATATTTGACTTTGCTATTCATGACACTGTATTATAGGATCCCTCTCGATCATGTTGAATTGATCTGTGTATGAATGAATGTGCAACTTTTCGGATTCTGTTTCTGAGCTGAGTTCTGATAATATGTTACTACTACTTTGACATATTCATGGGGCTTTTATCGGCGGCCGTCCGATACAACATTTCAGCTAATGTGGGTTGGGGATGGGATCTACGGTCTACGGTCTAGGGTTTAGGGTCTAGGGTTTAGGGTCTCGGGTTTAGGGTTTAGGGTTTAGGGTCTCGGGTTTAGGGTTTAGCATTTAGGGTTTAGGATTTAGGGTTTAGGGTTTTCCTTGTATTGGCCTTCGGCCAATATAATTTCGATGGTTTATTTTTAGGTAATTTAGATAGTTTTATAACTTTATATGCACTTTTCAATATATCTTGATTGATTTTCCGGGTTGTTTTCTCATAGTTTATAAACGTTTTTTATTGTTTATTAATTTGGCATACATTTTGATACTTATTTTTTTAGTGAAAATATCCATATGTTCGGAATTTGTCCATAATTAGTTAAATATCCTATATAAGTATGCAAAAATTTCCGTATATATTTAAAGAACTATATTTGCTAACTAAATTATTTTATTAATAAAATAGTGATTGAGTAGTATTATTCTAATACTTTAATGTTGAATAATAAACATTAATTAATTTATTGATTTTATTAAAATATATTATTATAATATTCTCAAATATTCATATGATATATATTTAAAATTAAATTATAATATTTAAATATTATTATAAAAATTGGACCAATGAAAAAATCTAAAATTTTAAGATTAATACTATGAAATTTTAAGATTTATATTATGAAAGGTTTTGTCCTCTATCAACCGCTGCCCAGTATCATGTTTTTTTACAACCAGGCTACTTTCTACCCCCGTATCGATAACTTTCAGAATTTTTTACTTGGTGAAACCGGAATTTCTTGCCAACGTGGCAGTTTCATGTCTAACGCGATGTCTTGATAGACAGCTTATAAAACATCCACATATCTTTGGATGTCTTCAAGTCATCCCGCACTCCTACTTGAAGACATCTTCAAAACGGCAAGATATCTTCCCATCTTACAAGACATTTTGCAAGACAACAAGACATCTTAAAAGTGATTTACCCAAATCTAAAAGACGTCTAAATTCGATGGTTTTCTTATAGTGCATTGTAGCTTTTATAGGAAACTATGGCGTTGGATGCTCATGAGCATCTCTTATGAGATGTTGCCTTTGTCGTCCCTTGGAGTGATTAGAGTTACGAGAGTGGGAGAAGGAGGCATATGTAATGGGTTAAGGCCCAATAGTTAGCTTGGTTGTTCACTTGCTAGCCTTTAATTACAACAAAAGCTCATGCATCAAAGTAAAATCAACTGTGAGTAAGAAGAAAGAAAGTCATTGAGGTGGATAGTATATAAAGCCATCTCTATAATTTGTAATCGCAAGTTTGAGATTTCTTTTATATACTATATGTGGGGGCCGAAACTCGGAATGGGGGTGAAGCAGTTTGGTGTGCAGACAGGTGTCCAAGGTTGCTGTGGCAATTGGAGTGGAGAGAAGCAATGGCGCAGAATCATCCGCAACAAGGTATCGTAGAGAAGGTGGCGTGGCGAGCAAGTCCAAAAGACCGGACGTAGTGTGCGGAACTTCGGGAGAACCTCCAGATGATAGGCCGCAAGGACTTCCTCGACCTACCTTGAGAAGTGTCGTCACATTAGGTATTGGCGGAACTTGGCAACAAGGCTATAACTTAAAGAATCAGATTGAACAGACTTCGGTCGTGACCAGAAGCGTGGATGATGCACACGTGGCAGTTGACCTATGGCATTCCTGGACAACGCGCATGTCGTTGACAGGATTTGGAAGTATATGGGACTCCGGGCAAAGTTTTCCAAGCCGCCGTCGAAGAAGAACGGCTACAGGCTGGACAAATGTCAGGATCTCGGGAATAGGGGATGCTCGAATTCCTCGTCCCTATTCTTTGCCCAAACAAGCCTCATATACTGACAATGCAGACTATCGGGACTATCTATAGAGCATACTTCGGGTAACGCGTCTTGTGAACTATCAATATGGTTCACTTGGATGAGGAATCTTTTCCATAGCTTTTGAACATAATTATCCGCATTGTGTTAGCCTAATTCAAGCTTATTATGCTATTTAGAAGAATGTCCGTTTTGAGTTGTGTTGGATATATTGTCATAGTGTTTTAATGAGGTTTTCCTTATTTTCTAATATTCGGGAACTTGCGGTGTTCCATAGTTATAGTTATTAATTCAAAAGTACGGTGGGCTATTCTGATGGCTCTACTCTAACTACTAGGCCTAAGTGTGTTCTAGGTATTTATTCTAAGTGTCGTAGGGGCTAGAGTAAGCAAGGAATTTGGACGTAGAGAGAGGATTGGAGGGCTAGATGGATGAATTTTGAAGAACGGACTCTGTCCTCACAAAGCGGTTGCAAATTTTCCTTGTGAATTCCATCTTTTGCAATGTCTTCCAAGTATGTCAAGGGTGTGTGGGGTGCGTTGGGTCTAAAGGGTGAAAAAAAGAGTGTGTGTGTTTTCTTTTAGAGTTAGTGAGTGTTGTGAAGAAATTTTTTGGATCTAGACCTAGTTTTCGTGATTGACCGTTTGAGGTGCGATATTAAGAGATTTACAACAAATTAGAAGACGCCCTTTTAAATTTAAGAGCGCCTTTGAGTTTCCTCTCCAACGGCACCAAGTTCGTCCTCAGCGAATTAAGAAAGGAGGAATGGCGGCCATGTGTGTAGAGGTGGGTATGATGTGGCGATAAGTTGGAAGGTCCAACTTTGGAGCGCCATAACTCGAGATTTAGGAGGAGCCAAGAGATGAGCTTTTGGATCCATAAGCGCCTTCACGTCTTCTCTCCAATGAGACCAAGCTTGGCCCAAGAAGACAAAGAACGAGGGACTGACGGCCATTTTTGTAGCCAAGGATCTAGCAGCAGTTGCATTCAGGATCGAAAGGGAGTTTTTGTTTCTCAAATACTTGATTTTTGGTATTTCATGATTGTGTTAATTTGTATGTTAGGTGGATGTTTGTAAAAATGGTAGCTTGTTACCTCCCATGTTACCACGAGAACCTCGGCCGAGGAACCAACGCCGCGGAGTATAGCAGCAGCGTTGTAGAGTAGAGCCCAGGGAGCGCGTAGTGCAGTTAAGGTTTAACTCATATAAAATCAAGGATGCAACGTAGGGTTTAGTACTCTTCATGTTACAAACACTATGAAGATTGATAGCCGGAGTACTTGTTAGCACTTCAGCCGGATTGATTCTGTACTTCCTTATCTTAACAGGAATTGTCACCTTCTTGTGATTGTCTCATTCCCTTGTATTATCTTGCTCTCTTGCTCTCTCTCTCTCTCTCACTCTTTCTTGCCTCTGGACGATCACCCGGTTAGTCGGCCGTAGGTATCTTTTGCCTTCGAACTATTGCCGTGGACAAGGTAGCATACGCGGATCATACACAGGACCACGTTGTTGTCTTTGGTTCCCTACTTGGGACACCACGAAACCAAATTCCGTCCAAGCGTTGATCCTCGATATCAGTTTCCACGGATCTATACCACTGAGGCCGTGGATTGCAACTCTACTAACTAAAAACCCCTGTCCAAGGATATACTGAGGACCCTTTTCCCCCTTGTATGATACTGAGTGACTCACCACGATGTGGTTACTGATTTCCCCTCCTTTCCACATCTTTTTCTGTACTCCAGTCATCTCCATAGCCTAACCCTGGCTAACATTTTGGTGACCATGCTGGAGATGGAATACTCAAGAGGACAAGGAATCCCGGAAGGATACATTTCAAAACCACAAACAAAATGGCCCCAAAAAGAAATGTCGCGGACAAGGCCGCGGAAAACGTGGCAGAATGAGCAGTGGACGTTGAACACATACAAAAAGAGGAAACTAGAGATTCCTACAATAGACGAAACAACAGATGATAGATCTGGCTGAAAAGATCGATGCCACAAATGCCAAGTTAGAATTGCTTAGCATTTAGTATCAAAACCTCCAAGGCCATGTGCAACCCGAGGCAATCGCGTCCACGCCACATACCGATGAAGGACGGGAAGACGCTATAAGGTCTACCACCATACCCTGCGACAACCACACGGCAACCACATCACAAACCTCGGGGTTATCAGCACCGTCACGCACAGTAGCACCCCTAGTGGCACCTGCTGTAAGCCACGGCCCTGGTAACCTCGACGTGTTTAGCAAGCTACCCAAGATACCATACCACCTCTTTGATGAGTCCGGAGATCTGGATTGGCATATTAGACGTTTTAAGGTTATTTCTTGTACTAATGGTGTTGTTGACACGAAGGATTTACAGAACATATTTGGTACCACGCTCCAAGGAAACCACATTAACTGGTACATTGATTTTGAAACTGAACATGTCAATGCTAGTTGGGAAGATGTAGAGCGTAGTTTTTTGCAGAAATTTCAAAAACTGAAGACAACTTCGGAGGTCCTTGGAGCATTAACCCCATATTCGTTATATTTGGAACATTTTTATTCCCCAAATTAAAACAAGACAACTGATGAAGCAAAAATCAACATTTAGAGGGGTTTCACAGTATGCATATGTACTCGGATTTTACTACTTTCCATTATATTTGGAGATGATATGAGACCTCTTGAATCTTAGAAAATATGTTTATCTTAAAAAACGTTTCCAACCATACATATATTTGATACGGTACATGTCAAGATTAACATACCAACAAAAAATAATTTTCTTTCAATTGATAATAATGATGGAGTCAACTTAAACAATCTTCTTATACAAAATAATTATATTGAATATGGATAGTAAATAGTACAAATATATAATACTCTATATACTAAATATCAAAGTAATATATATGTCAATACCAAGATTAAGTACTATCACACCTACTCCATAATTAATACTATATACTAGAAGACTACTCTTGAGAAGATGAAGCAAGCTCCCATAAAGAAGCCTTGATGATTTCAACCTGCTTCTTAGGTATTGTAATAATTGTGTCTATACCTTCACTGCTTTCCTCGTCAGAATGTGTAATTCTTGATTTCCAAGCAGTGAAAATAGCATCTGTAGGTTGCAAACATACATCTACACCTTTCTCAATAGTCCATCGAAGCTTTCTATTTGTATCCCAATCTGTGTAATACTTCAAAATTTCTTTGGAGCGTGACATTGGACGAAAGAACTGGATGTCGACCGTATTGGGTAGGTCTGGGTTTGAATTTGGATCAGACATTGCTTGCCCGAGCCAAAAAGGCCGGCCATCGGTGCCGCATGGACGTAGTGCAACAAAATAACCCTTATAAAGGTCAAGTCCAACTCGAAATGATGGAGCAGGACGAACACGTCTCTGGCCAACAAAATGATCATTGTCGTCGTACTCTTCGCACACATTCCCTTCTACAGTAAACTCATCTTCCATAGCATGTGCAAGTCGAGTTGATGGCCAAAATCCATGTTGTAACGGTAATGGTTCCTCCAAACTTGACGGAATCCCATTTTGCGACGATGCAAGTACATCCGTGGGTATACAAAGAGCATCTTTAACACCGCTCTAGTAATATGAGAGAGGCTCGTACAATCTCCGCGATTCAATTGACTCACGTGATAATCGTTCCCAATGATCAACAAAGCCTGAGATCCCTTTCACCACCTCAGGCAAATGGCACATCTCGTTTGGACGCATTGCATCCGCTTCACCACGTGGCCATAATGATTTGCCTTGAGAATCCTCCTTCCACAATTTAATACCAGCATGATCACCTCTAGGAAGCCATTCCTCGTCGTGACAGAAAATCTTGTACTTCATTACGGGGCATCCACTTGGATCCATGTAAAACTTGAATTGATGCGCTTTCGTATGCCCTACCAATGCTTCATCGCCAACTAACATCCACTCTTCAATGAATTTCTTGAAGTCCGGAACCTCTTGAACGAGGTGTGGAATAACATGAAGTTTCTCTATCCTCATAAAAGATTTCATGAGAAGAGGGATGGTAGGATAATCCTCCTTTCGCAACGCCATGCTCCAACGCCCAAATAACGCATCTATGTCATCATGAGTGTGACCGACAAGCATAAAATTTACATATATCTCTCGGAATACTCGCTTCGCTACCAGAAGAGACCGGAAACTGAAGACGAATCTATTCTTGTTATCACTCAGAGCATTATCCATTTGAGCATTCAAAATTGGAGGCAGAGACTTTGCTGGAACTAGGATGTCAGGAATCGGGCCTAATGGATCCATACACACCTCTGAACCTCATAAAAGAGCAGTATACAGTGGATGCGATGGGGGCTCTGTAAAGAGCTATCTAGATGAGGATTTAGGTGCAGCTTCGAGATCCCGCAGAAGTTTTGCAAATGAGCCAACCGTATAATTGGCATCATGTGAGTAAACATCTAGTCCGTAATGAGCGTATCGGTGGTCTACATGACCATGAGCAAGAATTCCCGTAACTGCAAGAGGTAACTTCATGAGTCCGTCTAAGTTTTTCACCTTATGAGACAAGGCAGGTGATGTTGTTTTTGAGTGGTCCATCTTGTCATGCATAATGGTCAAAACATCTTGAGGCGACTCCTTAGACCTAAAGCGGTTAAGGTAGTACAAGTCTCTGTGCGCATATGCGGAATCGAAGTGCACATTCAACTTCCTCGACCATATAAGCGATGATGGTGTCCCGGGAAGAGTGAGCTTCATCAGTGATTGTAACTCATCACACTTGGAACAACGCGCGAAATTGTCCCCCGATCTTTTGGCATAGTATTCTGGATAGCTGAGGCGGCGAATCTTACTAAGGTTTGAAGTTGACACCGGCGAAAGCCCACACTCTTCAAGGTGATGATCAAGAAGAGGAATTTGGTCTTTCCACTTAAAACTTGAAGGAAGTACCTTGGCAACGACCTTCTCCCCTGATGGAAGGCTCCGGGACTTGTGAGGCATGTGATCGGCATGTCTATCAAGTATCGCCCCTAAGACGGCAGAAGCAACAATTGTATGCCTCCTAGGCTTTCGCAAGCCCGTGTTCCCGTGTAACTGGGCCTTATGCCCATCAGCTGCACTCTGGGCGTTGCGATAAAACGTACCGTTGCTCACGCCCATGATCTTCATCCACGCAATCGGGCAAACCTCAATACCCTCTAAAGTGACTACATTTCGCCATTCAGCATTTATGTGAAACTGCCTATGGACATCGAGTTTGACGTGATTCTTGAACTGCACAGTTGTCTTGTCGTACATGTGACACCTGAGAACCTTAATCTTCTCCCTTGGGTATATTTGAACATAGTTGTGCTTATAGCAGGTATTACATGCAACCGCATTGATTGACTCCGCTGTCATCAGGAACTGTGTTTTGCGCGAAACTGGAGTAGACTCATTCCTTGAAGAATTATCATACGATCGAGTTCGAGATGGCCCCTGCCGCTGACTACGTTCCCGGACCCATCGGTTGTAAACATCTTGCTGACTATGGTCAAAAAGAGTAACACCGTCTAGTAGGACTTGTTGGATGGGCCACGACTTGAAGGAGTATATCCAGTCGTCTGGATCCTCGACCGCAACAAACAAAGTTGAAACTTGCACCACAACTCGGGAATCACCGAGTAGGCCATTACAATCACGTACTGCGCTAGATTGTAGGTTTCGAAGTAAACCCTCAGCGATTCTCAGTCCATCGGAATCAAGCATTGCCACAGTCCTCTCTGTCCAGAGCCGTGGAGGAACAACGTGAGCAGCAAGTAAACCAGGATTCATAGGTGCATCGCCAAAAGTGTCATCGTCTGAAGAGAAATCCATCCTGAAAGATGTCTTCGCAAGGTTAGAAATTAATTAGACAAAAACATGGTCACAACTCCAAGACTGTATGAGAAACGAACAAGTGCAGTTTAGCTCGACTCGAGCTAAACTTATAAAGAGAATACATACTACAGTTCAGCTCGAGTCGAAGTAAACTGCATTATGTAGTCGATCAATCAGAATAGCTCGACGCGAGCTAAACTGTCTAACCTAAACCCCTTGCAGTAAAACCTGACCCGAGCAGAATTGGGAATATTTTTCCGCGCTATAGATTAGCTCAACACCAGCTAGATAAATTCACCAGATATATGCTACAGTTTAGCTCGACTCGAGCTAAACTATCCGACAAGATGCATACAGCAGTTTAGCTCGAGTCGAGCTAAATTGCATGAACATGCATGGAAGACACTTTAGCTCGAATTGAGCTAAACTGCAGAAACATGCACGCCTACAAATTAGCTCGAGTCGAGCTGAACTGTATCCGTGCATATTTTTGCAGTTTAGCTCGACTCGAGCTAAACTGTCTTGCATGCACCTGCGGTTTAGCTCGAGTCGAGCTAAACTGCAAAAATATGCACGGATACAGTTTAGCTCGACTCGAGCTAAAGTGCAGAAATACGTACGCATACAGTTTAGCTCGAGTCGAGCTAAACTGCAGATGTATACATCTATACAGTTTAGCTCGACTCGAGCTAAACTGCATGGCAAAGTACCAAACTAGTCCCGAAATCTCCGGCGGGTTTCACGGGATTCGAATAGAATTCCGAATTCCGTTACAACCATCGCTCACCCATTCTTTCGTCACACGCAAGAATCAAAATATACTCCTATACCAGCGTATTCGTCAAATCAATATAATATGTCAACAACAACGACTCCGAATGCACCATGGTGAAGTACAAGCCATTAGAATACAATTATTGAATTGAAATTATCAACTACTATTACTGAAGATAAGGAGAAAACTATGAAGAATAATGAATCTAACAATGCGAGAAGCTATGCAAAGCAAATTGAACTACAAACAATCATGCATAAATGCAATCGGGAAACACGTACGCGAAGGTAGAGGGCGAGTTGAAGGAAGCGTGGAGAACTCAAATACGTCGAGGGAGTTCGGCAAACAGAGAGATTGAAAAAAGAATCATTCCGTCCTGGATTTCGAAGGTCATTGCGTAGCGCAATTCCATTTTCGCGCTAACCCAGAAAATAGGAAATGGGAGGGAATTGACTTTTAGAAAATTGAAAATTGGCGGGAACTGAAGTCTCGACAGATGAAGTGTCAACAGTTAATAATGGGCGGGAAGAAACGGGCCGCCATATGGAAATTGGCGGGATTGGGGTTATAGGGTTTAAAGTTTAGGGTTTCTATTATATGTGTGTGATAATTGTAATTGGTCAAAAAAATGTTAATCTTTATACACCTACAGTGAGGAATACTATGTTAGCAAACACTCAATGACACAATAAAATTTTAGTATAATTACTTGAAAGCAATACAATGGATACAACTTTCAATTTCATAATTTTGTGAATCGAGTATTCTTAAGCTCAAACCTTTCTTTCTTAATAAAGTTCCTATACAATAAATTCGATGCTATATTTACCTTAAGGTGAAGTATGACATATTTAACTAAATATGGACAGTTCACAATCTACAATTAAGAACATTAGTTGCAAAATGATTTCTATAATATAGATTCCATGAAGATACTCTTCAAATATGTAGATTTTAAGGTTATGGATGGAGGGATCTCCCCATGTCTTAAAGTCCATAATAAGCCCAAACTCCATATTTAATTAAGTGATGCATAAGTCTTATTAAGTATTAAGCTATTATCTTATCTATAAGTTTAATACCACTAACGTTTTTGTGTGTATGCACTTGCTAACAATTCTTAATTGAATGTTGATTATTATACACTTCAAATTAATTCTATCATATGCAATATCTCGTTAAAAATTGTACGAGTAAACATAATTTTTGATAAATTCTATTTACTTCTCCGTATATACGTAATATATTTGATAATTATATATAATTTAATATAGTGAATGATATTTATTACATATTATATTATATAGTATTTATCTATAAATAAAAAATATATCTTTCAAATTGTAAATTCATACAATGTAAATATAATCTTAGTATATTATGTAGAGTATCAAATTGATTCAGCTATAAACTGTACTGATGAAATCAAATATTTTAACTTTAAATTTTAAATGAAATCTTCAAGGTTATCAACGATGAAAAATTTATACTATTTCATAAGTAAGTTTGTTAATCTTGTTAAATACACTTTGGAATATTTAATAAAAGAAGTTTTAATATACATAAAAATTTATATTTAAACTTAATTTCATTGTATAGATCTTTGAATGGTATATATGTCATTCAATTTTTTTAACATAAAGCTTACCAAAATAAGATTACTTTTGAACGTTTTAATTTCATTTGTAGATGTTTAACCCCTAAACGTCCCAACCTATTTTTAGCAGAAAAGCACATTTCCATAGAAATTGTCATAGATGAAAATGAAGAGAAGCTATTAAGATCTCAACCGTACAAACTTGTAATGGACTTATCGAAGATCATGTGGACCAAAATTTGAGTCATGAGGCCTTATAGATCGAGAGATCGTAACATAATATTACTAAAAACAAACTGCAAAATTTCTTCATTTTCACTTTGAGGTGGAAATGCTACCAATATACCTAATCCAATGAAAAAATCACCAACTAGAAAGATGTTCACCTTCATCTTAATAAGTCCTTTACCCAAAAAAAATTCATCAAAAAAATTTCTTGGCTCAAATAAAAGCCATGCAATGGTAAAAACTCATTAAAATTTCACAAAGGAAAAATAGTACAAAATTGGACCCTTTGCATTCAATTTCATGCCTTATCTTCAAAACATCTTCGATCTTGTTGAGGATTCTACCACTTAGACTAGACTCTAATTGGAGGCTACCCAAAAAATTAAGTTGAAATCCAACGGTGGATGAAGGAGATATAGCTCCTCAAATATCATCCATTTTCTCACTTTTTCTCGTTGAAAACATCATTGCAAATCCAATAGCAAAATCATTTGGATCAAAAAACTTCTCACTACAAAGTTGTTAGAATCACCTTAAGATCATAACCATGAAAAAAAAAATCATTAAAAACTATATTTAGTTTCACATAATTGGCTTGCAATGGTGATACATGCCCCATGCTTGGAAACCCAAAAACAAGAGCTGTCTTCACTAAAGTGCATTTCATTAATTCATACTTTATTGTATGGGCTTGAAAATTTTACAACACAAACTAGACTTGATTTGGAACCTAACCCAAGTGATTTCATCCAAAACGGACCTCGGATGAAGAAGATATGGCTATTCAAAGTTTCTGCCCTCCATCCAAAATGTAGAAAAACGACATTGGGGACGTTTAGGGGTTAACCTTACAATTGGATTTTGTATTGAAATGTTCAAAATCAATTGCAAATATGGACATCTTTTCGTTTGAAATATGCATTTATCAAATACCTTCAATACATTCATTGATTTTTAAAGTTGAAATTCTATTCTGCAAATTTCAGTTACTATCAAATTATAAATTACGTATCTTCTGTGTCAAATTTTAATTAAATCCCTGCTGATCATCCAAGAAATGGACGTTTCAGCATATAGTCAGATTAGCCTGAGATGTTTCCATTCAAGCGCCCCTTCCTTAAAATCATCCGCCCCAAATAAACTAACCACCATGCAGTGTTCCGCCTCTGTTTCGGCAGTTAGACATCCTTAAACGAAAGAGTGGTATTTCAAGATTGGTGGTGACGTTGCACGTCACCACCTCCCACCTATTTTACACATTCAATCAAGGTTGTTACTGCAAAGCTATAGTAAAGGTGCACGAGGTCTTACTGTCTAGTCGTTGGTACTCCGCATCTTCACGGAGAGTTCAATTTCACTGAGTCCATGTTGGAGAAAGCAGGGCATCCATTTTATTCTTGTCATTAGTATTACTTATTTTGTGACGTTATATTAGATTTTAACTTTCATTCTTGAGGATTAAATAACTAAATAAACATCTGAGTATTTAAGAAAGTCTATGTGTGAGAAATTGAACCTATTCTATGCTTGTGTCTTAAATTATTTGACCTTGTGAAATCATAAGAATAAGATTTATGAAAACCAATTAAAGAAATGAATTTTTTTAGTACTGGACCTTCTTAAGCTTAAACGTAAGCTTAAAACACGTAATTCGTTATAATGGGAATATTCAGATTATCAAATTGATGAAAATTGAGCTTGAGTTGAGCCAAATGTACTGTGTGGGTACATTTACCTCGACCCAAGCTAAACCCACATTAATTTTCTCAAAATCAGTGAAGAATACCATTATAAAAAATTACGTGTTTTAACCGAATCGAGTTTATTTCATCATAATTATATTGTTTTTGTTGTAATT
Organism: Bryum argenteum; assembly: GCA_037043015.1. Classification (NCBI taxonomy): domain Eukaryota; kingdom Viridiplantae; phylum Streptophyta; class Bryopsida; order Bryales; family Bryaceae; genus Bryum; species Bryum argenteum. The sequence continues at coordinate 28,345,265 of CM073321.1, read as the reverse complement.
ATTATAATGAGTTATAAACATATGAAACTCTTTACGCCTTATGATGATGTATTCTACGCAATATAATATAATTTATATTTATTTTAAGTATTGTAGTTAATCTTGGACATTTCTTTTTTTAAAAGATGTTCATACTTCAAATTAAGGATTGTAAAAATTATTTACGTTTATTGAAATTATATTTTTCAAATTATTTGTAGATACTACACTTTTAAATGAATAAGCTTCTCTATAAGACTATCTTACAGTACTCTACAATATATCATTAGGCATTAACAACGCGACACTGCAATGTACATTTATATTTATCTATACTTTATTAAAATATAATTTATAGAAAAGCAACTTTAAGGAAAATTTAACTGCAATAGTATAATATGTCGTTCAAGATTCCCCGATGAAAGCTCAAGTGCTTCTCATGTTGCGGAAGGGCCTCGTATTTCGAGAAGACTTTCACGCGGGCATGGACGACGAATTCACCTCGTGTCTTGGACCGCTAAGCGATGCATATTATCTTCCCTGACTGATAACTCATTATTGTCAATCTACCCATGTACTCAACACTCTATTGTCAAATTCACCTGGTTTTGAATGCCGCTTGCAAAGCAGAAAAGACTCATCCTCATTGTGTGCCTTCCATCCTTAGCAATGCCTTGAACGTAGAGTGTTCGGTTTAGGCGCAGGCCGCCTACATCGACAAATTGGCTTGATGTAGAGTGGATGCTAACTCTCTTGAGTTCGTCTTGTGTAGCAATGGTATCGAGTTTCTTGAAAAGCGTGAGAAGTTTCATCGCCCCTGTTGGTAATCTTATATTCCGTTCCTTCGAGCAAAAACACCACAGAGGCTGAAAGATTGGCCTGAGAACAAATGGCCTTTTGATCAACCTTTGAGAGTGATGAACTTCATCGATGTATTTATGTTTTAAACGTGACTTTTCCTTAATAATTTATTATACTACTTTATAAATATATTTAAACGCATAGTAAAGAACAAATTAAAATGGTTTTAAATGAACATGCAATAAGAATAAATGTACAGAAATGATCGTTGTACAATGGAAATAACAATGTGGCCAACAATGTAAACTAATACATGTTTTCATATTTTTAGAATGTAATCATAGTCATTATACTATCTAAAATATGTCTTTTTTAATTTATATAGTCGGTAAAATTCTCGCAAAATAGGCAATATTTATAGCTTCTAATTTAAGAATTTTATTGAAATCCTCTATGCAATAGCATGTTTTTATAGTTTCAGAGCACTTAATATCATTAACCTATATTGGACATCAAAAAATCCAAATTTGCATTTGTGCACACATTCACTGTCCTACTTAACTATATTTATGAATCTCTTATCCTCAAATTTTGAATTTCAAAATAATGTTCGAATTAATAATTCAGTTATTAACTAATGTTGTCAAAGACACTACTTATAGAGGTACCAAAAATTTTAAAAATATCATATTATATTTTTTAATTATCTATATATAAACTATTATATTCAACAATAACTTTATGCAATAACAGCCCATTCCAAAAAAACAAGTGTATTTCATATGTAGTAATAATCTATTCCTAACCTTCTCTCAAATAATCTACTATGAAAGAGTGTATTTATTAATTTCTTATACCTAAATAACATATCTATAAAATACTATATTTATTGGATAACCAATTTATTAGTCTTTAAAAGTCAATAAAACTATTAATTGAACTTTCCAAATAATCTATTTATTGACCTACTATTTTCAAATACAAAATTCTTCAGATCATGTATTTATCATGTATTATGTATCAGTTCCTTAAATTATATATATATTAAGTTATATTAATATGTTCAATAAATAGTCGAATCAATAATCCCTTATTTCAATCTGTATTCAATAATTTGTTTATTGACAATTATTTTTCAAAGTACTATATTTATAAGATATTGTATCTTTTGCTGATCAATTTATTATATGATTGTATATTTATTTATTTCTGTACATTAACGTATTTTTTAAAAGTCTATAAAGTATCTACTGATTGACAAATTAAATGTGTATTAAATAATCTCTTCATTAAGACTTATATTATCCAAAAAATAATCCATTAAAGATATTAATTATTAACGAGTAATACGAAAATAACGTATTTTTCAAAAAGTTAGATTCTTACTTATTTATTTATTTAATTATTTTTATTTTTCTGAAATATAGAAGAGGTATTATGATAGAGAGTGATCATTTTGATTCCTAATTTTTTAAAAAATGACATCAATTTATTTTTTTTAAACTTTTGCATTTCGATGTAATCGCATATATCTTTTCATACTTAAGTTAACCTCAATGTGACTAGAGTACAAAACGAAAATTCACGTTTCTAAAAACTTATGGTTATATTTATTTATACTAACAAAATATTATTTGTACTTGTCAATACCCATCATCTGAAAATAGTACATACTATAGAAGTAGAAGAAATTAATATGTTTAAGACAATTTTTGTTACAAAAATTCAGTATAATTGTTTTACTTGGATGATTAAAACATTACAAATCAATTACAAGGTGCAGAGCCTTATATAGAATTATTTTTATTTTAGAATGGTTTTTACCTATGTATACTATAGGTGATAAAAACAAAACATGACAGCCCTTTATTACAGTAGATAGGGAACAACATACTCTCTAAATTACGAGTTAAAATTAAGAAATTAGAGTACTTTAGAGTACTAAATTTAGTCACAAACTTTCATTAAAAACCTAAACATTTACTTAGTAAAAATTTAGACAAAATTTGGACATAGACATAGTCAAATCCTAGTCAAAACTTAGCCAAAAATTAGTGAAAAAATTGGTAAACATTAGTAAACTAGTAAACATTAGTAAAAATTTGTAAACATTAGTAAAAATTAGTAAACATTAGCAAATATTAGTAAACTAAAAATCACTAAATTAAAAAAGTTTTCCATGCCCATGATCATGTGCATGGGCATGGTCATGTACATGGCCATGTATGTGTGTATGACCATGTGCATGACCATGCCCATGCACATGATCATGTGCTTGGAAAACTTTTTCATGATGGGATCTCCACGTCCCACCACCGCCACCATTTCGACGCAGTGTCCATCCCCCCAACATTTCCTGCATCCACGCTCATTTCCTGCATTTTCGTCTTTCTCTCCTTTGCGATGCCACACTCGTGCTTCTCCATCAGGGTTTTGTCGTTTTCTCTTTCTCTCCTCTGCGCTGCCACACTCGTGCTTCTCCATCAGGGTTGTCGTTTTGCGCTTTTTTTGCTTTGGCGCCATTTTGCTCGAGGCTTTGTACTTGAGTGGTGTAGGGGTTTGCGCCGAGGTGAGGCTGCGAGGCTCTCTAGTTGAGTGCTTGGCAGAGGTTCTCTTCGAGGCATTGTAGTTCATTGCTTGGCGGACGTTTAGGGTTTGGTCGTAGTTGAGTGCTTGGCGGAGGTCGGTCGAGGCTCTGTCATTGAGTGCCTCTCGTTGCGGCGGAGGTCATTGCAGTTTAGCGGAGGTCAATTTAGCAGTCATTCAGATTAGTCGGAGGTGCAGCTGCTTGCGGGAGCCCGGAGGTGCTGCTTGCCGGAGCTGTAGCCGCTTCGCGGAGGTGCGGCTGTTCTGGAGGTGATGTCTACCGGAGGTAAAGCTGCTTGCCGGAGCCCGGAGGTTCTGCTTCCGGGGGTTCTGCTTCCGGTTCTGCTTCGCTTATTGTCGGAGGTTCTGCTTCCGGAGGTGTTGCTGCTGCGGGTTCATCGGTGCGGCTACGTATATCGCAGGTTAGCTAGGTCATCACTTTCTCTTTTAGCGTTTGCGCTTGTTTAGCTTAACAGATATGAAGAAAGTGAATGCCACTAAAAAATCTAAACGATTGCTCGAGCTGCGTGAGAGAAATTTGCTATTTCTGCTCGTTAGAGAAATTTAGAGTTTTTAAGTTCGAGAATTTCGGTGTTCATGTTCGTAAGAGAGAGTTGGTGTTCCCGTTCGTTTGCGCTGAGGGTTGGTGGAGACTGCTGCATGCGGAGTACGGAGGTGTGATTTGCGGCGACTTCTGCTTTTTGAAAGTGATTAGCGGCGACAGAATTTCGCTGAATTCTTCTTCCTCGTAAGTCCTCAGTCCCAATTTTAATCTACTTTGATTGCATCCCATTTGAGAAGCAAACATCCACGCACTTTCCGATTCATTGCAGGTAGGAACTGGATTTAAGCTGAAATTTTCAATCTCTTATGAGCTTTTGCAATTCTTAGTTTGAGATTTAGCTCGACGTGAAGTATTTGCGCAATTTCAGTGAGCCGGTCACTAGTAGGGTTGTGTATGTATGCATGATTTGATTCTTGCTTCCATTGTTGTGCATTGCTTGTCATGTTCTTTTCTATAATATACAGTACAGTTTCATTGTTCATTTTGTCTTTGAATGTGCCCAACACTAAAGTACTAATTTTGACTTCGAATGTGCTCAAATGATTTTGATTTACATTCTTCACAATAGCAGTTTTTTTTCTAACTGCATTGATGTTGAATCTTGTATATGTGTGAATTTCATTTTAAGCATTCAAAAAAACAATAGATGCAGCATGCTCTGTTGAGTTGGGTCGGCTTATGAATGGAGAAATTAGACTTTGTCCTTCAGCTACACTATCATTAAACTCCCAATTGAACTCCCCAACCAATTTTTTTCATACAAGATCTGTAACTCATCACAAATGCTAACATGCAAACGAAGTTAATCACATCCATCCCATATCATGACTAAACACATTCTTGTGCGAGTCAAGCCAAGGACAAGCGCATTATCGACTAAAAAAACGAAAATGGCGGACAGGTAACGATCATCACCTGCATTCTAATGACAATTTAGCTACTAAATAGATAGGTACTCCCTGCAGTTTAGCTCGAGTCGAGCTAAACTGTAGTTGCCTTTGTCAATTACAGTTTAGCTCGACTCGAGCTAAACTGTAGTTGACAACAAATGTCATTACAGTTTAGCTCGACTCGAGCTAAAGTGTAATTGCATCTGTGGCGTTATTTTATTGTAAAGGACGTTTATAGTTGGCTCAACCTTGACTATTGTATTAATTACACTTAAACGCCATCTATGTACAATCTTCACCCTTCAACAACAAACACTACATCAGACGCAGTCTAGGGTTTTAAAAATAGTCTAAACGGAAATGACGTATGACTTGAAGTAAGATAGACTGGTAGCTTGTAGCGTGCAGTATAGCTCGAGTCGAGCTAAACTGTAAGTTAAATATATCTTACTACTTCAATGCTAGGCTGCAGTTTAGCTCGAGTCGAGCTAAACTGCAAGTTGTACTAAGAAGGATAAATCCAAACCGATTGTATCAACCAACACACAATCCCACTTCACAGTCGGGACAAGGCACGAGTGCAGGAAGCGCTACAGCACTTCTTCGAACAAAGGTCATTGGACACGAGGCGAGACGATGGCGACGACACAAAGCAGTTGGACTGCTGGGAATTCAAAGACCCATCGAAAGTGGTTTCGTGGTCTGCGAGGTGGATCCCATATACAGCATTCCTCACCCTTGTCGTCACATACGAAGGAGATGTAGAAGACCCCATGTGCGTTGACATCGACTCCAAGCTCACTGACTTCGACCACAAAACAGAAAAAGAAGACATAGCGATGTGCACAACCTTCAAAGAGAAAGACAAGGAGTGTGCCTACAACTACGCCATACTGATCGATATCAAGCAAACTCGTTTCGACTTGGGGCAGTTAGTGAAGAGTTTAGAAGCGTCCAGTTTCGATGATATCAAAACAACATTGAAATATGATATGCTTACTAAAGCATGGCAAACCAAACAGGGGGGAGATCTCAAGGCCAAGCAGCTCGCGATCAAACTGCGATCTGTAGTCTCGGCTCTAACACACGCTGACATTTTGGCCAAGACTATTCACCTCAAAGAAAAAGCTCCACTAGAGGGGTCTGGGCTTACTGCAACGGGGAGCGGCGTACAGAGCAGGACCCCATCACCCCCGCAGCGTGCTACAAGGCCTGCTCCTACATCCACCACGGCTTCTGACTCGCCCGTAAAGAGGAGAGAAGCTCTCGTGAAGAAGTCGGCCGAGGCAAAGAAGAAGATGAGCATGCTCATCCCCGAAGAAGATGCTTTAACGGCTTTGAACGATGCTATTCAATGCATTCCAAAGAACGTTAATACCGTGGAGGAAATTGATTTTGAGAACGTCAACCTCATCTATCAGAAGTTCTTCACAGACTGTCAGGAGTGTTTCGTCTTTCCTAAACCTGACACGAAGATGGAGATCGACACAATGAAGATGATTGAGTCCCCTCCACAATGGACGATTCAGGCATTCAAGAAGAAGGGCAAGACGGACTTGATGAATTTTCTCATCAATATGCCCGACAAGTCGCAGAAGCAAACGCTCTGCGTGATGCCAAAACTGGATGCAAAGCCGAACGGAATTGAAGATATGCGGGATCATGAGTTCAAGATCATAAACGGCCAACACAGTGTTGCAGCCTCAAAGCAGATGTTTGAGTCCAAAGTCCCAGAAACAATTCGTAAGGACTTCCGGGTGTGGTCTGCTTTTGTAAATTGGACAAAGGACGAAGCCAAGCTCCGCAAAATAGCGGCGTTTTATAACAGAGTGAACCATTTCACTTCGTTTAAGCCGACATGGGCATCGAATATCCTTGCCGCCCGCACCGTGTGGGAGAACTACGGGCGCCCAACAAATAGACATGCAGCAGCGAGTGCAAGCGAAGCGAGTTCTGTCACAATTCGCAAATTTTGACGTAAGTATTACCTCGTCTCGCATCGCATCTCTACCTACTTGAACGGAAAATGATTTCCTGTCCCGTAAGTGCAGTTTAGCTCGACTCGAGCTAAACTGTCACTGCATTTTAGCTCGACTCGAGCTAAACTGCCACTGCAGTTTCAACAAACCCAACTTATAAAACTTGATCGGTTCTATCCCTAGAGCTCGCAGCTAAACTGGTGACTGATTTATCCTCGGCTAAAACAACTGCTTCTAAAATTTGGTTGCACACTTTAGCTCGACTCGAGCTAAAGTGACCGCTCTCTCATACTCTGAAATCTTACATTACTTCTGTGGCATTGCAGAAATTCGTTGACTCTATTCGGCATAGGTTCGCCATGATTGATGTTGCTAAGGCCCAAGTAGAGGTGAAGAACAAGGTCTTGTCCCTAACGAATGAGCTAAAGATCATCACCTTCCCTGATGATCTCTGGAACCTATGGGCAGAGTTGATTGGAAGTGTCGCGCAGGGGACCCTTATCGACCCCTACTCCTTGAGGCAGTCGTGTGACAAGCCAGGGTTCAAACCAGATAACGACCAAACCTTGTTGAGGGAATTTTTCAAAAACCTCGTAACCTTTTAGAGTCGGACCACAGGAAACTCTGTACCCATATGCTCAATAAGTCAGGTCCGTCGCGGAAGCTAGAATACCCGAAGGTTACCCTCAAACAGCCAGTAACTCTTCTTGATAATTCCTACTCCGTGAAGGAGTACGTTGAGCGGTTGAAGCGGAAGGCGACCGCCCAGCTTCAGATCCCCAAGATCAGACCGCAACTCGGAATCTTCAAGAACATTGAGTTCGACGTGGATGCGTGGAAGAAGTTCAAGAAAGACTACCGCGTTACAAAGGCCTCAAAGCGCGCACTTTTGGAGTGGGGTATTCTTGATAAGTACTACGCAGATCAGAGGCAAACCCAGCACAGGAATACCAACTGCGAGGATCTCTCTCCCTACGCAAAGAGGTTCTTCGAGGTGTTCTTGGGAAAGCGCGAGAAGTTCAAAGGACCTGTTGGTAGTGTTATATTCCGTCCCTTCCATCGCAAAACACCACAGAGGCTCGGAGAATGGCCTGAAAACTCATGGCCGCAGCTTGCTCTTGAGATGAACGTTCGAATCATCGACTTCAGATTGATTCTGGGTAGTGGTAGCACCTCCGTTGATTCCTCGCCTGACCACCCATTCTTCGAAATGTTCATGGCGATCTTATCGTCCCAGAAGAAGCCAGCTCTCACAAATGTACCTTGCTGGTTCTTCATTTGCGGGGATGACAGTGCTTTCGCGCAGGTTGAGGCGTTTGCTGAAAATCCTGTCAACTTCCCAGGGGCAAGGTATAAGCTGATCCCATCAATGTACTATCCATCCCCGCACAAACGGATCGCGGGATTCAATGCGAAAGCCAAGCAAGCCTCGCAGCCCGTGCGTCTTCTCTTCATCATCAGGGAAGACGTAAAACTTGCGAGATTGCCAGAGACCGAGTACTGCGCTCCTAAGCACGCGCTTTACGAAAAGCCGCGGAAGTACAACGAGTCTCGGTATCACATGTACCCGATCGACTTGAGGATGGATTTTTATTTGCAGGTCATCCAGCTTTTTTGCCACGAGCAGGAGAATATTTCTCTTGTCTACGCCGGCGGAAAAGCAGTCTGCGCAAGCTTGGTAAGCTTCCTTACAGTTTAGCTCAACTCGAGCTAAACTGACGTACTCAATTTGCGCTTAAATGTTTCCCTACAGTTTAGCTCGAGTCGAGCTAAACTATGGCACTTTAGCTCGACTCAAGCTAAACTGTTATGCTTGTTTTCCAACCATGTTCGCTTTAGCTAAGCTGCATTGTTGTTTTGTAGATGTTGTCTCTCGATGCCTACGCCATATTCAATCTCGAAGATAAAGAGGACATCGACCAAGCGTACGGCGATGGGCTTACTCTTGATCCCACTGACTTCTCTGTGAACGGCTATTACGTGGACAAAGTCGAGTTGCCGGAGGTCGGGGCCATGCTCTTGAAGGGCAAGCGCAAAGCTGTTGCGTCTTTGGATGACAAGGCACTTGATGATGAGGCCGACCTCCCCAACCGGGAGGACTCTGGGTCAAGCGGAAGGCAACTTCGCGGTGAAGGCAGCACTTACAGCCTTGGTTCCGGTGGAGATGACGAAGAGCAAGACATGGAAATTGACACGACCCTGCGGACACCGCAGGAGTCGCGTACCGCTCCCGGGTGAGGAGGAGGCAGAGAGAGTGCAAAGCGGAAACGTAATCCCATGTCGAAGGACTCATCCTCAAGTAGATTCTAGGCTGTTGAGAGTGCGGAATTAGCAGCACTACAACGGAAGTTCGAGGAGACGACACAACGGAGGAAGTTGGAAGAGCTCCTTGCGCAGCAGCAGATTGCGCAGCAGCAACGCGACCAGAGGGACTTGGAACTTCATGAGAGTATGATGGAGATGATGCGGAGTTTTACTGCCGGGAAGGAATTAACTTTGGTTGAGAGGATGGCAATCACTACTGCTCAGAGTGGTGATGCTGGTGCTCCACATGCTGGTCCTACTTCTTCCCAACCACTCACGTCCTCGCTGCCTCCAACAATCGAGCCTCCCGCGCCTACGTCTTCCTTTCCCACGCCTGAATTACGACCTGTGGGTGACGAAGAAGAAGAATCTACAGGTCCTCCTTCAACTTAGATTTTGCATCGAGTGTATAGTATTTATGCTGTAAATGCCGGAACACACATATACATGTGAAATTTTGTATCAATCTTAGACATTTTTTTGTAATTAATACAGGCCTTTACTATTTTGCAGTTTAGCTCGACTCAAGCTAAACTGTTGCCCTTTTTCCTATCTGCTTCTTGTTGGCTCCCATATTCTATTTCCTCCATCTTATTGTTTCCTGATTCCATGAATTTGTATTGTGCTGCCAGATGTTAATTTGGATGACGAAGCAATCGATGTTCCAGTCATGGATGATGTCACGCTTGAATGTTATCACCATGAGCGGGTTTCCATTGGTGGAGGACACACTTTAAATGCACTATGTCTCACATACAGAGAATGTTGTTGTTGTCCGTGATGAGATAGATTGCATTGAGCAGTCACTCGGGTCAATGGGTGTCCAAGTTGAGTTAGAGGAGAGCAATTATGATAATCAGGTATTTTCTGCTCCACAAACACTACTCCCACCCATGCCATCGTTGATATGTATTTTATGTTTCTGACGTTGAATTCATCGCACTAGTGACGAAAGCTCCCCAGTAATTTTGTCGTAGTGCGCCGTTTTCATTTCAGGTCAACGAAGCATCGGTCAATGATTTAATTTCTAGAGAAGGCATAGGTCGGGTTCCAAGCAAATCCTCCGGTACTTGGTTAAATGTTGTTCTCGACCTCAATGGTATCCTCTGCAATTGTACCCCATTTTGGGAAGCTAAAGGATACAGAAATCGTGACTTCCGTATTCACTCGGCCAAGTTGCCAACCGAGGTGGGGAAGAAGCTTGTGTGGGTAAGGCCCAACTGTAAGGACTTCCTCTCTCGGGTAGCATCGTTTGCTACCATTACGGTTTGGAGTTCGATGATGAGAACAACCACAGAAGCCATTTGTGATTTTCTCTTCGGTCCTATAAACCCTATAAGGCCACTACGAATTCTTGGTCAAGAAGACTGTGATATGATTCTCTTGAAATCTGGTGGGAGCCGACCATTGTTCATGAAGGAACCGGGAACTCAAAAGTCCATCTTTCTTAAGACCTTGTTAACTCATCTCTTCAATAGCTTTGATGGTTTTTATACAGAGGCTAATACGCTCATCATAGATGATAGTCCGGTTAAGCACGTGCTTAATCAGCGGAAAAATGTTCTTTTACTACCATCTTGGTCCACTATAAGAAACCTGCGTTTTTAATGATGTTGTAAATGATGTCTAAAAAGACATAGTAGACATTAATTCGGATGTCTTATAGACGATAAGACATCCTAGACATGACAGATGTCTAAGCAGACGTCTAAAAAGACAGGAAAATGTCTTAAGATTGAAGATGTCTTAAGGTAATTTTGGAAGGGTAAATAATGTGCCACGTGGGTGCCACGTAGATGACACATCAGCTTGAAGTGGACGGGCAGTGCCACATGGGGATGAAATTCATCATGATGTGGAATTTTACATGGTCCCACGAAAGATGACATGGCGGCGCCAGAATCCCACGTGGACCCGAGAAAATCCGACGTGGCACCCGGGAACATCTGACGTGGCACCCGGGAAAATCCGACGTGGCACCCGGGAATATCCGACGTGGCATGCGGGAAAAGTTGACGTGGACTTGGGAAAATGACATGGCCTGCCATGTCAGCATATTGCGGAGGTTTTATGCTCCTATCATGATAGTTTTAGACATCAGTTAAGACGACTTAAATGTCTTGGAAGACATCTTAGATGTTGTACAAGATGTCTCGCAAGACGTATGCAATGTCTTACAAAATATCTTAGAAGACAATTTTTATGTCTTATAAGATGTTTCCAGTGCGTAGAATGATGTTTACGTTGATGTCCTTATTAAGTTTGTGATGTTTGCTCGGATGTTTGTAGCGACATCCCCTCGGACATCGATGTGAACGTTTTTTGTTAAACATGATGTTTGCAACAGTGTTACTATTGATGTTTTTTGGGCATATGAAAGGACATCTAGGATGACATTTTTAGATGTTTATATAGTTATCAGATCCGTAATCCACAGACGTCTCACATAACATCAACTGTAAACACTGTCACATCAAAAAGTATGATTCAAACATATATTGCTTAGGTCATTAAAACCTCAAATAACACAAACTAGAATATTTACTAATACGCCTGTCAACAACTACGATATACTACGCACCCACAATTTGAACTCCGTAAGTCCCTCCACTTCCATCGCTTGCTGTCGATACCCGTATAGTCATGTGCATGTCCCGCCGCTACACATATTCAATAAGCCAATATCAACTGCATTTAAAGAAGGGTTTGTAAAGGTAAAAAAATTCTGATTTAATTCCATTTAATTGCACTACCTAGGTTGAGATGGTTTACTTCCTAACCTCAAGATATCGACACAATTAGACATTCTTGCAAACATCTGCTTAAACATTTCTTCAGACATCCTTCTAGACATCATTAAAAACAACGTTATAGACATCTATACATACATCTGTTCCACTCACCTACAAGCACGCATGTCGCTTCGCGGCCTCAGATCGTGCTCGCTGCTCCGACCCCTTATGTCCCACCTTCCAGAACAGAATTCCATCAACACATTTAGACATCTTCATAGACATGCTCTAAGACATCTTGCAGACATCATCATAGACATCTTCTACAACAAATCAAATACTACAAGTACTAGGGTTTCCTTCACAACAAATCAAATTCTACAAGTCCTAGAGTTTCTTGTACAAGATGCTTTTGAAATCCAGTACCTCTTAAGTAGCAAATCTTAGCAACATGAAGGAGGAAACCTACTCTTGAGAGCTATTGGATTTCTACAAATACTATTCTCTTATTGTAGTTAACAATCATTCTGAAACTGAATAGAAACAATTTCGAAATCCTCTATACTTTAAACACAAACTCTTTGGAAAAACTAAGGCAAAAATGAGCTTTGTAATTCCATTTGAAGATCTCATGACCTAACTATGGCGGCGGCAACAAACCCTAGCCACATGAAGAAGCAAACCTTAGCCTCTACACTCCAAACACTAACTCTTTGAAAAAATGAAGGCAAAAATGAGCTTCGTGCAGCCTCTAATTCTACTTAAAGGTCTCATGACCTAACTATGGCGGCGGCAGCAAACCCTAGCCGCCTCTGTTCATCCATTGAAGTCAATGAAAATCAACCCTGTAGATGGTTCTGGATGCTGTCATAGATGTCATCTTCGACATCTTCATAGACATCATGTTAAACATTTTCATGAACGTCATCTTAGACATCCCTGCAGACATTATCATAGACATCTGATGACATCTTCAGGGTTTCAACCACAACATATTAACTATAAAAGGTTTTTTGTTTTCTCTCACAACAAATCAAATACCAGATGCTTTCAAGTTCTTTCCACAACAAAGCACATATTGTAAGTCTTAGAGTTTCTTCCACAACAAATCAAATAATCTTTATTGATAGAAAAAGTGTGGAATTTCAATCATGAGACTATTTATAGTCTTCCATGGTAATAGGCTCTCTTTTAAACTCTCAACTACCTTTTATTTCTACCCTAACTAACTTTCCAACTAACTTTCTTAATACTAAATCTATTCTTGAATTGTCTCCTAAACTGTATTAAATAGCTACTTTCATAAATTCATATTTCTTGTAAATTTGCTTTAATTTGTATAATATTGGTTGTTCATGATAGAGTAATGTATAGTCTTGCCATTAGACTATAATAATCTAATCTATAAGTGATCTATAATATTTAATTCCTTCTTGAAGTAAGCCAAAAAACACTGTTTATTGTTTTTATTTTCTCTTTATATTTTCTTTAAGTATTTGAGGATTACCCCAATCAGAGACCCGCGCCAATGGAGGACAAGCAGTAAGAGAAAAAGTTGATATTATTCTAAAAATACTCTTAAGTACTGCTGCTTTTTAGTAAATGACGTTTAGGAGGATGTCGTGCAAAACATCTTCACAGACATCCGAGTAGATGTCTACGCGGACATTCAGGCCTGACTGTAGTTATGGTAAGTTGGACATCGTGTTAGACATCCGACTAGATGTTGAATGACTTGTCAACTGGTCCGACGTGGAGTTTTTGTTGCCATGTAGATAAAGCGCTATAAATAACTTTATTAATCTATGTCCACGTGTTTTTTGAGGATTAAATATCCACGAAATTACTTTTACTTTTTTTTTTGGCACCATTGTTATCTTATAGATATTATATTTTTTATATAATATTTTTTAAATATTTAAATATTTTTAAATCATAAAAAATTACAGAATTATAATATTCTAATTTATTTGAATATAATAAAAATTTACAAGTTATATTTTTTATTGAAATATAATTATATATTTTAATATTTTTTTAAAAAAATAGACCAATAAAAAAATAGTGAGAATAGCCTGAAATTAGTATTTTCAGTATTGCCATGTCACATAATGATTTAGCAAAAAAACAAAAAAAAAAAAAAAAAAAAAAAAAAAAAAAATGTGATGTTTTTTTTTCTACTTTTGAAAACCGCTGCCCATTCACCTACTCTTTTAACATTAGAAATGCTTTTTACCTTGTCCACCAGTAAATTTTGGTCGTTTTTACCTTGCTGGTCCAAAATCCCTTGCCAACGTGGCAGTTTGATGTCTATCAAGATGTCTTCAAAGACATCCATGTCTTCACCAATATCTTTTTGTTTGGTGATGTCTTCATGCCCCCCCCCCAATCCAAAATGTGCCCGTTAGACGTACAGACATCCTCCCGTCTTCAAAGACATCTTTTAAGACAGTAAGACATCACAAAATACATTAGACATTACACAGGACATCACAAAAAACATGGTTTTCTTATAGTGGTCTCACAAAGACAATAGGGCACACGAGGATTCTATTTTGTTAGATGAGGTTTTGTCGTATCTGTTAGAGCTACATGAGCCCTATTGTTTGTTTAGAGCGATGTCTCTTTTTACATATATTTATATCTTGTTTGATATAGATCTAGTACTTTATGCTTAACATTGATCAATATTTTAGATGATTCTGTACTCTTAAATCTCCCAAAGTCTTGCATATTTCCCAATATAATGAATATGGGGTTCTTTCAGTATGAGCTATCAACTGAAGATTACATTTTTTAACTTGTGGATTCCACGTTCTCTTTGGTTTTGGACATTAGTGTATTTATTTACAACCCTTCTCAATGCCGCACTTGTTACGGGAAAGACGCTCGTTACTATTGGTACTCTCAATGCTTTCAAATCCAAAGTTTCACTCAGCCAATTCTACCACGCATACATTCCACATCAAATAGGATGTTACTTTTTTTGAAACACATCCTAACACTCATCATATTACAAGGAACACAAAAGTAACTATTCACATATCCCTAGGCTTCTAAAAACAATATTGCAAATTAAATCCTATATTACATCAGCCAATCACATCCACCCATGCATTCCACGTCACCCTACGTATAACAAGTCAAATACGTTCTAACGTTTTTTCTAACACATCTAAAACACACTTTTTGTTACGAGAAAAGTGCGCGTCACTGTTGACATCCTCCTAGAATCTTAAATAAATATTGTACATCATATTCTGTTGTCCACATCAACTAATTATTTCCGTGCATTCAATCTACATCATTCCATGTCATAAATAGTGACTACCAAAACTCAGTATAGAAGAATGTAGTTCAACTTCAGAGATACACATATTATAATTTGATGCAATTGCCGTGAAATTAACCGATGACTTAAGTATACATGCATGTAAATGATGTAGCTATCGAATTACAAGTCCAGTAATGCAAGATAATTTGAGAATGATCTAGATAAAAGTAAATTAGCTCCAAAATTTGCTTATGCTCACACTTAGATTAAACAATGAATGCTACAAAGCTGACATGTATAAGTGGTCTCTTTTTGGTTTGATTTTGTAGGCGGGCAAGGTTTTGGTCTTCACAGTTATAATGTCTCCACATTTGGTGTAGATCATTTATGAAAAGTGAGCAAAGTGGTTTCATTGAGATCTCTTTTTGTTGCTAGTAGAAAACTATTGGAAGAAACTACTCTAGAGAGGTTGAGGGGTAAGAGTATTTGAATGTTAGTAGAGAATCGCAGTTCTCTCAAAGTTGGGTTGCAAAGTTGTGGAAGCAATAATTAAGTGAATTGAATGATGTCAATCATAGATTTGGTGGCAGACCAGAAGTGTATAGTGCATTTGATTGTACAACTTGTGTAAATGCAATGCATGTCGGTGGCTTAGAGATTGAACACGAAGTTAGAGTTTACTTAAGGAAAGAACTTCATGTTGGTATGAGCAATAGTATTAGCAAGAAAGTGTCACTGAAAACATGTTTGAATCTCAATATGATGCAAAAGAAACCTTAGCTTACACTTCTTCAAATTAAGCAACACTTAGAAATTGTTGGATATTATTTACTACTGTTGGACTAATGATGATAGTAAGGTTTGTGTGGTACTCTCTTATGAAACAAAAATCAACCAATTTTGCTCCAATGGACATAGTGAGTATTGGTTTCGCGATGAATAGAGTCGAAGTGCACGTATGGTAGAAGAAACTATCAAAAGTTTGGAGGTAGAGGAGAGATGATGTGGGGTTGCATGACTTCAGATGGCCCTACTTTAATGAGTTGGATTAAAATAAGAATGGATTGGTACATGTATGGAGAAATTTTAAGGCAAAAATTGATTCATGCACTCCATGTTTACAAAATAGATCTTGCCAATTAAATTTTTCAACATGATAAAGGTCCAAAATACACATCCATGGGTGTGCGTTGTTGGGTAAGTTGCAAGAATTTATTGATTTGAAGTTGTCGGCGCAATCTCTATACTTGAATCCAATCAAACACTTGTGGGCGGCTTTAAAATGCCGACTTTACTAATATGAGAGACCTCCATAAGGAATGTTAGAATTGTGGGAGCGTCTCGAGGATTGTTAGGCTTCAAGTACTTCCAATGAGTGTCAGAACTTGTATAGGAGCATGTTTAGGTGCATTGTAGGTGTTATAGCTGCTATGGGTACGCGGACAAATTTTTACTTCATTTCACCTTGTATGAACAAATCAAAGTTAAAGATTGAATTTTACTTTATTTTTGTTTGTACATGCATACTTGTGTATAATAAACCTCAATTCCATAGAAGTATGACTAATTGCAACGGTAATCCTATAGAGTTTATGGTTTCATGTTTACCGCACTAATATCCTTACATTGTTTGTTGAATTTCAACATGATGAGGCTAAACTTAAGTCTAGCGGTCGGTGTACATTCTTTTGTTTTATGTGGCACATCTAATCGCACTTCTTGTTGAGAAATGTGTGCGTGTGAATTTTGACAGCCCCCTAAAATCTTAGATAAACTATTGGAGGTCAATTCTCACAGTCCACATGAACCAATTATATCCACACATGCAATCTCCGTCACTACATGCATTCCACGTCCGATATGTCACAAAGTTTTTTACAATATATCTACATGTACTTCTTGTTGATAGAGACACGCCCATCACTGAAAACGGCCTCCTAGACTCTCAAATATTGTTTAACTAGGTCAAATCTTGTCTTCCACGTTAACCTTATAAGAACGCATACCACGTCACCATACGCATTTTACGTTGGACTCCTCTCTACATTAATAGATATATTAATAGGTACATCAAAACTACCTTGAGAAAAATAGGAGGTAAAAATGATACTACCCATCAGGGATGCTAATGTTTAATTTGACGTGATGATGATATTTTGAACGTATCTTAAACATACACCTATACCTTCGCGTTTCACCTTTATTTCCTTTCATGCTTACAAATAACACAATGTTGTGATTCTTGTTTCTCCATTCAAATTGTTGATGTGCGCCATGTTTAATTCGATCTCATTTTCACACTAATTTGCAATAGCGTGACTTTATGTTTGCAATAATGCAAGTGAACACAAGACCAAACACTGATTTCTTCTAATACTAAATTTTCTACTAGTATACAAGAATCTCCATCCACTCTCATTCTATTTAATCCCTAAGAATCCAGGAAAATTGATTTGGTTTTTTGAGATTTTAGGCACCTCATTTTTAAGACGTTAATTTGATAATTTTGCCTAAGATTTTAGTTGGGTGCTCCCCATACTGTAACGTGTAAGTGGTAAAATTTACAAAGTCAAATTTCAATTTCAAAACCTTCATCTAGAAATTTTAGGTTTCAAGTCCAAAACGAGCAGTTCAAATTTAGCTTTTTTGAGGTATTCTTTTTTGAAAATATACTCATTACCAACTTACTTTTCAAATTCTAAAGTGTCCAAAGTCAAAAAGTTTACCAATTTTACAAGGGTAGCCCTCAAAATTTTCAAGAACAATCTTCACAATTTCTAGTAATTTAAAAAAAAATTCTTTAAAAAATTTCCAAAATTTGAGATTTTGGATTTTTCCAAAGATTTTTTATCTTTGAAATTCACATATTCATAAAGGCACCTACTCACCGTCCAAATTTTTCTCAAACTAAATATATCATTTGTAGTGCTTATTTTACTACACTGTTGTTTTTAGACATTTCCTAAAATAATACACATGATGGTCAAAAACGTAGAATGGGTCTCTAAAATTTTGCATGAGCGTACCCAACTTGATTACCTACATGGAAAAAAGTGAGGGAAAATATGAGTGGAGTAGCAATCAACAAGTTGTCCTTGACACCATTTAGACAATGCCTCTTAGGTAGCGGCAAAAAAAAACTGTTGGATAAACTTTGATCGTTATGATGTCACAAATGATAATCATTCAAAGGTTGTAATTTTGACCAGTCCTTTGTATACAGGTTAGATACAAGATCTTACGGTTTAAAGTCTAAAACTAGAAAAAAGAAGTTTCTCCATTTCCCAACGAAGGTGAATAATGGCAGTTTTTGGTTCTAGAGGTCGAGGAAACGCTTGTATTTTTAGGGGTTAAGGAGGTTCTCTATTGCTGAGATTAGCTATAAGATCCACAAGGAGAGACTCCTTGCTTTAGTGGATTCTTTTGAGAAGCGGCGCCATTTTCACAAGGGCGCTGTACATCTTATAATTATATATGCCGATAATAAGAATTTGGAATACTTCATGCCTGCTTAAGTTTTAATTCATTGTTAGACGCGTCGGAATATGTTCTTATCGCAATTTATTTTTGATATCACCTACCGGTCAACAATGCAGCAAGAGATATTTGTTGTGATCTCAGGGAAGATTATTCTTTGTATCAAAAGTTGGAGAAGCAATGTTTGATCAACAATATCCAACATTGTTGAAATTGTAACGACTCAAGATTTATTTTGTTGTGGTACCTATCTATGTTGACTTTGTCAATAAGGTACAAGCTACAATTATTAAATATCCGATAACAATTTACATCAAGCAACATGCTGGTAATGACAAGTTCAAGGTCGAGATATATCTTTTGTATTTGAAGAGTCGTTGTATATACTAGACGGAGCAACATGACTCTAAGTGTTGCAATCTTGTAACAACTTTCATGTTGTGGATTATCTTAGAGTCAATGAGACCTTAGAGCTTATTTTAAGAGATTTTGGTGGCCTCAAATGTGGAAGGATGTGAAGTATTTTCTCCTCTCTTGTCATGTTTGTTCGTGATCCAAGACTCCTTTGGATCACTGATATGGAATTGTGCAACTATTGCCTAGTCCACTAATACCATGGTCGTCAGATTCTATGGACTTTATAATAAACTTACTACAATTAAATTCATCAGACAACATCTTTGTAGTCGTGGATTAGCTTACAAAGATGGTGCATTTTTATTTAATTTTGTTATAAAAAAACCTCCTTAAGTAAATACATAAGAAGGCTTTTTCTTGATAACATATATCATGGCCTAGTAGATAATACCGTATGTAAATCTAAATGAAGAATTCGGTTTGTATCTAAGTTTCTGAAGATTCCTTCTTAAGATATTGAAGGTGGATGTTAAGCTTTCTTTGGCTTTCTATTTCCAGAATTATGATTATTTAGAAGGAGAATGAAGTTTTGGACAAATATGTACGAAAAAATATGAACGATTAGGAAGATGATTGAACTGAATGTCTAACGCTTGCTGAGTTTGCTTACAACAATAGCCTTTATTTCTCAACTCAACAAATGCTATTTTCCTCCAACTATGAATATCACCTAAACCTTGACTTATGGAGTTTATCAAGAAATTACAATCCTACAGCCAAAGAATGTGGAGATGACCTTTTGCAGCTTCAAACTATATTGTAGTGTTATTTGCAAACTACCCAAGAGTCTTAGAAGGTATCTGCGGATTTTTGTTGTAATCAGGCGCCTATTTTCAAGATTGGGGATAAAGCTTGGTTACTTCGACAAATTATCAAGACCGGCCAGCCATGCAATAAAGTGGACTCTCGGAGATTGGAACCATTCATGATCTAGAAACAAATCAATTTTGTACCATACCATCTACAATTACCAATTACTATGAAGGTATATCATGTCTTTCATGTTTTTCTATCGGAGCCTTATTAGACGCCAACTTTTCTTGGAATAGTGTAGGAGTCTATCGAAAATCTTGCAAACGGGTCGGAAAGGTACAAGAATCTCATCAACAATACACATGAAAACCATATTTGCTTCAACAATAGCTTCTTTTATACGCTTACTCAGCTTGGATCTAGAAGAAAAGGTGAGCACTACCAAAGTTTACAATTAATAAAGTTAATTCTCCTAAGATAGAGTAGACTTCTTCCAGAAGTGATTGTTTGGTCTTCTATCATAGACAAGTCAAAAAGAAGTCAGTATGCCAATCATATTAGTGCAACTAATAAACCCACGAAGGTGAGTCAAAGATGAAAAATTTCTTGCACCATAACGACCATGGAGGATACCAAGTATTTGATTGTTGGTGATCGTATACTCATCGTGTTCAATCCAAGTTCTTGATAATTTCCTTTGACTAGATACAGTCTACCTGAGTGGTATTTTTGTGTCTCGAAAATCGAGGATCCCACCATAGTAAGGTGGACAATAGTGTAGAGTTCTTTGTGGGCTTGGGAAATACAAACCCAAACATCCGCATTGGAGACCATGAGCATTAAACACCAAGACTTGTGGTGCCATATTATTCTTCCTCAAGTATTATTTTGTCATCAATATTCACCTTCATCTTCACAGTTTTTTTTTTTTTTTTTTTCCTACTTTACTTTATTTATCTTTATTTTTCAAAGAGTTTATGCAATCATTTAATTCTCTTACCTGTAGATAGTTTTCATGTAAATCATATTTTTGCAAAGTTTTTGTTCAAAGTCTATATAATATACGATTGAATTTGTTAAATTTTTTCTAATAACACAGCCCTTACAATCCCACTGTTTCCTTGTTTTGGTAATTAGACGATGGACTCCCAAGTCAAAAGCAGGGGACTCCAGTGTGTTTTCATGGCCTGCCATCCTTTTTCCCTCCCCCTGCCAGCTACTCTACTGCTTCAGTGCTCCGTCTCCCGTTGTGCCGGTCCGCTGCGATTTGTCACGGCAAATCTCTTGAGGTGAAGAACTCGTCATGTTTTGAGTTGCTCGTGTTCATGTCTAGATGGGTTTGATTATCTTGTCGTGGTTAAGGTTGTAGGGGTGTTGCGATTCGTTCGATCGCTTCCTGGAATGAAGCTCTTTGTGGTATTTTAGGTCAGTAGAGTTTCGGCGTATTCTTGGAGAGTGGTCACGCCGAGTTCGCACACTTTCGAGAAAGAGGTATAATCGTATGCATGGTGGCCTTCGAATCTAGGAGGTATCATTCAAAGTTGAAGCTACAAGGCAGTGCGCAAGGGAAGGGCGTGCAGAGAGGTTAATTACTGTTTGTTAGGTGAGCTTACTTGGAGGCGCCTGGTCTCACCTCGTTATCTTCCGCAGCGGCGGCTCGAAAAAGCTGGACTCATCAGCGGCACTCATTGTGTAGGTTGGTGGTTCTCTTGCCGCTAGCTGGTTTCGCCTAGGACTTCCCGTTTCTAGAAATACTTTTTTCCTCAGTGATCGTCTTCAGTCAATCGCAGAGGTCGAAGGACGGTAGGTTTACGTTGGCGGAACGCCGGTTTCTATCTCTGCTTATCTTCGGATTGGCGTTTGATACTGTGACCAGATGCGTAGTGAGTTAATTGATTCGAGCATGATTTTCGGCGGCTAATTGTATTCTTGTGACTCTGGACTGACGCTGACATGTCAGATGTTTCGAAGAGAACCGCAAAAGCCGCATAGGTCACATCTTAACGGATTTATCCAGGTGCCTTCGTTGAGTAGATTCTTCGTTGAGTAGATTCTGTACGCGGCAATAAGTACACTAAGATAAGGAGACGAGTTTGTTTCTGGATAACGAGATTGTGAATTTCGTCGTAGTTTTGCAACTCTATTGCTAGAGAAGGTAACAACCATCAGCATGTTCTTTCATTGATTTTGAAATCAAGTTGATTCAGAGAATATCCTCTTGTTGAGAGAGAATGGTCCGTATTTCTGCCGATATGTACATCTTGAGAACCTTGCTCGAAAACTGAAGGATGTTCGTAATGAAGCTGAGTCAATAGCGTATATCTTTGTAAGAACCAGACGGCTGGTAATACCTTCTTATTCGGAGACTGCGTCTCAGTAGTTGTGTTCGTAATTAGTCCTGTTGGGGTTTGCTGTTCAGAGTCTGCACATTACAACATGATTTCTGGAACTCGTAGGCATTTAACCTCCATACAGCAGTCTGTGCTGATTGCTCGCGTGGATATAGTGGTTAGATTCTTTTGATGTGTTTTTGAATGTTTATAGTACGGAATTGTCATATTGGTAGGTGTCGCGTCGAATGGCTAATTGCACGTTAAACATAGAATACCCCGCCACTTCTGACCTTACATCCTTATTTTTTGTGGAGCGTACTTTTTTATTATTGACTGAAATCTTTGTGAGGTATATAGTCGATTGAATTACTGTTGGGGATGTGACAAGTGATTAATTAGATATCTATAATCCGGTGTAATCCGTAAGACCGTTTGGATCATGAGTTTCTTTGGGAAGCTCTTCTCCAGAGCTTCTTTATCCGGTTTGCTTCAGGGGTACTAGTATTTAATGCTTGTATTTTTTTAATACGACGTTCACTTCTCTATATCTTCTTTGAGGGCACTGTGTTGACTATCAAAGTTTCAGTATGGTTCGTGAATACTTAAGTGGTGCGTAGATGGCTTGTATATACGTTCCTTCGCCGGTTTGTATTAAGTTCTACGTTTTGTAATATCTGTGTTCGGTATGTGACGAAGGAACAAGGCCGCGCTTGATCCAGATTGGGCATCATTCAGCGTTAATATTGGGTTGTCACAATCTGCCCGGAAGAGTGATGACTGAATTAGCTGATGGAAAGTCAGTAACAATGTCAGCAACTCAAGATATTTCACTTCATGATAGACAGGAGTGCCTCGTGTCCTCGAGGCTGTCCCCGTGCTCAAATACAACACTGGTTGGTACAGTCGAAGATCCAGTAAACCTAGATACAGAAGGTCAGGTCCGTTTGCTTGACAAAGCCCCACAAGTCTCCAACACTTTACCTGGAAAAGCTGCTGGGGATCCTGATGAGGTTACTGTAGCGACTAAGGGCTTGACAGTGTCGGTGGAAGCGGATGATCCGAAAGCCATTCTTGGTAGTTCGTTGCGAGAGCTTCAAGATAT
The DNA here is from genome assembly GCA_037043015.1 of Bryum argenteum. NCBI lineage: Eukaryota > Viridiplantae > Streptophyta > Bryopsida > Bryales > Bryaceae > Bryum > Bryum argenteum. The sequence continues at coordinate 28,322,073 of CM073321.1, read as the reverse complement.
GAGGGAGAGTTTTCCTGAAGAGCCTGTGTCATATGCCGCCGAACCAGAGTCTGTGGAGCTTTCAGGTCCAGTGGAACGATTTATTGTGAAAACACCTGTTTTAGAAGTATCTGCTGTTGAAACTATGGCTGTGGAGACGTGTACTTTGGGAGAACTCGCTACTTGTGCACCTGTCATGATAAGTTCTGTTGTGGAAACATATGCAGTAGAATCGTCTCCTGCGGAGTTACGGGACATGGTCTTACCTGTCACCGCAGTTCTTCAAGATGAGTCTAGTAATGGAGGTGGAAGGAGTTCTTCCGAGGTTGGCGTTGAGGACGGTGTCGAGGGCGTGGTTCCTAATGCTAAGAAGTTGGTTGGGAATGCCGAGGGTGTCACATTGCAGGTCAAGGCTGCAGATAACGACTTCGGATGTGAAAAAGAGTCTCTTTCTTGGCCGATCAAGAACGAGAAGCTTTCTGCTGTACCAACGGTGAATGATTCTCCATCAGCTAGAAATGAAGATGCTGGTCAACGAGTTATCGATAATGTCGTGGTTGTTCGAAGTGGAGAATCAAGGGTGGATGAAGCAATGTCTGCGACGAATCGTAATGTGTCCTTCTTAAATTTCTTTGAGACTCGCAATGCAATGGGATTTGTTGGCGACACACCTTATCATACCACGACGCAGCAGATTGTCGAGAAGTTTACGGAGGTTACGGGTCATATGCCTGTTCATGAAGGAGCTGATAGAATGGCAAGGGTGTCGCCAGACGGGATGGCTAATAAGTTGGCAGATGCCATTGCCGACGAAATTGCCGATCAGATCGCTGACAGGATGGCAGATGAAATTGCTGATAAGATGGCCGATGAGATGGCTGATGAGATGGCTGATGAGATGGCTGATGAGATGGCCGATGAGATCGCGGGTGAGATGGCTGATGGGATTGCCGACGATATGGCAGATAGAATGGCTGATGGCATTGCTGACGACATGGCAGATAGAATGGCTGATGAAATGGCATCTAGAATGACCAACGAAATGGCAGATCGTATGGCCGACAGGATGGCCGATGAAATGGCCGCAAAAATGGCTGACGAATTGGCCGATGAAATGGCTGATGAAGTGATTGAAGGGGATCATGGAAGGGCTGAAGGGGTCTTTCAGCTTGAGAGGAGAGATGGCGGAACCCGTGGAGCTCGTTATATGGAAGAAGAGATGACTGAGAAAGCAAATAATGGGATGGACGATGACGAGCATGAAGGTGATGAAGGTACTCCAGGAGAGCAGATGTCATTTGTCGAGGAGCTGGTACGATTCTTCAAGCAACGGAATTTGGACTACAAGGCGCCCAAATTTTATGGGGTGGAGTTGAATGTATTAAAGTGAGTTGTCTATCTTAAGCAATATTGATAATCTTGTAGGGTCTCTTTAATGCGGAAGTTAAATTGTCTTGATCCTGTTGGGAGCGAGTTGGCTATAAAGGGGTTGTGGCGCACTGATGCACCTACCATCATTGACGTTAATGGGTGAATAGGTTGCAAGTGTTAAACTTACAGTTACATATAACATGAGTTGCCTATGTTTATTATTTGAGAGCAACTGAGGAATGTGAGTCCTGCGATTTGGAAATTGTCCAATTTAGAAGTTAATAGTAACTGGGTTATGGCGTTTGCAGACTTTGGAGGGTGGTGTCCAGATATGGTGGCTATGATCATGTATGTGCTTTTAATTGCAGCACTTTTTGAGTATTTGGTACCGGAATCAGCCTGCATTGATTCGTTGGTTACTGATTGTCTGCACCTGGTCCAAAAGCATTAGGCATGGACCTTAATAAGAGAATATTATGTTTGATTAATAGCAAGTACTATTTCCAGTTTGAAGAAGAATGATTGTTTTTATAGGCAGTCAAATTTTGAAGGTATAGTCCATCACTTTCGTGAGTTTCCTTTGAAATCTAATAGTATATGTCGACTGGTGAGTTGATATATTACATGTAAATGCTGCATCATTCCTGCCGTATTCAGAAGATTTCGTTCCTTTGTGTTTAGCTAATGGAAAATACCTGCTTTCCTGCCCTCGCAGGTCACAGTTAGCAAACTTTGGAGGACAGTTGGCGAAGAGTTCAAGCCTCCGAAGTAAGATGGCCTAGATCTAATTTGTTTTGAGCTTGAGATGTTTTATTTGAAAGTGAAGTTGAAAGGGAGTAGATCTTGGAAGTGTTCAGCATTATTATTTTGCTCGCAGGCTGCACAGCTCTGATATACTCTCTACATCGCTCTTAGCACCTACCTATTTCCTTCCGTTTGCAATGAGGGCGGTACTCGTCCACCTATTGTGCTGATGGAAAGATGTTTCACAGGACTTGTACCACAATTTCATGGTCATTCCGAGGTTTCTACGAGAAGGTATTAATTTTGTCAACAAAGTTGTACATTTATGTATTATCTGGTTTTTTTTTCCCTCATAGTACAGCCGTTGCTCGTAACACTGTCTGTGAAGTGGGTTGCTGTATCTGAAAAGCTTCTGGACTTGATGTAGTTTGTGAACTCAAAGCGTTTAGATCATTTTCTCGCTTGTTGAATGACCGTTTTCAATCAATGCAGGCCTTGCTGGACTACGAAAAGGTTAAGAGTGGTGTTTCAGCTCCCTACTGCAGTCAACGAGCAGTCCAAATAACTAATGATCATCTGAGATTTGAACAACCAACGGCATCACCTGCAACCCCATCCTCTGAAGTATGTATCTTTTTGACTTGATGTATTTATCAGCTCCTTGATTGTAAGTACGTACCTCGTCTTAAGCGTATTATCTCGATGGATGAATTTGCGGGATATTCGTGTTAGGAGTACCCACTCGAGAAGGAATCTAAGTTGGAGTGCTTTCTAATTCTAATTACTATTATGGTCGTGCTGTTGCCATCGTAGCCGAATACCGGCGCAACACCCGGATCAGGATCTGGACGAGCAAGGAGAGATGCCGCTGCACGGGCAATGCAGGGCTGGCACTCTCAGCGCATGGGCAATGGGGATACCAAAGAACTTATAGCGAAGGTAAGATCTGAGTTGTTGATGAAAAATAGTAAGTCTTGTACACTACTCTCTGTTAAATCGAAGGGCGAGACCTGAACTTTTTGGGTTAGTCTTATCTATGGACTGACACGCATTTGTACGCTTTTTGGGGTTTTAGTGTCGCAAATGCCTGTGTCGCTATGTATTGCTACTCAGAGGCTCAGAAGCATCGAGTGATGTTTAACATTTCGAACCTGGACTGGACAGATGAGGGTTAAGAGCCTTCACCTTTTATGGTAACTATCGTGCTATGGTTTTTGAAGCTTCTCAATGTTATACTTGTGCAGGATAAGGGTTCTGGTGGGAAACTTGTGAGAAAAGAGAAGAAGTTAACAAATATAGGTGTTGAAAATGCCCTGCTACCATTACTCACCTCTCTTCTTGTATATATCATTTTATTCCTCCGATGTCTTGTTAAACCTTCTATATTTGTAGACTTGATTTCGCAGACGGATTTGGTAAACTTCTGACACTATGTTTTGTACAATTTCGCAGGAGGCAACGGATTAAAGAGGAAAGGTTCGAACTCATATTTAGAGAGAGCAGTTAAGGCTGTTCAGGCCAAGGGAAGACCGAGATTATACGAAGAGAGTGGGCCAAGTAATTCTGCTGTAACCGGCAGGAGAAGTTCGAAGCAGCAGGAGTCTGGAAGGCGTCCTTTGAAGCTTGCCAAGCTGATTGGACAAGTGGGTGGTTTTAATCCCCCGATTGCTGACGAGGGTCCTAAGGCAGATTGGGTCAAAATCAATGTACATAAACATGTAAGCTGGGTGACAAAATCGCCTCTTGAAATGATATTGATATATTGATATTCGGTTGGTTGACACGGTAATTCTTTTCGTCAATATCCCTCTGCTTTCCCTGCTGGATGTGTTTGTATCTCAGTATCGAGTACTGGAGATTTGCGAACTGAAAGGCTATTAATATATTGCAGTTTCTCTTGCAGCTAGATTGTTTTGAAGTTTATGCCCTGGTTCCCGGTTTAGCACGCGAGGAGGTGAGGGATGCGTTACCCATCTTCCAACCTCAAAACTGTGTTCCATCTTTAGTCTCGTGATTATTTCGTAGGAGCCAAGCTGCAGCTCCACAACATAATCAATGTTGTACAACTCCGCCTTCTCTGTTGCTAGTTGACGTCACTGCTTGGAAGTATAAGATTGATGTCATTGAGTTGGGACATGAGTCGTAAGTTTGAATATCTAATCAGATTAAGAACGCGTCATTGTTCGTCTCAATAAGTCATTTGATCCCTCAACACAGTAGATGACAATCTTACCAGTGGGGGAGAAGTTTATTGCTGATGTATACTAGGTCAATTCTTCAGGATTAAATGTTCGAATAATTTGCAGACGCTGTTTGTGTCCCAGAATCATTTCATACATGTTAAACAATGTTCCCATTGTTGCTGCTGTATTACAACGATGTTTTGTTGGCGCAGGTGCGCATCCAATGTGAGCCCGGAGGTAGACTAGTGATAGCTGGAATGCCCGAGGATCCAGAGAATCCATGGGGTGTGACTCCATTCAGAAAAGTAAGTCCCTGCATTTCTATTATTAATGTTACATTTATATTGTATGTACAGACCGTGTGACTGAAAGTAGCATCATCCGACAGTTGTATCGTCTAAGTGTGCATGCACAAGATTGAGAATGGAGAGTCCGTCTCAAAAATAGCGATTGAAACATTTTTTGTGAAAATGCAAAGTAACAAGGGGGACGATTGTACAAACTGCAAAATACTTGTGCATGTGATAGATATTATTCATTTCAGGAATGGCTCCTGAATGTGCATCTTTACTGAAAAAACCAAAATAACTACCACAATTTCATTGAGCACATTGAGTTCATCTTTTCAACAAACTCAGCTTGTTGGTTCTAGACATCAACAACCTCAGCTTGTTAGTTCTTGACACTTCATGCTTATTGACGAGATTGCTTTTTCATACAAACTGTCGGTTTTTAACACTATCATCTTATCTCTAGTCGTGTGAACGGTTGATTTCATCTTAATTCTTTGCCTCTGATTACATCGAATAAATCAAGGAAATGCCATAGACTTGATTTAATTCTAGCTGTCTAAGTTTTGTCTGTTAGTTGTGTTCGATCTTTTCCGAACATGTGGCTTTTGGCACAGTGCGCAAACTTTGGTCATAATTTGAAAGGTGCAGTTGTATCAGAAGTTTAGAACATTCAGCGTTAAAACAAGCTGGAGTGCCTACCATAATTTCAGGAATGATGTGAAAAAATAGGCGTGGGTGGTTTGAGGTTACGCTATTGTGTATACCCATTGTGTAAATCTCTACTTGTTTCGTTCCTGTATTGTACATTATGTAACTGGATTGTGAGTAGAAGAGTTGGAGAATTCACTCCCCTAAGAAACGCTTCTTGTTCTCAGGTTATAAGTCTGCCATCACGAATTGATGCTCATCAAACGTCAGCAGTCGTTACCTTGTATGGTCAGCTATATGTTCGAGTGCCCATTGCAGACGACAAGTCAACATAGTGCAGTGACGTGTTCATATAGACTGTGCCATGCTACTCAGTCGAAAAGGCTGCCGTGTGCGGCACCTTAGGGATGTATTTCTTCACTTGTTTTAAGCGAGTACCTTTCTCAGCTTTCACCCCTAGATGTAGAAAGACAAGCTAGAGAGCAGTATGGTGAATGTGGAAAAGATGTATTTATGTCAAAAACATCTTTCTTAAAGAGATGCTTTGGTGAGATGGGATCTTTCGGACGCTGACCCTAGTTAATTCATCCTCATTTCAGTTGTTTCAATGTTTCTCAACCCGTCCTCATTATAAACTCCACTTCAGTTTCCTGTCTCTTATGCATGGCTGCTGCTGCGCTTGCCCCAGCTTGTGGATAGACTTTCGTGAAGGGAATAATCTTTTAGGGGAATGGAGATAAGGATGACTACGACAGTTTCTTGTGCAGCTAGATTGTTACCTGCTAAGAGTTGTTTGCAGCTAGAGCGAGTGGAATCATTATTTTTGGACTCTTCAATAATGAGCTGAGTTTCTGAAATTGGAAATTTAGGTGTTTCTAAAATGGCGACCTAAAGTGTCTGTATAAGGAAAATCGGTATAAGGAAAATCACGACAAGCTTAATCTGTAGTCTGAATACATCAAGCATTTCTTGATATTTGTCGATGTATTTATCAATATCTAAGTATCTGGGTAGTCAATCTATACAAAAGCAACAAAAATTGTGGCTCCGAAATTGTGGCTCCTTAACTGCAAGGCATGATATCAATTCTCAGCTATTTCAATTTTGCACATGCTACACATTCCATCGATGTGTGGTTGCATACTCCACGAAATCAATGAGTGTCGACAAGTAAGTAAAGCATCAATCACAGCCCAACTTCTCCATAGGCAATGAAGTGGATTTCACGGAGAACTTTGCAGTAATTGACAGAGATGCAATGCTTACAAAGCCTTCGCAATGTTGGAGTGTGAATTAAAGTCGATGTGTATATTCTCTCGATCAAGAATGACGTTCAATAATCGGATCAAAAAAAATTTAGACCTCATGAGGATTCTGCACCTGGAATGGAGCTTGAGGTGGTTGTGAACTAAATATGGATCCAACGGATTGCAGTGGTCTTGACCGAGCCTTCAAACTCTCCTTCCACTGGTGGTTCATGGTGTTGATAGAGCTTTTCGATTCACACTAGGGTTGCACTCATTCTGTTGTTCAATTTGTAGCTACTTTATGGCTCCTGATTCGTTACTGCTCCTTTTCACAGTTCTGACCATCGGCGTAGGCAATGCCACGAAGAAGAAGAACAAGCACAAGCAAGCAAGAGGCAGCAAGAGGCGAAGCAGAGGCGGAAGAGGCAAAGCATAGGTGGAAGAGGCGAAGCAAAGGCGGCAAGAGGCGAGATAGAGACAACGTTGAGAGTATTAGAAACCCTATCTGAACACTAATTGTACTTACAATTGAGAATTAGTGTTTTGGGTAAAAAGTGCATTTAACACTAATCTTCATCTAACACTAATCTACTTATTTAGTGTAGTGATATACAAATGGAAAAAAAACAAATTCATAATTGCCTTGGTCTTAAAAATATACAAGTTACACAATTTCAATGAAAAGTTGTTAATTTTGAGAAGGCTCATTAGATTTATTAGATGTACGACTTCCATGCGCACTCGGTTGTCATGGAGAGAGGCTTAACGATGCAAGGAGAGCCTTGAATATATTAGTGTCACCTAAAGCGATTGCAATGTGACGTCCACTATTGTAAAAAGCACGTACTAAGGGCCCCAAAAAATATGAACTAAAAATATGTATTAAAGGATAAAGGTTTACGAATAAGTAATAAAAATTAGAGATGAAGTAGAATATCATTTGCAGATACAAACCAATCTAGAACAATATCTGTCACCTTTTTAAGTACTTCAACCAAGCCTTGGATGAATGACAAGTCTTTATCCACAGGTCTTCTCTATGGGACAAATCTATTCAAAGCTAAGATTCTTTAAAGGTGAAGTTCAGAATGCAATTGAACCCTTGTAACACCTTCAGAGAAATTAGAATTCTATTGGAATGAAAGCAATGATTAAATAGGTCCATTACCCACGTAGAACTTGATGCAAAATTGGTTGTTCTACATCCGTAGTGTAATAAAGTAATAGTCATAGGTAGAATTAGATTGCCAAAAAATATTGTAAGAGTTTTAGAATATAACACCTCACTTTCTTGGGGAAGTACGGTAAAGATGTGGGACACTCCACCATTCATTTTTCTGATCAAATTTGAACTCAGAGGCCTACCAAACAGAATCAAGACAAATGGTAGAGTCAAAGTAGTGGAATTGCAGTAGGGCATCATTATAGTGACAAAATTTATCTGCAAATGCAGAGTTTAAGTCAACACAATTACTGTCTATTTTGTTCCTTGAAGGAATAATTGAAGGTGGTAAAGAGATACAAGGAGCAGGTAAGCCCACACTTTATGTTTGCTATAAGCAAGTGGATATTTTAAAAACAAACCATATATATTACATGTTATACTTAAAACAAAATAATAAATGAGAAACTTCAAAAACATTCTCAGTATTTAAAAATGTTAAGTGTCTACACATATATAGTGGTTAAACCTAATGGCAATGAAGTCTTGAAGATCTTCAAGGAAAAAGTTGATGGAACTTTGCAGATGTTTTTTGTGCCTTCTTTTTTGTGTCTCCTAGTTGTTGTAGTAGGGTATGTGGTTTTATGATTTGGAGGAAAAGAGATATCAAATGGATGAGAATCCACATTATAGACCTAAGGCTAAAAATTACTGGTAAGCTGAAAAAATCTCATACTTAGCATTGTAAAGTAAACACTCCGAATACAAACAATTTGATGATCAACTATCATTTGGCAATGCATGTTGATGTTGTACCATTGCGTCTTACCGGCCTATGAGTTGAGCTCACCTTTAAACATGAACCACGTTAAAAAATTCTACACACAATTAAACCTTCAAAAATTATTAGAAATTCATAACTAAAAAAATATGTGAAGAAAACTCATACATAGCGAAGGATATAAAGACCTCTCAACTTGTGAACCCGCGAAACGGTTCACTCTAGCGGGAACACATTCCCGCAAAGTTTAACGCGTAATTGTCGTGTTCCCATGGTTTAATAAGGCTTTTTAGCTCATTTCGTGGATTCACGGGACACCCGTGGTCTCGAAGGGGTTTTGGCACAAGCGGCCCGTCCTTGCTCTAATTTATACCAAATTGGTATTATTGATGAACGCCAATATATTAAATGGCGAGTTTGTAGTGTGTTTTAGCAATTGCGTATTTCTAAGTAGGGGTTGGGGTGCCCCATTTTGACCTTACCTTCTACAAAACCCCTAGTATGAGGTTTGGTACCCCTACCTTGCCTAATTGTTTAGGAAATGCTATGGATGGAAGTCCGTCCAACTGAACGGATGAAATCCGCCCAATTGGACGGATGAAGCTTTTTGCTTCAACCTCCCTGGATCAACCAGGGAGGGAGTTAGTTCGGAGTGAGCCGTTGGGCTAGTTTTTTTGGGGATGTGTGAGGAGAGGATTGCGTGCGTACGTAGTGGAGATAGAGGATTAGTTTTTGGAGGTTGCGATTTGGGTGGTGCTTTGTAGTGAAAGTGTGCAATTGTGAGAGTTAGGGTTTGCGATGGTTGTTTTGAGATGAGTGCATGTTTGTGTGGAGAAAAGTTAGTTTCTGGAAAGGAGGTGACTGCAGAGCGAAGGAGCTGATCGGGGAGTGAGATCTGATCCCAGTAACAACATCTCCACGCCGACCCGAGCAAAGGCTGGCAGCCAGCGACGGAAGCAGCCTGGAACAGAATCGGCGTCAACGGAGCGTCGAAGGTAGCTGATAGGGGCGAGAAGGTCAGCAGTTCAGCGCTGGATAAACAATACCACGGCGGTCAGCACGGTGAAGATCGCCGACGGAGGCTGCTCATCGGAGCTCCCAGTCGATCGGCGAGGCAGCAAAGCAGCAGGAGGCGGAATTCGGTGAGCAGCAGCCGGCTTCAACACCAGCGGAAGGGAGTGCCGGGAGTAAGGAGGGCCGACTGGCGATCCGATCGATTTCGACCAGCGGTGGCGCGAACCCAGCACCGGCCACTCCACCGACAGGACAGCGGCGACGATCAGAACGACGACCATCATTCGGCAGTTCGGAAAAGGGAGGTGGGCCGGCAGCAGGAGCTGCATCGGCATACCAGCGGCGGCGCAAACCCGGCACCGGCCACTCCACCAACGGCACAAGGCGGCGACGACCACGAGCGGAGGCGACCAGGCATCCGGTATCAGCGGTGGCTGCAACGGCGAGTTCGAGCGGATTCGGAGCAGGCTAGTCACAGCCAGCAGCAACCGTCTACGCCGGCTCAACGGCATTGACGAGGTCGGCAGCTTAGGCCGGCCACCGAGCCCTCATTGGTTCGACAGTTGGTGTCAAGTGACGGCCAGTATCGGCACTTCGATCGGTTCCACCGGGGAAGTACCTGGAGGTTTAGCACCCTGTCCCCTTCATAACGATACGAGAGGTTAACCGGGAACAATAGGAAGGGAGCTCTTCTCTCCCGTTTGCTTGATGATTCATGTTGCTCATTTGAATGGTTGTTAGAAGTTTGTGAACTTATTTTGAAAATGGCAAAGTAATTGCCTAAAAAAATGTCGGTTTAGTTTAGTTCAATTGGCTTCGTTTGGTTGGTATGATTGTATGATGGTGTATGGTTGTGCATGTTTCGCTTGTTGACTGCTGAATTGTATTCTTGGGGGCACGGGGTGTGAATTGAGCGCGGAAGCGCTGTCCAATTCAGCCCAGTCCTTAGGGTAAATTATTTGCATGATCTTGATTAGCATTTTAGTGTTTCCGTCGGGACGCGGAAGCGTTGCCCAAATGGGTCTTGGGTGCTTGTAGTTAGGTTGAATGGTGTTATGGTAAGAGGGAGTAGGGTGTCCATTGCTGGAAGGCCAAATTGTGTTGCACTCCACCTCCACGGCCCAACTTTGTGGCTTAAAAACCGGTTCACCGGGATTTGGGCTCACACAACTTAGGCTGTTTTCTTTGCTCCAAGTCTTACAAGCAGCCTATGTACCAATTTCTCTAAAGCAACAACACTTTTCAATATTGACAAGAAAAATTGTTGGCAAATATACTTGGACAGTTTACGTGCCGTTGACTGTAGCCACACATGTCTCATACAACAGATCCAAAACCACAATCATAGATTTGTTTACAAATCTACATTGTTTCCTTCATTTTGTGTATGTGGCTTGTCCTACAACATCACTGATACGACAAAACTCTTTTCAAGAGTCACAAAAAGGGGTTGCTAAACCACCTTTCACTCCTTACTGCGTATACAGAGTCATTAGCACACCATTTCTATGAGGTTCAGAAACGTTCACCTAGTTATAATTCAGAATTTGTATCGCCAAAGGTCTTGAAGAGATAATTTCTAGATCCTTTGTTACCCGAGCCAACGCTGTCAGCTGAAGGCACGCCCTTTTCGGAGGAAGACATCGGAAGGCAACGTCAGATGCGGCTATGGAGTTATGAAGGCCGCGATGTCAGCCCAAGGACGCGATCAAGGCGGAAGGATAATGTCACCGTTAGTTAGTAGAATTCTTCGGTGACAACGACTACTTAAGCTGTAGAAAACAGGGATTAGGCACTTCTTAGTCAACCAGTGTTAACATGGAGCAGCACGCTGCGATTGTATTGCTTTCTTGCTTATGAATACAACGGTCTGAGAACCGGCCTCTTTTCTAATTCTCTGGCCAGTCAAAGAAAGGACTCCTACTCTCTTTCAAATACTACGCCATACTTCTTTTCTTCTACACAGGTCGACTTAAGGGACTACGTAAAGCACTATCTTTGGAAGCCCAGCTAACATTTTGGCGACCATGCTGGGGATATAGTGTTGAGTCTCTCCATAGTCGACTTGAAGCCATACGCCGAGAACAATGGCGCCACGGCAGCCCAAGGACAAAGAACCGGAAACAGTTCCACCAAACGATGACCCAGATTCTACCAAAGAATTTTTGCAATGGATGAAACAGCAGATGACAGAGCTAGTTGCAAAAAACAAGGCTACTCATGCACGGCTTGAAATACTTAGCCACCACTATCAAGATCTACAGGGAACAGCCACCTCGGCTACCATGCCCAGCCCAGGAGTCGCAGCAATGCCATCAACGTCCACTTTGGTGCCACCTATCAATCTTACGATGGCCACCTCAATGGACTCAGGAGAAAGAGATCGATTAATCAAACTACCAAAAAATACCGTACCCGGTGTTTGACGACGCTGCAGACCCCGACTGGCATGTCAGGCGTTTCAAAGTTATTGCTCGTACCAATGGAGTTTCAACAACTGCTGACTTACAAAACATCTTCGGTACCACATTACAAGGGAACCATATCAACTAGTATATCGATTTCGAGGCAGAACATGCCAATCCCACTTGGGAAGACATGGAACGGAGTTTCTTACAAAAGTTTCGTAAACTAAAGACGTCATCTGAAATCCTCCGCGCTCTAGGCAACATCACGCAAGACAAAGGGGAAACTGTCGACACCTTTTACGACCGTTTCAAACAGTTAGCTGACAAACTCAACCAGAAGCCAACCGAAGACTATTTGTGCGAATGGTTTAAAAAAGGTTTGTTGCCCTGGATTCAGCAGGGTATTGTAATCAGGGGTGTAAAGACCTTACCTGATATTCTCACAGCTGCCAACGACATCAGTAGGGAGTTAGGACTACTCCATAAAACTCAAGCCCCGCTGTTGCCTCTACCAACCTCTCGAAACGCTGACTCTCTGCACGACTTGTGGAAAGGCCCATAATGGTCGCTGTTGGTTCGCAGCGGGCAACAATATGGGTAATGACAACAAAAGGCAACGTCCTACTGCGGCAGCTGTGTACCCTGACGAAGTCCACGTTGACGCTTTTCAACCAGGAAAAGGTGACGGCTGTTGGGAATGTGGATCTCCCCACCACCGGCGAGGACAATGCCCAATTCTGAAACAACGTTGGGCCCAAAATAGGCACAATTCCGAGGCAAGTCCCCAAACAACGATGACTACGGACTCGCAGAGGCTGAACCCAAACAGAAGTGGGGGAGTTACGTTGACAGAAGTACTATTGAAGAATAGATTGCTCGTAGTTTATAAGAGCAATTAGTACTTGTTAGAGTAGATATATATGGAAGCTTATACTTAGTATTCTAAAGTGTGGAAAGGGGCTGGTTGTAAGAGCAATAGTGAGGGGAGAGAAGACTAGCCCACTTTGTTGACTTTAGGAGGCAAGGAGACAAGTAGGTGGTGGCAAAGACTAAAGGGGCATACATGTGAACCATGTGAGCCAAAGGCACTTGGAAAATGTACAAGAAGGCACTAGGAAGGTGCCATTAAGGAAGTATAAGTAAAGGCCTTTGCTAGAAGGCAATATCTCATTTCAAGCATTCATTGCTCTACTTGTTTGTAAGCTTTGAGTGTGTTGTATTCTCTCTCTTCCTCTATTGAATCTCAATAGGTTATGGGCCGACTACTCTTGTAGTGAGGTTGAGTTTGAATACTTTTGGAGGCTTGGGGAGGTCAAGGAGGTGTTGCAAGCACGTGGAGGGCTGATTTGCACATGTTGGAGGTCCTTGGAGCTTTGGAGGTGCACTTAGAGCCATTTGGAGGTGTTTGCAACCATTTGGAGTCAATTGAAGTTGATTTGGAGCATTTGGAGGCAAAAGGAGCAATTTGGAGGTGTTTGGAGGTGTTTTGAAGGCATTGGGTGCTTGTAAGTGTCCATTGTAGTTGAATTGAGTCCTCCTTGCACATTGTAGGTGCTGATTTGCATTAAGGGCTCCCAAGTCATTTGTTTGAAGTGATTGTGAGCTTAGAAGGGTGGTTTGTGATCTATTAGTGCACCTTTTGATTTGTAAGAGCTAGATCTAGCATTTGGAGTGCTTGTGTGCACACTAGGGGCTGATTTGAGCTAGTGAGGTGCTAAGGAGGTCAATTGAGGCTCTTCTACTTACATTTGAGTGATTTGGAGTTGTAGAAGCTTGTTTATGATCTGATTTGAGTGGGAGCAAGTGGATCTTGCTTGTTTGAGTGTAGAGAAGGACTTTTGTGCATTGTTTTGTGCGCAAGTGTGTTTACACACTAGTAGGGGGCTGATTTGAGTGCTTGGTAGCTCGTTTGAGTTGTTGGTGTCGTAAGGGCAGCGTGTGTGCTTGGCTATGGCCACTTTGGAGGGTGAGAGTGTTAGGGTGCTTGAGAAGTTCAATGGCACCAACTTCAACTTGTGGAAGTTCAAGATGAACTTGGCCCTCTCTTCCATGGACTTGTGGGAGATTGTTGAAGGCTCGGAGGAGGCTCCACCATCTGATGCAAGTGACAAGGACAAGAAGGAGTACCAAAGGAGGGTGAGGAAGGCCATGTCGATGATTGGGCTCAATTTGGTGGATGCCCAACTTGCTCACATCAAGAGTTGCAAAGGACCAAAGAAGCATGGAGGGTGCTTTGCAACATTCATGAGACAAGAAGTTTGGCCAACATCCTCTTCTTGAGGCGCAAGTTCTTCACAATCAAGATGGAGGAAGGCGCTGACTTGTTGGAGCACATCAACAACATCAAGGCACTCGCGGATCAGCTCGCTTGCTTGGAAGTGCCCATGAAGGAGGACGATATAGTGATGACGTTGCTGGATAGCTTGCCACCTTCATTTGAGAGTTTGATCACCGCTTTAGAGACCTTAAACGTTGCTGACCTTACAATGGAGTTTGTGGTGTCAAGTTTGATGCATGAAGTGTCCAAGCGGAAGGAGAAGGGTGCTCAAAGTGGTGAGACAGCATTGGTTACGGCCCAAAACAAAGCGAGGATGCAAAATGGCCCAAGGTTGTGCTTCAATTGTGGCAAACCGGGCCACATTGCAAGGCATTGCTTCTTAAACAAGAAGAAGGAGAAGGAGAGTGCAAACCTAGCAAGCAACAAAGACAATGGAGAGGACTATGCGTTTCTAAGCGCCTTTGTTGCAAGCAAGGTGGAGAAAGAGGAGGAGCATGCTATGGCAATCAACGATGGAGATGACAACACCATGGCCACGTGGGTCATGGATTCGGGAGCCACCAAACACATGACGCCGCATAGGGCAGCGTTCCAAACGTATGAGGTAATTTCACCACCACACAATGTGCACTTGGGAGATGATAGCATTGTGCATGCGGTTGGTGTTGGTACAATTGTTGAGGAGGTGATGGTGATGGGAGTGAAGCACAAGATCCACATGAAGGAGGTGCTCCATATCCCCAAGTTCAAGAAGAACTTGATTTCGGTTGTAAAGCTTGCTTTGAATGGTTTAAAGGTAGAATTTGATGATGATGCATGCCTTGTGAGGGCAGCCAATAGGAAGGTGATTGCTAGATTGCCTAGAGTAGAGAGTTTGTATGAAATGCCCTTCTCCATGCATGAGATGGCAAATGTGGCGCTTCCAATGCCACAATCAGCACCTTTGGAGCTATGGCATAGACGCCTTGGGCATTTGAATGTCAAGAGTGTCAAGGCTCTTGAAAGCATGGTGAATGGTATGCAAATCAAGGATGGTGCATCAAATTCAGCGGTTTGTGAGGGTTGCATTGAAGGCAAGCTTTCAAGGACTCCATTTCCAAGTGAGGGAGGTCAGCGTGCAAGCAAGCCATTGGAGTTGATTCATTCGGATGTGTGTGGTCCATTCAAGACCATTTCCATGGGTGGTTGCTTGTATTTTGTGACTTTCATAGATGACTTCTCTCGAAAGGTGTGGGTGAATGTGTTGAAGTCCAAAGGAGAGGTGTTTGCCAAGTTTGTGGAGTTCAAAAAGCTTGTGGAGAAGCAATCGGAGCACAAGATCAAGGCGTTTCGATCCGACAATGGAGGGGAGTTCACTTCCAAGGCATTCGAGCGCTTCTTTCAAGCGCATGGCATTGAGAGGCAACTATCAACACCCTACACACCACAACAAAATGGAGTGGCCGAGCGTGCAAACCGCACAATTGTGGAGATGGCAAGGAGCATGCTACACCACCAAAACCTCAACAAGAACCTTTGGGCGGAAGCGGTGGTTACAGCGGTGTACACACGAAATAGGTGCCCAACTAGCGCAGTTGTTGGTAAGACACCCGAAGAGGCATGGAGTGGTAGGAGGCCTTTGATCGCACACATGCGTGTATTTGGTTGTATTGCTTATGCAAAGGTGCCGGATGAGAAGAGGACTAAACTTGATGCAAAGGGCACAAGGTGTTTGTTCCTTGGTTATTGTGAAGGCACCAAGGCATATAGGTTGATGTGTTTGGAGACTAAGAAGATCCTCAAGTGTCGTGATGTGGTGTTTGCGGAGGACGCTACTTGTGCGGATGCAAATGTGGAGATGCATCCAAGTGGGAGTTTGGAGCCACCTACGGTGATTGTAGTGGATGCACCTCCAATTTCAGCGCCGCTTGCTCGAGAAGTTGAAGAAGAGCAACAAGACAAACAATAGGAGGAGGTTGTGGAGGAGAGGCAACCACAAGATGAGGAGATTGGAGAGGGGCAGCGAACACAAGGTTCAAGGGAGAGGCGGCCGCTTGGCGATTGGTGGATGAACCACATTCTCCCACCACCTAGTGAGGTAGAACGTGCAAATGTGGCTTGTTTTGATGATCCTTTAACTTTGGGTGATGCTTTGCAAAGTGTGGATGCAAGCAACTGGGAGTTGGCCATGCAAGAGGAGTATGCATCTCTAATGGCCAATGGCACATGGGAGTTGGCCCCATTGCCAAAGGGCCGCAAAAGTGTTGGTTGTAAGTGGGTGTTTAGGACCAAGAAGGATGCACAAGGCAACGTGGTGCGTTACAAGGCACGCTTGGTGGCAAGGGGCTTCTCTCAAGTGGAGGGTGTGGATTTCCATGAGACCTTTGCACCCGTGGCCAAGTTTACCACCATACGATGCATGTTGGCGATTGGGGCAAAATGCATGGACTTGGAGATTCACCAAATGGATGTCAAGACGGCGTTCTTGAATGGTGAGTTGGAGGAGGACATCTACATGGACCAGCCCCTTGGCTTTGTGGAGGAGGGCACCCAACACCTTGTTTGCAGGCTCAAGAAGTCGTTGTACGGGCTCAAGCAATCTCCAAGGGCGTGGTACCAAAGGATTGACTTGTTTTTCATCAAAGAAGGCTTTTCTAGAAGCCATGCGGATCACTCCTTGTATGTGAAGCAAACAAGGGAGTTCTTGTTGATTGTGATCATCTATGTTGATGATTTGATTATCTTGGCTAGTGATGATGCGGTGTTGCAGTGGTTGAAGGCCAAGCTTGAGAAGGAGTTTGAGATGAGTGATCTTGGGCCTTTGGAGTTTTGTCTTGGTGTTGCATTTGAGCGCAATCGCAGCGCACGCACCATCACCATGAGCCAAGGCAAGTACATCGAGGAGGTGCTCAAGCGGTTCAACATGGAGGAATGTAAGCCCATTGGCACCCCTCTTGATGTGAAGGGGTCATTGTTGAAGCTTTCGGATGAGGAGTTCAAGGAGGTTGAAGAAGAGATGAAGGCCATTCCATACAAGGCAGCGGTGGGGTCGTTGATGTATGCAATGGTGGCCACAAGGGCTGACCTTGCATTCCCGGTGAGCATGGTGAGCCAATTCATGGCAAAGGCTGGTCCTCAACATTGGATGGCGGTAAAACGCATCTTGAGGTACTTGAAAGGCACCATTGATTACAAGCTGTGCCTTGGAGGTAAAGACCTTGAGTTGAAGGGGTATTGTGATGCGGATTGGGCGGGTGATGTGAATGAGCGCCGATCCACGACAGGGTATGTGTTCTTTGTAGGAGATGGCGCAATCTCGTGGAATTGCAAGAGGCAACCCACAATAGCGGTGTCTACTACGGAAGCGGAATACATGGCAACGAGCCATTGCTTAAAGGAGGCATTGTGGCTGCGGCAACTATTGGAGGATGTTGGGTTTGTGCAGAGGGGAGCCACGAGCATCATGTGTGACAACCAAGGGTGTATTGCTCTTGCAAAGGATCCGAAGCACCACTCTCGCACGAAGCACATTGATGTGCAACACCATTTCATTCGAGAGAAGTTGGAGGATGGAGAGGTGAGCTTGTGGTATTGCTCAACAGAGGATATGGTGGCTGATGTGTTGACCAAGGCGCTTGCTAAGGTGAGGCACGAGAAGCTTACGAAGGCGATGGGATTGCGAGGTGGTAACTACTCGCAAAGTGGGAGTGTTGAAGAATAGATTGCTCGTAGTTTATAAGAGCAATTAGTACTTGTTAGAGTAGATATATATGGAAGCTTATACTTAGTATTCTAAAGTGTGGAAAGGGGCTGGTTGTAAGAGCAATAGTGAGGGGAGAGAAGACCAGCCCACTTTGTTGACTTTAGGAGGCAAGGAGACAAGTAGGTGGTGGCAAAGACTAAAGGGGCACACATGTGAACCATGTGGGCCAAAGGCACTTGGAAAATGTACAAGAAGGCACTAGGAAGGTGCCATTAAGGAAGTATAAGTAAAGGCCTTTGCTAGAAGGCAATATCTCATTTCAAGCATTCATTGCTCTACTTGTTTGTAAGCTTTGAGTGTGTTGTATTCTCTCTCTTCCTCTATTGAATCTCAATAAGTACATGGGACAGAAACAAATGTCTCCACTATCAGCACTGCCGCCGTAACTATGAGGTCTAAAGCCACGGCACCAGATCACGTGGTGGAACATCGTAAACCTTTCCCTGACCAACATTGGGAACGATTGCAGAACCTTCGACAACAGATACAGGCGGATCTAGAGACCACCTCGGATGACAACATGCAACAAATACTTGACAACACTACTGTGAGTATTACCCTAACAAGTTTGCTAAAGATTAGTCCAGAATTGCAAAAGTATCTGCAGCAGACAGCGCTGCCAGACACTTCAACAGCGTTGATGACTGTTGACACTAACGTGACTACCATCGACCCGGACGCTGCCGTCATACACTTACGGCTGGGACAACATAAGCTGTCAAATGTTCTGGTAGATGGAGGCTCCGGTGTCAACGTAATGAGTGATAGCCTTAGACGGCAGTTGGGATTGCCACTACCAAAGATGGCTCAGTTCATATTAAGAATGGCAAACGATGCCCCTGTAACTCCACTGGGCATCCTGGCCACTGTCGCCATCACCACACACGGGGTATCTACGCCAACCACCTTTGTCGTCATAGATATGCCAGATAGTACTAATTTCCCTATGATCTTGGGACGACCATGGTTAAGAGACATGAATGCAGTGCACGATTGGGCACGAAACCAAATTTGTCTGCGCCATTATGATAGAATAGTCATCATTCCCGTGGATAGGTGTATTACTAAAGCTAAAGTTGACCAGATCCGATCCACAGCAGGAACAAATTGCGTCAAAGGACTAAGGCCTGAACAAGAGGCTTTAGTTTTTCACGCCGATCCCTCAATCCCTGTCGCTGAAATACAACTAGCCAGCATTGTGACCGAACAAGAAGGCTTAGATATACCTGAACACTTCACACAAGAAGTCCAAGAAGACATCACTATGAATGCGACACCAGCAACCAAGGCCTTGGAACAAAAAGTTGTCACAGGATGGACCAACGGCGCCACTGACAATGTTGAATTGGTCAACTTGGGTACCACGGAAGAGCCTAAATATGTGAAAATCAACGCTGACGCTCCCAATGACATCAAATGCGCAGCAATAGCAGTGTTCCAGGAATATAGAGATATATTCGCTTGGACCCAGGAAGACCTCAAGGAAATCCCTAGGAACATCGCTGAGCACACTATAGATTTGAAACCAAATGCACAACCTATACAACAACGGAGGTACCGGATGAACCCCAACTACGCTGCCAAAATCAAAACTGAACTGGAAAAGCTGCTTAGTGCCAAATTCATTTTACCCGTCGATACTGCCCCGTGGTTGTCTCCTATGGTTATCATTCCAAAGAAAAATGGCACCTTACGCATTTGCGTAGACTTTCGCAAACTCAATGCTGCCACCAAAAAGGATCACTACCCACTGCCGCATATGGAAGAAATTATAGACGAGGTAGCATGCCATGAGATGTATTCCTTTTTTGATTGCTTCTCAGGATATTACCAAGTTGCCATGGCTGAACAAGACAAAAACAAGACAACCTTCTCTACAGAATGGGGACCTAATCAATTCGAACGCATGCCGTTTGGTGCCAAAAACGCCCCAATGACATTCCAAAGAGTCATGGAATTAATATTCCGCCCATATTTAAAAAGATTTTTTCGTGTCTACTTAGATGACGGAACGGTCTATGGCCAAATGAAGAACCATGTCGACAACCTAAGGCACATATTTCAGGCCTGTCGTACCAACGGGGTCAGCCTCAACGCTGACAAATGCATGTTTTTGTTTTTCGCAGGCGTCATCTTGGGGTATATCGTATGCAAATACGGTAAACTCCCAGATCCAGCGAAAATTCAGGACATCATGGATATGACTCCACCCAAGGACCAAAAAGGCGTACAACGACTGTTGGGGTTATCGCAGTTCAACAGGATGTACATTGAAAAGTTGGCTCATATTACTGCACCAATCACCAAGCTCAACCACACTGGCTATTCCTACCCGCGAGATTGGACGACAGAAGCACAAGCTTCCTTGGAAAAGATTAAACAAGCATACTCAAAAGCCCCCATACAGTTGGCTCCCGATTGGTCTAAACCTTTCCATGTACACACCGACGCCTCTCAGGTAGCCGTGGGGGTCATGTTAGCTCAAAACGTAGACGGCAAACATGATCAACCTGTTGCTTATGCCAGTGGACTACTTAATCAAGCAGAAAAGAACTATTCAACCACCGAAAGGGAGGCCCTTGCTATGATTTACGCAGTGAAGAAATTTCGGCATTACTTACTAGGAAACGAATTCAGATTCATGGTAGATCACCATAGTTTGTCTTATTTAGTAAATCAACCGCTGATTACAGGCAGAGTAGCAAGGTGGATTATGATTCTCATGAAGTACGATTTTGAAGTAGTTTATATTCAAGGTAGAAGACACATCGTAGCGGACTATTTGTCCCGCGACACGAACACAACTGGAGAAGGCATCGATGACTCATTTAACGAACCATACCTACACACGGCGGCTATACAGGCAACGGAGGAAACAGAAGTCAACGATTGGAGGCAACACATTGTGGAATACCTGGCTAGCGGCAAGATTCCTGAAAACACCGCAGGGACACAAAGAATCAGGTTCGTACGGACAACGCTGCCGTACACCCTGGTCCAGGGGCGATTATACCGTAAAGGAGTGGACGGTGAAGTACGATTTTGCGTACCCACGAGTCAACAACAAGACATCATTTCCTATTTGCACGATGGACCGGCTGGGAGGCATCAGGGTCCGGAGACAACCATCAGGAAAATACTGACAGCAAGGTACTAGTGGCCAACGATGCACAAGGATACCATTGAGTATATCAAACGTTGCCATGCTTGTCAGACAGCCACTACAAACTTCCGATACCAAGGCAAGGTACCCATGAAACTCATTCTCCCCTTAGGACCCTTCCAGAGGTGGAGCTTGGACTTCGTTGGCCCCATTCGTCCGGTGACAAAACAAGGGTATAAGTACATACTCGTTGCCACCGATTACACAACAAAATGGGTAGAAGCCAAGCCGCTCAGAAACAACACTGCTGTTGTCACCGCATCCTTCATATACGACAACATTATTACTAGATTCGGATGTCCGTTAGAAATTGTTTCTGACCAGGGCACACACTTCGTCAATGCTGTCATCGAGGAACTGATGGAGAAACATCTCATCAAACAACGAACCAGCACGGTGTACTATCCGCGAGGTAACGGACAAGCCGAGTCGACCAATAAAACTATCATCAACGTGTTACGCAAATTTACCCAGGCCAACTATGGAGACTGGGATGACTGCTTACCAGCAGCTCTATGGGCATACCGAGTAGCCGTGAAGTCAGCAACACAAGCCAGCCCGTTTGAGCTGGTCTACGGCACGCAGCCCCTGTTGCCAACAGAGTACTTAGTGCCGACATTTCAAACCTTACAGCCGAAAGATTATGCACCTCGCCGAGTGTTGGCTGCTAGAATGGAGGACCTCCACAAACTGGAAGAAATCCGCGATGCCGCATATAAAAATATCCTGCACAAACAAGCTCTTACTACAAAACACTTTCAAGGATCCCAGCCTCCTCGTATCTTTGCCAAAGGTGACCAAATCATATGGTGTCCACAAGATCCTAAATTGCGAAAAACTAAATTTGAATCCATCTGGCACGGACCATACATGATACAACTAGTTTTGCCAAACAACACCGTTCTCTTGGTCAACGAGGACAACTACGATGCGTAGGCAACAATAGTCAACGCAGCCAAGCTGAAGCATTACTACGGAATGAACAAACTACGGATGCCAACGCTAAGTCTAGGACAGTTACACAACAATTTGGTCACCGAGGCCCAACAGTGGACAACCAAGGACAATCCCGCAGACACAGCGGAATTGCCCGATGACAACACAGATGCTTTAGAACTCTCATATAAAAACACTCTGCAAGATGCCTCGGCAGACACCAGGGACCACCTCAACGAACAGCTGCCAACCGAGGACAAGCCTGCCGAAAAAGCAGACTCGCTCGAGGGCAACAAAGATGCCTCGGCAAACACCCACGTTGCCTCGGCAGAACAAAGGGCAGCACATGGCCAACAAGGAGGGCATCATTCCTCGGCAGACGTCCTGACCGCCTCGGAAAGACGGAAGACAACACAAACCGGACTCGAATGGCCAACAGGGAAAAGGGGGGAAGGCAAGGCTGCCCCCACTATAGTCCACATAAATCATATTCATGTGGACAAGTACAGCCATCAGGGGCACCTCGGTGATTGGACCAGCATCACTAACAATGATGACCCCATGATGGACAGTCCGCCGCCACCCGAGACAGGCACTCAAAGTCCTATCCACGCCGCCAAATGCCATCCAAAGCACTCAAAGGGAATTTGCCCTGGTTACCCATCGCCGCCAAAGCCACCTGCCGAGACAGACCCAGGGCTACCCACCGTGACAAGCTCACCACCTACTGCCGAGACAGGCAACAAAAAATATATAAATATGGCAGCAGGGGAGAAGGACCCTCATTTGTACGCTGCATTGTCTCGCTCTCTCCCTCTCCCTCTCTCGCTCCCTCTCTCTCTCGCTCTCATTCGCCCCTTCTGTCACCTACCTCCGCCTTTGTTGTTCTTTTTCCACTGTTGTCTTCACGCACCGCCACACTTACGCACTCCTCTGCTGTTGTCCTACGACGCCTTGGGTGTTTCGCTGTCAGCTATGGCGCAGCGACCGAAGTTGCTTCCGTTCCGCACACCCAAAAACATGGTCGATTGGATCACGAGGATCGACACCGTGTGGGCCGCAGAAACAGGCATCAATCGCTATCGAGAAGACATGCACCACTGGCGTCTTGACATTGAACGTTGCCAGCAATTTGTGAACAACATGGTACTCAGAGGCGACGCCAACGCATTCCCCGTAGGCACCGTGGAGGGGGTCGAACTGCAGTTCTCCCCTTATTACTTATTTCAGCATTATGGGTGGGATGGCACCAGGCTTACGAGGTGGACAGAGGACTGCGGATACGAGAAGCCAGATCTACGCGCAAGGTTTCCCAATGTGCACTGCGACCCGAACAAGGGGTATGACGTGCGGCAGATAGGAGCTTTGCTACCGGAGCCCTGGTACGTGCGCCTTCGAGGGATTCTCAGCCAAATCTTCCTTCGCGTCAACTGCAATATTATCACACCGTTGCAGCTGGAATTGCTACTCATGACGGAAGCCGGAGCCAAGATCAACTGGGGTCTCATAATGAAGCAGAATTTAAGGTTAGAATTGAAGAATTACCAGCAAAGGGCAAACTATGTGAGCCCAATTGGACCCTTCTTGTCCACCTTCATCAGCCGAATGTTGGCGCTCCACCGGGACCAGCGCCCAATGCCGCCATTGATGAGTTTTGCTGATCTTCAGCAACATCATAAGAGGGGAAGAGATCGGCAGCCTTGTACCCCTCCCGGCTATGGGCCGGATCTCCCCTAGGTCACCGTGCACGTACTGCCGAAGCGGGGGAAGGCCGAAGCTTTTAGCCCACGGTGCCCTCAAATTTGGTAAGCACGGAAAGGTGATCATTGATACCGGGTTGTGCACCCCGGCACCACGTCGGGCTTAAGCCACACACCCTTTCCCTTCCACTCACACTCCTCCCATGGGCGAGGAGTGAAGGTAATGGATAAAATTGGTTTGTACCATGCCAATGTCCCAAGTACCTTATCGGTCCCACAATTACCAAGTCCCCTAAATTCCTTAACCCTTAGTCTAATTGGTATGAATTAAGAGGCTTAGGAAACACCGCAAACTTACTAAGCTAGATTCGACCTAAATCAAGCAACCGGGACCTCTAAAGACCCTAAAAAGACCAAGGAAAAACCATGGCAGCATACAAAAACTTCCAATTAAGGCTTGGTGAATTTTAACACAAGTTTCTTATTACAAGTGTAAACGGATGGTCCTCCGCCCCTTACCGTGATGGTGCACGTCTCGGGAGTGGTAACCACTCAAGAACCCCGTGCCGGTTCTTGAATGGGCGGCATCACCCGGTCCACTCCCAATTTACCGATTGGGCTTCCGGACCCACGAGAGGGTTACAAAAATTTTAAATGATTAAGTGAAAACAAACGGTTGGACCACAAAAGTCTCGATGGACGGGTGAAGGGCAACCTGTGGGTTCAACCTGCAAAAACAACCTCTCAAAACTGTTAGAGCATCACTGCCAACGGTCTCGATTGCAAACGATAAAAATGGTCCCGCCGGCGATTAACCCGACCTCACCATATACAAAAGCCTATGGAAAGAAATAGCCACTACACACGAATAGAAGTCACCGAACAATGGTGAACTTCTATTTTCGGTTGGAAAATTGACAACCTAAACACGAGTGAATCCTCACCCGAATGGTGAGAACAATTCACTTTCGCCCCCGAGGGGGCTACGCCGGTGTCCCTTCCTACTAGGGTTGGGCACGAAGTGTTAAAAACACTCACCGGGCGCCTTGTGAGAGATGGCAGATTACTATAAATAGTAATCTGCCCTCAATCTCCCAAGACTACAATAGGCAAGGGGGAGACCCCCCTTGACACTCAATATTTGAGCGGTAACACAAGCCAACCCCAAAAAAAACTCCCTTTGTACAAAAATTCAAAAACGCCCACAATTTACAACACAAGTGGGTTAGGCCAAATGGCCAACAACCCCACTTCGTGTCTGGATCAGCCGGCTCACTAAGTTACCCGCCCCCCACAAAATTCAACAACAAAAATCACAAAAACCTCGTCCGGTCTTGGCTGCAACCCACACAAGATTAAAACAAAGTAAAATGAGGCAAAAAACACGGTTTTAATAAAAACCCATGGAAGAACCAATGCCTCCACAGATTACTAAAAATAGTAATCTGGTCCTTTGCTCCCTAAGCACACCTTCACAATCACTTCCACAAAATTAATGCATATAAGGAGTTATGCCACAAGGTGAGAAATAAATATCAATCAATGAATTCAAAAGCACACTCTCCTCTAGCTTAAGCAAGAAAACTTTGATAAATTCAAAACAAGCCCCTTTCAAACTTAAGCAAGACGATCCAATCAAATCAAAGGCAAGCACCAAACCAAACATAGATCAACCCAAGGACAATGAAGCTTGAACCCTCTTGGAATTTACAGCTTACTATAAATAGTAATCTGCTCCAAAATTCCCCCTTGAATTCCTTCACCAAAATCAATCACAAGTTAGATCAATGCCAATCACCTAATCTAACCCACGTAGACTTACACAATTTTGAAGAAGGTCAATTAAGCAATTAAAAACAAACACAATCAATGCAAAACCACCACCTCCCGACAAACGCACCAATTATGTGAGGTTAAATCCCGGTGTTCCGGTTTCTAACTCACAAGTGGGCCGTGGGGTGGGGTGTAAGCAATACGACCTTCCAAGCAATGGACACTAAACTTCATTCATGCATACAATTTCTAATTTGAAGTCAACAAAGAAGCACGACCATTCAATCAAGTCTCAATTTAATTCCAACAAGTAACTCCCGTAGTGAAGTGAGTTCCCCAAAGCATACCTAGGAGGTTCAAATAGCCCTCATTTGATCACCAAGGGCCTAGGGCTCAATTGTGGGCACAAAACAAACAAAATGAACACGCAAGGCCTCCAAAACGCATATGGACCAAGAGGTACAGCACACAAATTAGGGTTGGAAGAGGTTGCAAATCACACCTAAACACCTTCTACCTTAATCCTAAGCACCCCACTCACATATGAATGCTAACAATCCACTAGGCATACAATTCAACACTCCTAACACAATTTAGGTTTAATTGGGGAATGTTGGGCAGCGCTTCCGCACTCGACCCTAATCCCCTAAATTTTAACTTAAGGTTTACTGGTTCAGCCCTTAAAACGGGCAGCGCTTCCGCGCTAATGACAAATTACCGATTTTTTCACTTAAATTTATAAATTTCAGCCTAAATTTTGGGCGGCGCTTCGCGCCACCCTTAAACACAAGACCCCTAATTACACGTCTAACATTCCAAAGAAGCTTATTCATTCAAATAGACAACCATCACACACATAAGATAACATAAATCACAAACAACAATCAAACAATCAATTTTTTGGCAATTACTTTCGCCATTTTCAACATAGAGGTCCACAAATTTCTACTAAGTACTCTAACAACCAACCATAAATCAATACAAACAAGGAAGGAGGAAGGGGGCTCCCTCAATCTGCTGCCACCAGTAAGGTCCCTTCGGTAGAACGACGATTTCTCCCTCGTCCTTGCTTCAATGGGGGCGAGCTTGGTCCCATTAGAAAGAAAACTCGACAATGCTCCTGGATCTCTAAGGCACGCCCCCCAATTCCTTGCCAATCGTGAGATCTCGTCCTTCAAAGTCGACCCTTCAACTCTGCCGTCACCAGTAAAGGTACTTTGGTAGAATTGCGATTTCTCCCTCGTCCTTGCTCCAATGAGGGCAAGCTTGGTCTTGTTGGAAAGAAAAATTGACAACGCTCCTATATCTCTAAGGCACGCCTCCCAATTCTTTGTCAATCGTGAGATCTCGTCCTTCAAAGCCGACCCTTCAACTCTGCCGTCACTAGTAAGGGTACTTTGGTAGAATTGCGATTTCTCCCTCGTCCTTGCTCCAATGAGGGCAAGCTTGGTCTTGTTGGAAAGAAAACTTGACAACGCTCCTAGATCTCTAAGGCACGCCTCCCAATTCTTTGTCAATCGTGAGATCTCGTCCTTCAAAGTCGGCAGCCACTCCCAAATTGAAAACTCCAACCCTTCTATCTTCTCCTCCAACCTACCCACACTCACACCCACATGCAACGAATCCACACATTCTACTTGCAAGTTTTTTTGTGTTAGACCACCCAACTCTATTTTGCATAGTTCAACCTAAGAAAACTTCCACACACACACACACCCTCTTCCCCCACACATGGGAGAGAGAGAGACACACACACTCTCTCCAACCCTAGCCCAACGGTAGGGAGAAAACCAACTCCACTACATCCATCCAACATTTCATCCACCGGTCTTCTAACCCCTTTTCCACTTTCTAACTTTTTAGAACTAAAACCATTGAGGATTTTGATTCTAACAAGTCCGGATTAGCGAGATAGGACTCCAAGACTTTCTACTATATGCCGAAGTTTGAAACTAAAAGGGTAAAACATAAGAATAAGCATTATATATCGCGCGTAAATAATCAAAACCTTGCGGGAAGGGTTTTCCCGCCGAGGTGAACCATCTCAAGGGTTCACAGCGAACCAACCCATCAGTCTTAACTTTGGCCAACCCCGGAGTCCCGAGCTCCAATAAGCGGCCTCGTATTCAGTTTGAGACACGGATAGCGGAGGCAATACAACAGAAGACACCCCGGGAGCAGCTGCAGGTTCACGCGGACGCACTCACGACATGCCTGCAGACTCTGTTGGCTCGCTTTAATAGCACGGAGACACAGAAAGAAGCGTTAGATATCAAAGTCAGGGAGCTTGAAGTGGAGAACACCCGAAAGCTGCGAGCTGTGCAAGCAGATGTTAGAAAGAGAGACGACAGGATTCTACAGTTGCAGCGTGATCTGGACAAGGCTGCCACCGATCGACAACAGTTGGCAACCAAAGTTGGTATTTTGCAAATAGATTTGCAAACGGCCAACGACAACATTCAGGCAATGGCACAGGAACGCGATATCGCCATGGAGCGCGTCAAGGCCATGGAGAGTAGCCAAGTGGCCCTGCGACAGAGTTACGAGCAGTTGGCCAGCCAACACCCCTCGATGTCCATGACCGACGTTAAGCAGAGGGATCTGCAGAACGACATGGACAACTTTGAGGCGAATAAACTCCTCTGGGTACACAACGCTGCCACCACCATAGCTACGGTGATGTATAACGCCATGTGTAAGCTTCCCGCAATACAACAGCTGCCAGAGGACTTCGTTCCTCAATGTGTACAGGACTCGCTAAGAGAATTAGGGCTTGACGAGCCGGACTACGATGGCTCGTACGACAACGCTAATAGCCTCAAGGTGATGGACACGGCCACGACGGGAGACATCGTAGAGGGAGAAATAGGTAACCAGAATCTCTCCCATTTGGATATCGGAGCACCTGCCAATGAAGTCAGTGCACCCTCTACCGACATCGACTTTGGGACATTTCAGATCGCACCTGCTGAAGAGCGTGACCGGGTTCAAATTCCGGATCATTTTACCGACACTGAGGAGACTCCCTAGCCGTCACCGAAGCACCCACCATCGGAGGAAATTGCACCTAGCCGCGGAGTTTCGCCACTACCAACGGCCTATTCTCCACGACATCAATTGGTAAATTCAATACCTCGATCTTTTGCGGAGCATAAACAAGAATTGCTCAAGCTGTCGGACAATGGATCGTGGGATGTAGAGACAGAGGATACCAGTGAAAGACGAAGAAGAGTATCACCAGGCAGCAGAGGAAGTCTGCCAGTACTTCGTCAATCACCCTGACTTAGCGCAGCGGTTCACCAACCCCGAAGCAGACAATGTCAACTGCCCTGGATGCAATAAGATGTTAGGTAAGACAATTTATGATGTCTACGCCCATGCTGCCAACGTACGGGACAAACTCCTATTGCATAGAGGAATTGCTGCTGCCATCAACAACTTGTATGATGGCCATGAACCCCCTCGCCGTGGACAACAACTCCCTCGGGAGGTTACCCGACCTAATCGTCGACCCGCAGAACACACCTCCCGCCGATGACAAATCCGAGGACGGATTGTGCTCTCAGAGAGACGACAAAATGTTACCCGAGCCAACGCTGTCAGCTGAAGGCACACCCTTTTCGGAGGAAGACATCGGAAGGCAACGTCAGATGCGGCTATGGAGTTACGAAGGCCGCGACGTCAGCCCAAGGACACGATCAAGGCGGAAGGATAATGTCACCGTTAGTCAGTAGGATTCTTCGGTGACAACGACTACTTAAGCTGTAGAAAACAGGGATTAGGCACTTCTTAGTCAACCAGTGTTAACATGGAGCAGCACGCTGCGATTGTATTGCTTTCTTGCTTATGAATACAACGGTCTGAGAACCGGCCTCTTCTCTAATTCTCTGTGTTCCCCCTCACTCTGTCTTGGTTCGCTTCTCTGCACTCACCCTATCACTACCCCTTCTTCCTCCCCGCTATATGGCAACAATGCTGGTAGATCCCTCGATGCCTCGCGCGGTCTTGCCAATGCGCCACTGAAGGGTGAAAACCCTGTTAGGAGTACCCGGCCAACGACGGCAGCAGAGACTACAACGTCGACTGTGGCTGTCAGGGTCAACAGAAGAACCACGTCGGCTCTACACCGGTGAGACTTTCTTTGCTCACCCTTCCCCGTTGGCTCTCTGACCTCGATACTCCTGAGCGAGTAAGTCGAGTAGCTCTAACGTATAGTTGAGCCTCATTCACACCCTTCCCTCCTCCCTCATAACTTGAAGAGTCAACGTTGCCCCAGCCCCCTTGGCCAGTCAAAGAAAGGACTCCTACTCTCTCTCAAATACTACGCCATACTTCTTTTCTTCTACACAGGTCGACTTAAGGGACTACGTAAAGCACTATCTTTGGAAGCCCAGCTTACATCCTCATTGCTCTCTTGTATTGTCTCTTGTGTCCTATCTTGCGCCCCTCTTGCTCCTCTTTCTTGACCACCTTGCCCTCCTCTTCCGCGCTTCCTAATCTTCTTCGCATGCTAAAGATCCAAAAATTCTATTACCTGTAATGCCACTCTAATAAGGTATTCTACCAGCAGACGCTTATGCCGTCATCTGAAAAACATTCTTCATCTACAACATAAGCAAACAAGCAAATGGAACTTAGAACAAAAACTATCATATTTTCTTATTATTACCATTTCTAACTTTAACACGATGACAGCTACAATAAATAACATTACTAAAATCTTCTTCGTGTTCCTCTTGACTCTAATATGTTCATTAGCTTACGAGATCTAAAAATTCTACACAATACTTTATTTTTAGTAGATTTTGAAGTCGAATCTTTTTATAATATGTATCTCTAATATGTAATTATGAATTAATTACATTACATATTATACTAATACCAACCATTCTCCTCGAAAGTTTATACATATCCTATATTTATATTTACTCTCGTCGTTGCTCGCACCAATGGGGTATTGATCTTTAAAACTCTATATATTAATTATTCAATGCAGTTGGACTCAAAACAATACTGATAGAACTTCACTTTCTTTGTGAAGTTTTACAATGTACTTCTTAAATGTTAAAGTACAAACAATCTGCACTCCGTTCTCATCTCTAGAATTTCTAACCCTTCCGAATCAAGATTCTTCAATCACTTTTCTACTCTTGAATCCGAATGCACTTAGCATTTTCTTCTCTAATCCAAAATCTTGGCTGAAATGTGAAATTCAAATTTTGATGTAATTCTGAGTCATATATCAACTAGGTATGGAAAAGTTGTTTTTCGAAGTCTTCATGCTCTCGTTGCTGATTTTGAAAGCAAGTAGGAGACTTTGGCTTTTATGATTGGATATAATATTGTTGGAGTCACAATTATACTGCTCAATTTCTTGCTCAAATCTTTTCTTAGGTAAATTGAATGGTTCTTCTAGGTCGGTTGGTTGCTCCGTTGTCTCAGACCGACTCTCGTCTCCTAGTTCCTTATTTCCTAACGGCGCAATATGCCTCCTAAGACAAGCTACCTTGGCTAAGACAATGGGATTAGAGACTTTGTCCCGTGTGTCTATGGCTGCAGTTGTCAGTGTTGTTATAGTGGGTAACGTCTGGTTTGCCCTCCTCTTCAATACGCCCGTCCAATAGAGGTTTGTATCCACTCGATGTCGTCAACTGAGTATTGACTATTTAGCAAGGTAAAAAATTGACGATGTGGCTATGCCTAGGTGAAAAAATGAGGACGTGGCTGCGACATAGGCAACATGCTGGCGCAAGGTAGATGCAACGTAGGACAAGTCCTAAGTGCCGCGTGCGGGCAATAGGGTGCAGACAACAAAACAACATTCAAAAGTCAGAGTACAAATAAATATTTATAAAAATAATGAATTTGAAGATTATTTCATATAAGAGCTCTTGGGCACATGCCAAGTACATTCACATATCTAAGTAGGTAAATCTCTTCTTTCTATAACACCATATGCAAAAACCAAAAACATATTCAATCAAAAACTTTTTACAGAAATAACATTCAGGCATAGTCCAACAAGTGGGTGCCTTCCCCAACATGCCTATCACATCATTCACTCTCGCCCTTTTCGAGGGCTTGTAGTTTGAAATCAAGATTTACAAACTGCTCTTTGTTTTTACACTGAGAAACTTTGGGTAACCATTCCAATAGAGTGTGAGCCTTTCCATTATTTAAGAATGAGGATAAGAAAGTCTCATGATGCCTGAATGGTTAACTAGACAACTATCTTGCCTCATTGATGATTAACTCGCACTTCTCTTTTTCCTTTTCAATCGCTAGAGCCTTCTTTGCTGAAGGTAGTCAAGTAAGGATATTGGCAAGTTTTGTTAGCAACACCTTCTTTACGGTCCCAAAAACACCTTCAGCTGCCAGGTCTCGCATTTGAACCACTTAGTAACACATGGTTTAAGTCACTTGAATGTTCCACTTGCGCAATTAAATACAATTGTATCTTAGAGAGGGTTTATTGCGGTGCTCGTTTAGGGCAACAATAAGCAAAAACTTATTGAGCCCAATCTTGTACCATTTGTAACTTTAAAATAACTCTTTTACACTTGGGGTCAACGCCTTGACGTCCTTCTTCTTACATGCTTCATTATACCAATTCTGAACAATATTGCCAATGACTCCTATCACTAGTTTCTCCAACTAGTCTTGTTTTCAATAATCTGTTCAGTTGTTGAAATCCTCAGACACTTCCAACTTCTCAACTAATTTATTGTACAAGTCCTCACACAATTGGTATCCTTCCGTTATTCAATCTACATAACTTGCACTTGAGTTCTTAGAGGAACGATGAGCATAAAAATGGACCCCAATTGTCCTAGCTCTACCGTGAACAATTTGAGGGGTGCCAAGAAATTTCCCAGAGACTACTTCCTGCGTTAACTTTCTATTGGCTTTATGGGCTAGGGTTTGAGGACTTTCACGCTAATATGGTTTCTTTTTATTGCTCTTGAGGGTCATGTATTGCTCTTGAGGGTCATGTATTGTTTGTTGTTGGGGGCCTTTGGCACAATCCAAATCCATATATGTTGCGCTTAACCAGCCTGCCTATCTTTTCCTATCTTTTCCTATGCTTGCTTTGTGCAAAAAATGTCAAAAACCTCTCCACGCGGTTAGATAACCCCCTATACCAGAAACCAATTCATTTAAAAGGTGGAACATCAAGGGGCATGCAAGGGGTCTCCAGATGAAGCGGAAATCCCATAATATACCGTTTTTATTTTATTTTTTACTATAATAAAAGAGACCATGACAAAATTATCCATTATGAAAAATTTAGCATACTTTGGGAACCTCAAAGTTAGTGGTCATTCCACTTTTATCAAGGTACTAATGTAAAGTTAATTGGGATCAAGAGCACTTGTGTGACTTTACTCTCAAATCGCAAATTTTAAAATGCTGTGGTCAATCTGCATGGTCCACAGTGTATAGCAACTTTAAGCTTGTGTCGGAAATTAGAGTTCCAGAAAACCAGGGAATATCAAATTAAAATTTTTGTGGCGGCCACCCTAGTATTCGCGCCACGTTAGCATTTGAGTCTCGCTAGAGTGCGCTTCCCGTCATCCGTGTCTCTCTAGAGTGCGCGCGCCAGGGCCAGAGCCCCTCTAGAGTGTACGCGCTAGTGAATGCGCCCCAATACTCAGGTTCTTCCCGCGCCTACGCCGTGACGACTTGGACGAGCCCTTGCGATTTTGTTTTGCAAAGGCCTTCTTTCTCTTCGTCTTCCCATATGTTTCTCCACCTTTTAACAAATAGTGCGCTTTTAATAGTTCCAATAAAATTCAACATTGCTATAAGATTTCTCGAATAATGGCTTATCAAAATTTGAGCAAAATTGTCTTATTGAAAACTGTCTAATCCAAGTATGCAAAGTTCAAACACTTCTATAGAGAGGACACTCCTATAACTGAAGTTTCAGCTCCTCGGCCCTCATCTAAATGGCCCCAACACCCGCACCCCGACGTTCTCGCCTCTCGATTGCCCGCGCCATGGCACCTGTGTCCCTTGAGTGCCGGCGCCCGTGCTCTCGCGCCCCTCCAACGCCCCGCCTCCACGACCATGACCAGCCCTTGCAAAAAGTGCCGTTGCAAAAAGTTTTGCAATTGGCCATTTTTGTATCCGCCTATCTATGTCTTTCTCTACATTGAACAAATGGTCTGCTTTTATTGATTCTGAAAGGATCCAATGTTCTTCTTAGATTCTGCGCTTATTAACTTCTTTGAATTTGGAAAAAAAAGTTTTGTTTTTGAATGGCTTATCAGGGTATGTGGGGATTTATATTATTCTAAAACCTTCATGGCTAAGAAAGTAGGAAGCTTGAGTTTGGGTACTTCAAGCTAATTCTAATTGCCTCCTTGCATTTGCGCCCTGGTGTGGCGCCCAAGTCCCTGCACCTTCGCGCCTCAACGTCCGCGCCTCAGCTCCTATGCCCTTGCCAGGTTCTGGACATGGTCACGGCCCCACACGCTCTCTTATGTATAAAAGGCGATGAGACGTCCAATTCTTCATACGTTTTCCACCTTGGCTTCTAATCTTGAATCTCAATTAAGTTTAAGCTCCTTATGAGTTTACAAGGGACGCAAGCGGCCTTGGTTTACTCTTGAGGTCATGTCAAAATTGCTTCAAGCAGTAGACGAGTGCAGACTTTTGTTCTTGTAACGCGGTCCAATACATGGCACACCGACGACTTGGAAGAAGGAGAAACCATCTCAAAAATGTTTGTTTATGGAGTGGAAACCCAATAAAGATAGATTATAGAATGGCAACCATGATATACTTTCATAAATCATAGAAAAGACATCCATTGTGTCTTGTGCTCTTGATGAGGGCGGTACAAACAAGATTGTCCTTATCGCCACTTCGGATACCGCGCCAAGTCAGTTAAGGCTATTTGTTGCCAAATGTCTTAGCTACTTTGATATAGATTTGCAACTTGTGGAGGTATATGTTACCCACGTAACGTTGCCAGCCATTGGCGGGATGAAGTCGGAAGGACAGGGTCACCGTTCGGCAGTAGAGTCTACCGCGACATCAGAAGTATTTAAAATTGTAGAAAATAGAGAGCATCGCTCTTAGTCATCTCAGCATATTGGTAGAATCAAGGAGACGACCACTGTACTCTTATTCCACAGTATCAATACAAAGGCTGAAAGCTAGTCCTCCTCTATACTTGCCATTCTAACACATACGCTTTCACTATTTGCATTCATACTTGACTCCCTCTCTACTCTCTGCTGTTACTATCTACGTTGTGCTAGCTACTTTGTTGCCAAGCCTTTTGCAAGTTCTGAATGCGCGCCGCCGTAAGGCAACCATGTTGTTGTCGTTAACCAACCAATGTCGTTGTCGTAAGGCAACCAGTGACACCGTCGGACTGCCTTAGACTGGACTTCGGCTGTAACTATTGTCAGCTGCTGAACACTTAGTATCTCCACGATCTCCCTCTGAACACATGATCACTTACCAAACATACAAGAAGCCCTCTAAAGCAACAGTGTAGTCTACGGAGGAGGCGCTTTTCAGCTACAAGGTTGCTTTGGTTTAAGGGGCAAACCACTGAGTAGCCTAAACACGATGACCATGGTGTCGACCTTGTGGCCTCACAACCTTGTGGCCATGCAAGATTAGTGGTTACACGCATAAGTCTCTCTTCAGTTAATAACTCCCTACTGCCTTGACAAAAACAAATATTGGTCGACTTGAGTAGGCTGGTAAAGCACTTCTTTACTTCGCCTGGCTAACATTTTGGTTACCATGCTGAGGATGGAGTAATGAATACTCAGAAGTCCAGTAGAAGGCCTACGGAAAAGATGGCGCCTCGACAGCCAAAGGAAACAAAACCACAAGCAGTCACACCTACTAATGACCCTGACTCTACAAGAGAGTTTTTACAATCGATGAAGCAACACATGACAGACCTTGTCGTCAAAAATGACGCTACTAACGCGAAATTAGAATGACTTAGCCTCTGGTATCAGAATTTGCAAAGCACGATCTCTTCAGCTACTATACCTAGCTCAAGAATAGCTAAGGCACCTTCTTTGTTGAATTCGATACACCACATAAACCCTACCATGGCAGAATCTATGGACCTCCGGGAATGCGATAGACACATTAAGTTGCCAAAAATACCATACCCGGTGTTTGACAAAGCCGCCAATCCTAATTGGCACATCAAATGATTCAAAGTCATAGCCCGCACTGACGGAGTCTCCACTACTGCTGACTTGCAAAACATTTTTGAAACCACATTACAAGGGAACCACATTAACCCCTAACTTTCCTTGTTGCAAATTGGTCTAAGTCACAAAATTTGACCTTCCTTTTGATTCAGCTCAAAAAATCTCAATCTAAGCATTATTTGAAAGATTCAACCATAAGATCTCAAAGTTCACTTGACATTCATCTCACATACCAAATTTGAACCGTTCATTCTTCCTCATTTGTGAGATTATAATGGTCAAAGTTGGCTGAGTTTTTCTCTTGCGGGAACCTCCGAAACCAGATTCGGGTTTTAAAGAGAGTTAGGGGTTAACTGGTACATCAACTTTGATGCCGAACATGCCAACGCCACCTAGGAGGACATGAAACAAAGTTTTAAATTAAATTTTTTGTGAAATAAAGACGCCCACGGAGATTCTTTGCGCCTTAGGCAATATCACGCAAGAGAAGGGCAAAACCATAGATACTTTCTACGACCGATTCAAATAGTTGGCAGACAAACTCAATCTGAAACTAACGGAAGATTATCTGTGTGAATGGTTTGAAAACGGACTATTACAATAGATACAACAAGGCATTGTTATCAAGGGAGTCAAAACACTGCCTAACATTCTCACAACAACCAGCAGCCGGGAGGTGGGGTTACTTAACAAAATACAAGCTCCATTGTTGCCATCGCCGACACAACGAAATGATACTCACGTTGCCGTGACCTTGTGCCGAACCTGTAGAAAGGCACACAATGGGCGCTGTTGGTTCGCTTTAGGAAATAATCGCAACGACAACTCAAGGAGACCACGTCCCGGCGCTGCACCTATGTATCCGAAGGAAATCAATGTGGATGTTTTCTAGCCATGAAGGAGTGATGGATGTTGGGAATGTAGATTATTATACCATGGACGAGAACAATGTCCTGTCTTGAAACAATGATGGTCCTAGAGTCATTCTTCTTCTGAGGCAAACAGTCAAACTCCGATGGACAACCAAAGATCAAACCCTAATAGGCGGGAGGAGGTGACATTGACAGAAATCTACGGGACCGAAACAAATGTTTCTAAAATAGGCTTTGCAGGGGTAACCACGAGATCCAAAGCTATGGCACTGTAATGGTGTTTATTTTGGAAGGTTTAATTTACTTTAAATAAAAGAATACCAACTGGGAATCTTTAAGCGTAAGGTTCTAAGCGTCTAACGTTTTGGCGCAACTAATGTCATATGTTAATAAAAAGTATTTTAAGACTTCAAAAACCCAACCCAAAGGACTTCAGTTCTCAATTTCTACCATCAAATATCATACTTCTCTCATGCATCAATCTAAATCTTAAATGCAAGTCAAATAGACATTATGATTATGAGGTTCTTAAGGTTGGTTTGTACTTAAGGAAGTTTGGTCAAGTAGATAGTTTCGTGGTCATGCACACTGTATTGAATCTCTCTCTTGAGAACAAAGGATTGGAAACTTATCTTGAGCGGCTTTATTCCTTCCTTGGTAATTCCACATTCTCATTCCTTGTCTTAACACCAAGTAATCTAATCTCAATATATCACATCATTCTTAAGGTAGTATATTTGTGCTGATTATTAAGCAATTAATATTGTTAAACAACAAGTAGGGTGATCAAGCCTTATGTTGATGATTTGACAAGTAATATTAGTTGTCTTATGAATAAATATACATGCAACTTAATTAATCCGTTTTAAGAGAGGAGTGGCCAATCTCCAATCTCTTCTAATCTATTTATATGCTTCACAAACAATACTTACATGTAAGTTTGATATTCCTAGCATTCCTATATGAGAATAGCTTCTTCTTGCTAATCTCCCTCTCACAATCTATTCTCCCAGGCTTCCTAATAAAAGACTCTTCTCAATTCACATGTCTCTTTACATATAAATTGTACTATCCACTCTAATCGTCATTCTTTGACTTCCTTTCTCTTCACTATTCAACTTATATGTTATTATAAGATGTTTGTAATTGACTTTAAATGCAAGTTGATATAAGTTGTTCAACTCGACTTTATCTTATAATGAGCATTCAACAATCAATATTAATATTACATCTAATATTAATATTATACATAAATTATATCAAACCACATTTTGTGCTTGATATCTTCACTTGGATCCCTTGGACTCTAATTCCTTCACAATTACTTCAAGCTACTCCCCGATTAACAGAATTTATATTTTATTCAATCTATTCGCAATTAACGAATTGATTCATACAAGAATTGCAATGATTGATTTTATATTCTATATTCTATGAAATACACAGAGAGAGGGTGTTGACAAGATTAACTTGTCTTTCAACACCTTTTACCTCTCTCAATCAAAAGGTCACCTAGCTACGTCCTTACAAATTTACCTTTCCATTGTTTTATGTCTATTTGTCTAATTATATAATGTTCTTTCTATTTGACTTAAGTTATTATAAACCTATTCACATTCCAATGGCTATTAAACCAAAAAATTGTCTATACACACTACAGGCACCTGAAAATGTGGTGGAACACCGCAAACCATTCCTAGAGCAACATTGGGAACAATTACATCACATTCGAAAAAAAATTTAGCATGACTTAGAGGTGACTTTCGTTGTCAACATGCAGCAGGTATTGGACAACACTACAGTGCTTATCACTCTAACTAGTCTTTTGAAAATTAGTCGAGAAGTGCGAAAATACCTACAGCAGACTGCGATGTCAGATGCTACTACTGCTCTAACTACTATTGATGGCAATGCAACTACGATCGATTCAGACGTCGCGATCATATACTTTATATTAGAACAACATGAGTTACCCAATGTCTTGGTGGATGGGGGCTCCGTTGCCAACAATATGAGCAATATTTTGCGAAGACACTTGGGGCTATCGTCACTCAAGGTTGCTCAATTAGTATCATGTATGGCTAACGATGCTCAAGTCACCTTCTTAGGGATATGGACTACTATAGCTATCACCACACATGGAGTATCCATGTCGGCAACATTTGTTGTCATAGATATGCCAGATAGCACTTACTTCTTTATTATACTAGGTGGGCCATGGTTGCGAGACATGAACGCAGTACAAATGTGAATACAGAATCAAATTTGTCTACACCATCATGGTATGACGGTAGTAATTCCCGTAGACAGTTGCATCTCCAAAACTAAGAATGACCAAATTTGAAAGAAAGCAGGGACAGATTGGGTAGGGTATTAATCTAAGAACAAGAAGCCTTAGTTTTCCATGCGAACCCAACCTTAGTCGCTATGGCCGAAATTCAACTAGCAAGCATAGTAGCCCAACAGGAGGCACTGGACATACCTTCTCGATTTACCAAGAAGGTCCAAGAGACTATCACCATGAACGCCACTCCAGCCATAAAGGGACTAGAGGAACAAGTAGTCACTGGATGGACCAACGGTGCAAATGAAAAAGTAGAATTTGTCAACTTAGGCACCTCGGAAGAATCCAATATGTGAAAATCAATGCTGACGCAGCAGACAACATCAAACAAGCGACGATA
Organism: Bryum argenteum; assembly: GCA_037043015.1. Classification (NCBI taxonomy): domain Eukaryota; kingdom Viridiplantae; phylum Streptophyta; class Bryopsida; order Bryales; family Bryaceae; genus Bryum; species Bryum argenteum. The sequence goes on along the minus strand of CM073321.1, from coordinate 28,282,902 downwards.
GTGTTCTTTAAAGAGTATCAATATATATTTGCATAGACGCATGACACTATAAGAAAACCCTGTTTTTTTTTATGTCTCAGCAAACGTCTTCTGTTAATAAAATATTCTATGAATATTCCATTAGGCTAAGTTTGGATAGTCGACACCTAGTCAATAGTGGATTTGGTTGATATCCGGTAGAGAGTTCAAGAGATAGGCTAGTCTATGCATACCCGACCTAAGCAGCCAAGGTTGTCATATCGGGCGTGTTGAGGTAATCGGGCAGACAAAACGGACGTACGAGTTGTTCCGGACGGACGGGCGTGCCCGCCCACCTTGATTGTAGGGGGCATGTAATTTTTTCATGGGTAAGAAACTTTGCAGTAAAAAGCTATGTAGGATGTGACGTGTAAGTCGATCGTGGCGTCGGGGCGCTTGAAATTGTGCCATGGCGGGTGAACTTTTGTTAGGGCGGGTGAGGGGGAGGGAGGCGGGTGACGAGGTGCGGGGCGGTGAGGGGTCGAAGGGGGCGGGGGGCCAGGGGCGGGCGGGGAGGAGGTAGGGGCGAAAAAGGGGGGTAGGGGGGGGAGGGGAGGGCGAGGAGGAGGGGGAGGACGGGGAGGCGGGGGGGGGGGAGGTAGGGCGGAGGAGGAGAGGCGGGCGGGGAGGGGAGAGAGGGGGGAGGGAGAGGGTGGGGAGGGGGCAAGGCGGGGAGGGCAAGGCGGGGGAGGGGGCAAGGTGGGGAGGGGGCAAGGCGGGGAAGAAGGGGCAGGGCAAAGGATGGGGGTAGGGGCGGGGACGTGGGGCGGGGCGGGGACGGGGAGTAGGGCGGGGGACGGGGGTAGGGGCGGAAAGCGGGGGTAGTGCGGGGGGCGGGGGTAGGGCGGGGACGCGAGGTAGGGCGGGGACCTTGAAGTAGGGGCGGGGGACGGGGGTAGGGCGGGGACGGGGTAGGGGCGGGGACGGGGGTAAGGGTAAGGGTAAGGGTAAGGGTAAGGGGTAAGGGTAAGGGGTAGGGGTAAGGGGGTAAGGGGTAAGGGGTAAGGGGGTAAGGGGGTAAGGGGTAAGGGGTAAGGGTAAGGGTAAGGGTAAGGGGGTAAGGGGGTAAGGGGGTAAGGGGGTAAGGGGGTAAGGGTAAAGGGTAAGGGGTAAGGGGGTAAGGGGTAAGGGGTAAGGGGGTAAGGGGGTAAGGGGTAAGGGGTAAGGGGTAAGGGGGTAAGGGGGTAAGGGGGTAAGGGGTAAGGGGGTAGGGTAAGGGTAAGGGGTAAGGGGGTAAGGGGGTAAGGGGTAAGGGGGTAAGGGTAAGGGTAAGGGGGTAAGGGGGTAAGGGGTAAGGGTAAGGGGGTAAGGGTAAGGGGTAAGGGTAAGGGGGTAAGGGGTAAGGGTAAGGGGTAAGGGTAAAGGGGGTAAGGGGGTAAGGGGGTAAGGGGGTAAGGGGGTAAGGGGTAAGGGGTAAGGGGGTAAGGGTAAGGGTAGGGGGTAAGGGGTAAGGGGTAAGGGGGTAAGGGGGTAAGGGGGTAAGGGGTAAGGGTAAGGGGGTAAGGGGTAAGGGGTAAGGGTAAGGGGTAAGGGGTAAGGGTAAGGGGGTAAGGGGGTAAGGGGTAAGGGGGTAGGGGGTAAGGGTAAGGGTAAGGGGTAAGGGGGGTAAGGGGGTAAGGGGGGTAAGGGGGTAAGGGTAAGGGTAAGGGGTAAGGGGTAAGGGGGTAAGGGGTAAGGGGGTAAGGGTAAGGGGGTAAGGGGTAAGGGTAAGGGGTAAGGGTAAGGGGGTAAGGGTAAGGGGTAAGGGGGTAAGGGGGTAAGGGGGTAAGGGGGTAAGGGGGTAAGGGGGTAAGGGGGTAAGGGGGTAAGGGGGTAAGGGGGTAAGGGGTAGGGGTAGTAAGGGGGGGTTTAGGGGAAGGAGTAGTAAGGGGGGGTTTAGGAGAAGGGTTAAGGGGGGTTGGTACGTTTTCATTTTTTTTTAAAAATTTTTTTCTTGATTTTTTTTTTGAGAATTTCTTTAAATAGAAATATCGTAGTATTTACAAACTGATTCATGCATAGGTTGAGTGGTATTTGGCAAGGTATGCATATGAGCGGTTGGACGAGTGAGGAGGGGTGGGAATAAGTAAATATGTGCACCCAAATCAAAACAATGCAATTAAATATGTCATAGGACTAAGTACACATGCATCGAATAAGAGAAATTGCCTTATTTTTCATACATAAGGCAAATGTAATGTAGTAAAAAGTAGAAATCATGAATAATAATATGATATAATATAATTCATAGTGAATAACGATACAACGTAGATATAACGAAATTATATATATTCCCACAACACATAATCTGACCTTCTCTATTTTATTTTTCTTATAACCTTATGCACTATAATAAACTAATAATAGTGTCTAATAAAGGACTACAATAATGATGAGAAGTTCTAAAGTACCCAAATAGATAATATAAGTCCATTCTACTTATTAAAACAATTTGATCGCCGCACCCTTTTAGTGGATGTACCCTCCATGTTAGGATCTCGGATCAGGTCTTGGATAACAACGTCATTATCATCGGGCGCCTCATTGCATTGTGGGTCACCATCATCGTCTTCGTCGTCGATGTTGCCACGTTCAATATCATTGTCATCGTCGCTACCACTTGAAGAACAAGTAGACTCATTGCGGAGAAGGGCTATTTTTTTGCCGTATAGGTTTTCTTCAAGTCTAATAACTTTGTGTCTCTTTGCTCTGGGACACTCCCGATCCGAATTCACCGGTGGTCCTCTAGGAACAACAAAAGCTGGTGTTGATGAAGTGCGACCAAGAACATATATGCCCACGAATGGTTCAATTACCGTGTTTGGGTTCCTCCCCTCTACTCCTAATGAAGAACGTCTGCTTGGCCCGGAAGACAAGACATCGCCAACATTTTGTCCCCCTCCATCTACAGTGTCTGCAATGCCTCTAGGCCGTATCCGTTTTGTAGTGGATGTTGAGCCTCCAAACCCTCCGCGGTCTATGTTTCCGCTAGGAGTGTTAGTTCTCCTACGTCCTCTACCTCCGTTTTTTCCACGTGCTTGGTAATATTGTCCCATGGGATGATAGATAGCGGGCCTAGGGATAATAGGAGGCCTCCCACGGGACCCATCAGATTGGGAAGCTCTTCGACTAGCAATTCTTGCTCCTCCACTAGTATTTGGTGTAGGTGTATTTAGCCCAGAGACTGTCCTGGAGACTGGAAAATCCGCGTGCATTGGGTCAACATCATCGGTGAATTTGAATGCATCGTGAATCCTACCGAGATTCGGATCAAGACATCGGGGCGCAACAACAGATGTAATAGTTCTGCCAATCCCTCCCAATCTTTAAGCATTTGGGCTATTTCCCACTTTTCACGGTGCCACACCTTCAAAACAATCCACAATTGCTGTATAGGTATTGGGAGTTCCACTAGTACCAATTGTACCATCTTCTCCCTTGTTCTGCTCATTGTCCTCATTGTTTCCGAAAGAGGGGTGGCTGTAGTTAACATCATGAGCGGGTATGGCTTTATTTGCTTCACGATCTAGCCCATGATCTGAATCTTCGTCTTCCAAATCCGATACTGTGATCCGCGCTTGATTGATGCCGATATCAGGGCGATTGTCTGGTGATGGAGTGCGACGAGTAGGACTTGTACTCCATGCTCCAGCACCCCAACGGATTGGCTCTTGGTCATCGTCCATTGCAACGTCTTCACCGTAATATTTCCTACTCTCCCCTAGAAGGTCCGCACCTTCTGCCCAAAGATCTGGATTTTGTCGGTACTCTCTACCTTCCCAATTGGCTTCCATGTCACTATCGTCTTCCTCTTCTAGGAACTCTCGGTTGGGCTCATCTACCGGAACTGGGCCGAGGGCATCTGGGTCTGAATCCTCTGAGTTGACATTGTCTTCATACCAGCGAAGTGGTTCGGGCCCTGGTCTTTTTTGTAATACGCGGCCATTGGTATAGATATACACCAATGTCTCTGCCTTTTCTGGGACTAACCGATTTCGGCTCTTATTGTGCACAAATGAGTAAGCACTCCAATTATGCTCACAGGAACTAGCTGAACATGTTAGAGACAATATGCGTACTGCTATTTTGGAAAGGTACTGATCTCCAATCCTATACCACCATCGATGAGGGAGCATGTTCATTGCACGGATGCTGAAGGCAATGTCGGGGCTATATGGCCCTGTACCTTCGTCATACTCTTGCAATTCGGATATGTCGTCTTCATACTTCACACCCACCACGTCTTTTAATTTCTAAATTACACGAAATAGCGCATGGAGGGCTACGCCGTCTTGCTTAAGCGCTGCATTCTCCTTGAGATATAGATTCAAGAGGGCAGCTGCGTAGTGAAGATCCGTAAAACACATGGTCCTCCTCGATTTGAATGTATCCTCCAATATTGTTGCAATATTTGGTCGGACGCTAAATGGTGGATCCCTGAATAAACTCACATGTTGATGCAATCCTAGTAGTATGAGCCATGCCTTCCCATTGCAGGTTCTCGGCCATCAAACACGCGTAATGCTCTCAAAACCTCCTCCGTGGGCACGTCATCATCACATTCATGAGGGCCTACGATTCACATCGTCCCAACCATCGCTGCATATGGACACCCCATACGCGGATTTTGCAAATCCAGTTCTTGACTCAATCTCCTTCGCGACTCGCAATCTGCTGGGTTCTATGAGATTAGTCCTGAATTGGTGATAAGATGGAGGAACATAGTCAAACCTCGCCTTGGAAGTTGCTAGAACGGCTTCAATAAAAAACGGGTTCCTGGCCACGTTGAATGGGATATTTGCGTTATAGAAACAATCTGCCCACTTTTCATCCAATTCTCTCCTCTTCGTGGTGTTCAAGGATTCCTCCATGCTACGTTGGCGTACCGCTACGGACCTCATAGAATTTGATGCGCCTCGGGTAGGTGACATGGAGTGTGGATTCTCACGTCCCTCTACCACGTACGCATCCCGGCCTCCTCTATGAGGACTTCTACCCCTCACTCCAACCCCTGTGTTTGTATCAACACCTACATGGCATGAAGAGCCACTAGAAATTCCCTTGGAGGGACCATCTGTAGTAGAATCTCCACCGTACATGTCTTCATCACTCATTCTGGCGAGAACTATGCCCCCACAATTTGCAAACCTGCTGCGAACAGGATGCGGTACAAGGGAACACACACTCTTCTCGAATTTCGGCATGTAGCCTAAGTGCATGAATGCTCGATTTCGTTTGTAGGTGAATGTTGTGTTGCAAAAAAGACAAGTAATGTTCCGATCATCATGAAATTCATACCACAAATTCCACTCTCTTGTTGTCCTCCGTTGGCTTCCCATCGCATTCGAGCCTAAACGATGAAGGCTCTAGTGGCCAATTCGGTATATCATGTAAACCCTCATAATAATTCTTTGCTCTATTCTCTTGCGTGAACCAATTATGACAATAGCTCCGCTGTCAGCTAGCACTGGTCGCCATCGTTGTAGAAAAAAAATTTGAAAACCTCCTCCCAATGTGCTCAAACGCCCTTCCCCAATCCCCAATCCAACCCTCACAAAGAGAAGTGAATCTTGGGAGCTAGGAGGGGCGGGTTACAAATAAGAAGTTCGCCCCTTATATAGTGGTTGGACCCCCCATGGTACATGGATGGGAAGATAGGGATTTCTATGGGGGAAGGGGCGGGTTATGAGGGCGGGAGGGGCGGGTTACGGGGGGGGGGGGGCAGGGAAATGAGGGGGGTGGGGGAAGAGGGGGCCGGGGAAGGGGAGGCGGGGAAGGGGGCGAGAGAAGGGGGCTTGGGGGAGAGATAAGGGGGGGGAGGGAAAGGGATAAGGGTGGGGGTTAAGGGGAGGTGAAAGGGGAGTTGCTGTATTTTTTTAATTTTTTTTTAATTTTTTTAATTTTTTAAATAAAATGTTATTTGAAGAAGAATGAATTAAACATAACACTACCCACCAGTATATTCTTTAGTCTTAATATAATTTGTGGGCTTAAAATCAAATATATTATTAAACCATTAGGATGATAAACTTATTTGTAATATAGTATTGGGCAAGAAGAATCAAATAAACATAATACCACCCACCAGTATATTCTTTAGTCTTAATATAATTTGTGAGCGTAAAATCAAATATATGATTAAACCATTAGGATGATAAATTTATTTGTAATATAGCATTCAAAAGAAAATCCAAATAAACATAATAGAAGGTGGGATTGGAGAGAAATAGCACTCATTTTAAGAAGATCATTTTTTTTGGAATGTGCTAGCTCGAATTTGAAATAGAGGGGGAAATTGGTTTGTAGTGGAGCAAATTTGAATAAGAGGGGGAAGTACAGAAACTTCAATTCTTTCTTTTTTTAGATCTCCCCTTGGCTCCTTCTTCCACCTACCGGGTATTTTTAAGATAATGAAGTCCAAACATTCCTCACTAAAGCCGGGATTTGGACTTTCTCGGATATAGTGGGGTAATATTTGACTTTTCTACGATTGAATTGACTATGCCTTCCTTTCCCTCCTCTTCTATCCCACTCCTCTCTCACCCCTCTCACCCCCTCACCCTCACCCACCCCTCACCCTCACCCCCCCTCACCCTCAACCTCACCCCTCCATCACCCTCACACCCCCTTCACCCCCACCCTCACAGCCCCTTCACCCCCACCCCCCTCACCCTCACCCCCACCCCCCTCACCCTCACCCTCACCCCCACCCCCCATCACCCCCACCCTCCATCACCCCCACCCCCACCCCCCACCCCCACCCCCTCACCCCCACCCCCACCCCCCACACCTCACCCCCACCCTCCTCACCCTCACCCCCACCCCCTCACCCCCTCACCCCCACCCCCCATCACCCTCCCTCACCCCCTTACCCCTCACCCTCACTCCCCTCACTCCCCTTACCATCTCCGCCCTACCCCCCCACCCGCCTCCCCCTCCGTGACCCGCCGTCCCCCCAAAATACCCGCCCTACCCCCCGGTGCCCGCCCCCCCAAAATACCCGCCCTACCCCCCCGGTATCCGTCCTATTCCCCGGGTACCGCCCTACCCCCCATGGTACCCGCCCCTCTCCCCCTCTAACCCGCCTTTCCTCCCGTAACCCGCCCCTCTCCTCTCACCCACCCCACGTAGTTTTTTGAAATTTTTTGCAAAGGTTTTTGTCATCTCTCTCACCAATGTTATGTTTTGCAAACAAGCATCATTCATGGGATAAGCAAATCCAAATATTCCCTCATTAAAGCCGAGATTTAGAGTATCCCGGATATAATGAGAATATGTATGGATTTCCAGTGATTGGATTGACCATCCTTCCACTCCTCTTCCCCTTCCTCCCCTTCTCTCCTCTTCCCTCCCCTCTCCTCCCTTTCTTTTCTTCTCCTCCCCTCTCCACCCCCCCTCACCCGCCCTCCCCCCTCACCCTCACCCTCCATCACCCTTACTTCCCCTCTCTCCCCCCTCACTTTGGATTGACATCCCCTACCCGTATGTTTATTTTTTTATTGTCCTATCATGTTCATGAGATATTTATTAGTTGTAACAAGATTTAAAATTATTTTTTCTCCGACTTAACCTACTTATCAAGCTAACCATACAATGACACCATGATAATTAGCATTCACATGATCATATGATTATAACACATGCATAGAGTGTTCCAACAAGTTTGCAAGAGAAAAGCATATGTATTTTCAATAGTGTTTAACCATACAGAAAACGAAAAGTATATCTTGGTTGCTACTCAACTACGAAAATTTTCAATTAGTTCTCGTTCATCGCTGCACCGCTTGGGCCGGCCTCGGCATCATTTGTACCCTCCGGCAAATCTTCACCCCCGCCCAATTGAAGTCTACAAACTACTAATCAAGTCCTTCTCGCAGGCCCGTCTTCTTCAGAAATATTCCTCAGGAATTGCGATTGTTGCATGGCTCGAAGCATGCGTCCGGTTTGGGGACTATGTTGTTCCATCAGAAAATCAATGCTTCGATGGTGTAAAATGTCTGTTCAGTCGGATTCATCCGTTGCCCAGTTCATCTCGTAATCGCGGTCGGAACGCTCTTCCGACGAATACATCATTCCATCGGACTTCCAGTTTAGCCCTTCTGGATGAATCCGAAATCGAAACTCCTTGTGCGCTTTGTCCCAATACCCGTTGTAAACATGGTAGAAGAAGTTTCGCTTGCCATTGGAATTTGAGACATTTGATGGAATTAAATGATGGCACGCCCTTGTAATTGTGTCCAGATCCCTTTCCCAGTCGAATTCCAGGGCGGCAAACTGCTTCTCTATAGAAGTGCAAGACAATTTCCAACTCCATACCAAGTCTTCTCCCCATTTCCCTTTGTGTTTAGGAGCATTGGTTTCATTATACTCCCAATGCGGTGGCATGTAATTTTCTAATCCAAAAAGGTTGTACAAGCGCTTGTAGAAGGGAGATTTACATAGCGGACATCATTGTCGAACAACCATGAAGCCAATCAGGCAAATCGGATGAAACATGTGGCGGCAAGTGCCTACGCAAAATCCCCCTTCAGGTCCAAAGGGGTTGCAAGACATCGCACAATTTTCACCATTCGTCACGAACGTTGCTAGTGCAGGCCACAGTTTGGCTGCTTAATTGATGTTCATCATGTTTTCAAAATCCCACTCGTACGGGACCCAATCAATTGTTTCATCCGGTTTTTTTGGCAATTTGTCCGAAAACATCTCGTCTACAATTGCCCATGATGACAAACCAAATACCTGCTCTTGATTATGATCCTTCCATGTCCTATCAATCTTCCTCAACTCCTCAGCTATTTGGTCACCCTTGGCGACGGATAAAATGCATGTCAACTTCCACTAGTAGTATTGCTCTGCCATTTGATTCATTCGACTCTTCAAGACCTCATTATCTCGTCGAACATCTACCAAATAAACTTCAAGGGGTGTTGCAGGCGAGCCTAATACCTCATTATCTGGTCGAACATCTACCAAATCAACTTCAAGGGGTGTTGCCGGCGAGCCTAATCCTTTGTTGAAATCTGCATTATCGAATGCCAAGGAGTCAAGCACACTTCCTATGACCAATCCGTTTGGACTAGTCGATGTACTAGGTCGTGTTTGTGATGTAGAAGCCCCCCTCCCCTTTGCCATGGCCCCCTCAAGCTCCATGATACGTCGTTGCTGAGATGAGATTTCGTCGCTAGCTCTTCGCATGTCCTCTTTCAGCCGTTGATTCTCTTCCTTCAAGCGTTGATTTGCTCCCATCAATTGCTGAATTTGGCCTTCTCTTGCATCAAAATGCTCCATCTCGACGGACAAATCTACTGGTGGAATTTCATCCGGCACGCCCCTAGCCACAACAACCTCCACTTCTTGGAGCTCAATGTCTCCACCAACTGCATGAACCATCTCCACATCTACTATGTCGGGAAGTAGCTGCACCGGAACTGGTTGTATTACTTGGGCCAATGAAGCCGTCGGCATAGGTTCTAATGATCGAGCTAGCCTCTTCCGCTTATTCCTTTCCATCGTTTTGCGTCGAAGTAAAACTATCTCGTGGGAGCCATCGGAGTCGGAATCAGGCGGGGAGTCAGACATATGGTTATGAGGGTCCAATTCCGTAGGTCTGTCGGCCAAGGGAAACCACCCAGGATCCTCTACCGCCCAAGTTCCAAAGCCAGGGAAACCATTTTGTACTTGTGGTCTTCGAGCCTTGCCTTCTAAACCCTTCAGAGTAGACCAATCGAACCTCTTCTTTAAAATGATCTTCACATGAATGCCACACACTAAATATAACCCGACCTGGTTCTTGTTTGGTAACTTTGTGGCGTAAAGGAGTTGGTAAATTTGAAGACATCGGGAAAGGAACTCGGGGTTGTTGCAGTAGCGCAAATTAGCCTTGTTGCTTCTCTAGTGTAAAACATGGCGTTCAGGCTATACTAGGAGAGAGGGCGGGGGAGGGGGGGGGGCTAGGGGCGGGGGGGGGGGGGGTGGGAGGAGGGGAGGAGGGGGGGCCATGGCGGGGAATGGGGGCCGAGGATGAGGAGGGGGGGGGGGGGGGGGGGGGGTAGAGAGGGGTTAAGGGGGTAAGAAGGGGTTACCGTGTTTTTAATTTTATTTATTTTATTATTATTATTATTATTTTTTTATAAATTTTTATAATTTGTTTTAGGGGCGGGAGAAGGGGGGAGGTTAGGGGCGGGAGTAGAGGGGGTAGGGGCGGGGTAGAGGGGTTCGAAGAGGGGTTAAGGGGTACGGGGGGTAAGGGGGGTAGCGGCGTTCTTTATTTTTATTTTTATTTATTTTTACTTTTTGTTTAATTTTTTTTTAAAAAAAAATTTGATTTTTTCAAATATTTTTTTCGTGGTATTTACAAACCGATTCATGCATAGGTTGAGTGGTATTTGGCAAGGTATGGATGCAATAAATATGTGCACCCAAATCAAATCAATGCAATTAAATGTGTCATACGAAGATGTACAAATGCATCGAAGAAGAGTAGTTGCTGCATATATTATATGTATGTGCACAATTGGAAGTACATATAGTATTGTAATTATCCGTGCAATCCTTCTACATACAATAGGCACACGCTAACTTTGGAGACCCCTGAACTAAATAGCTGAAGTACGGAAACAACACATGGGCATGGTCTGTCACATCCCTTTCCAAAGGATGCCCGAACACCGTGGTGAGCCAAGAGGACCCCGGGAGTGACGCCCCGGGCTTGGCAAGAGACAAGGTGAGGTGACGAAGGAGAGTCCCGAGCAAACAGCACGCAATAGCGTTGTGCTCGGGACTAACCTGGTGGTGTGCCTTACATGGTTGCAAGCTTTGTTCAAGCACGCACCCATGGGTCCAAAGAACGCGCGATTTGGAGCTGTGAGTCATGAGATATGGCTCTCCAAAGTTGGAGCGCGTTCCGGGACACTCCGGGACTCGAGAGTGTTGCCTTTCGGGACTCAATGTGTCGACCTTCGTGGAGGGCGGCATGTTGCATATTGCTGGAAAGCTAATGACAAGGGCTTTCTAGATTGCTAAGACTCATGATGAGAAAATCAATATTTTAGGAGATATGGCTCCTCAAAGTGGTCGGGACATCGGAACTCGGGAATGTTGCCTCCCGGGACACCGAATGTTCAGAGGGGCATATCTCCCTTGGAACACCTCCAATTGGAGCAAGTAGGTGATTCATCAATAACTACTTAAAGAGTAGATGTTGAAAATGGGCTCGCCCGTCCCATTCCAATACCTGAGCTAGGAGCTAGCCCGAGGAGAAGTTAAGGCCTGTTTTTGAGGCAAAGGCAAAAACGGATGGTCTTCCAAAAAGAAAGTGTGTCACGGAAGGCTCCTCAACAGAAGAGGGGCGGGGCCTACCGAAGACTCCAGAGAGTACTATGAGGAGGGGTGGTCTCCCTCCTCACTTGCACATGGTGCCATAAGGAGCCGGGGTGGCTCCAAGGGGTGAGGCTTGGGATGGGGCCTCACTCCCGCACCTTGTGGAAAATGGAGAGTGCTTTGGAGCATCTCTTAACATGGGGTTGGGAAGTGTCCCTCTCCAAATTAGTCCCCGTGATAAGTAGTGCCGGTTCTTGGGAGTAACCGGGAATGGCTCAAAAGGGTGAGGCATGGAAAGGAAGCCTCACTCCTATACCTTGGGCATTGTGGGATGCTCTTGAGCATCCCGCAACATTGGGTTGGAAAGAGTCCCGCTCCAAACTAGTCCCCGAGAAAACTAGTGCCGGATTCCAGGAGGATTTCCGGCAAAGTCCCGAATGGGGTGAGAAACAAGAGTGGAAGGGGACTAGTGGGAAGTTGGACAATGGATAAGGGCGGTTAGCTCCGGGGGTGATTAGTGTCACCCTTAGGAGCTTGGACATTTGTGGAAGGCCGCCCCGTGCCACCAAGTGGCATGCCCATGTGTTGGTGGGAGTTCCGGGTAATGAGTATCCGGTAATGAGTTATGGAGTCAAGGTGGGTTAGACACCTTGACCTAGAATGGTACTAACATTGTGTGTGTGGGCACATGCAAGTGTTAGCAAAGTCGTGGCCGGATGCTACCAACTAAGTGAGCCGTAATTCCGCTTCCAAGTAAGGCTCACTAAGAAATAAAAGAGTTGAATTCCAAACATACCTCAACTATATCCGGGATACTCCAAACTCCGGCTTTAATGAGGGAATGTTTGAATTTGCTTATCCCATTAATGATGCTTGTTTGCAAAACATAAGACTGGTGAGAGAGATGACAAAAACCTTTGCAAAATTTATCGAAAAACTACGTGAAGAAGGTGAGAGGGGAAGAGGCGGGTACCATGAGGAGTAGGGCGGATACCGGGGGGGGGATAGGGCGGGTATAGGGAGGGTAGGGCGGGTATCGGGGGGGATAGGACGGGTGTGAGGTTAAATTCTGGTGTTCCGGTTCTAACTCACAAGTTGGGCCGTGGGGGGGGAGTGCAAACGATTTGACCTTCCAAGCAATGGACAACCTTTTACCAGTGAAGTAAGAGTGAGACCCCACCAATTGTTAGGTTGGGAGGCTCAAATTGCCTCCAATCAATCACTAAGGCTTTGGGCTCAATTATGGGGATCAAATGAGCCAAACAACAACCAAAAACCTTCAAATTGCATCAATTCAAAAGACTACAGCACCATGCAAACTAGAATTGCAATACTAAACATCAACAAGTAAATTCAACCAACCACACAAGCAAATTCAACCAACCAAACAAGCAAATTCAAACAATCAAACAAGCAAATTCAAACAAACATACAAGCAAATTCAAACAACAACAAGCAAATTAAAGCAACCAAATCAATGCAAAGAACACAATATTTTTTGGATGACTAAAGCTAGTAAATTTTAAAGTAATGTTACTTCTCTAACCACACACACTAAACCAATTGCATAAAACACTCAAACATCAAGGAATTGAGAAGGGATGGGCTCCCTTCATGTTGCCTCCGGCCACAGCTGGACCCTCCTTCACTCCAACGGCTATGGCTCCTTGTCCATTGCTTCAAATCCAGCGTGCAAGGTGTCCTTGGAAAGAGGACAGCCTGATCTGTGTTGTCCTTAAATCTCAGCTCCAGAAACGTTGGAGACCGAGTGCTACCGTCCTTCAAAGCTCTGCTGCTCCATTCGACGGCTGCAGCACCCCTCCTCCCTCCAACGGCTATGGCTCCTTGTCCGTTGCTTCAAATTGAGCGTGCAAGATGTCCTTGGAAAGAAGACAACCTGATCTACGTCACCCCAAAATCTCAGCTCCAGAAACGTTGGAGGCCGAGTGCTACCGTCCTTCAAAGTTCTGCTGCTCCATTCGGCGGCTGCAGCACCCCTCCTCCTTCCAGCGGCTATAAAGCCTTGTTTGTTGCTTCAAATGCAGCGCGCAAGGTGTCTTTGGAAAGAAGACTTTGAGGCGCTGCTTTCCTTCAAAGGACGTGCGCAAATTCGTCTCCAACTGACTGCTACGCCCCTCCAAAGTCGGCAGATCCAGCTCCGAGTTGGGAGATCCACCTCTCCTCCTTCTCCTCCTTCTCCTCCTACCTACACACACTTAAATACCACCACCAAGCACCCCACACCCTCTTTTAACGTATTTACTTCATCATGTAGTTCAAATCATGTCTCTTCCTACAAAAACACTCTCATCCTCTTTCTCACCTCACACACACAACACACACCCAAAAAATTCTCTCTCCTCCTCAAAAAAAACTTCTAACCCTAACTCTCTCCCTCTCTCCCTAGTTGGAGACTTGGATGGGCGAGTTTCATCCATTTCGCACGGATAAAACTTTGTTCATCCGGCAGTTCATCCGCAGGGTTTTACCAATTCCCTAGCTTATTAACTAGGAGGAAACTTGAGCAATTTACGAATGATAATAAAGCAGTAAAACATAACTAAAACATGTCATGAAACTTTGACGCAATTTACTATTACTAATTTAGAATAGAATAACAACCACCGAGCCATCTAAATAGACCCCTCCAATTATCCTAGAAATTCCGGAAACCGAAGGAATTAGCCTAAATGCCCCTGTTGGAGATTTTGAACGTAAAAATATTATACTAACGCTTGTAGATAGTGTTTCGAACAAGCGTGAACCGTTTCGGCGGTTCACAACGGTGCCGGGGGGTTAGGGCGAGATGCGGGGGGGGTATGGCGGAGGAAGTAAGGGGAGTGAGGGGAGTGAGGAGTGTGAGGTGAGGTTGAGGTGAGGGGGTGAGGTGAGAGAGGGGAGAGGGTGAGAGGGGGGTGAGGGTGAGAGGGGAGGTGAGGGTGAGAGGGGGTGAGTGAGAGTGAGGGGGAGAGGTGAGGGTAAGAGGGGGGGTAGGGCGGATGAGGTAAGGGGGAGTGAGGGTGAGGGGGTAAGGAGGGTAAGGGGGGGGGGTGAGGGCGAAGGGGGTGTGAGGTTGAGGGTGAGGGGGGGGGGTTGAGGGTGAGGGGTGGGTGAGGGTGAGGGGGTGAGAGAGGAGTGGGATAGAAGAGGAGGGAAAGGAAGGCATAGTCAATACAATCGTAGAAAAGTCAAACATTCCCCCCACTATATCCGCGAAAGTCCAAATCCTGGCTTTAGTGAGGAATGTTTGGACTTCATTACCTTAAAAATACCCGGGAGGTGGAAGAAAGAGCCAAGGGGGGATCCAAGAAAAGAGAGAATTGAAGTTTCCATACTTCCCCCTCTTATTCAAATTTGCCCACTACAAACTAATTCCCCCTCTATTTCAAAGTCTAGCTACCACATCCCCAGAAAAATGATCTTCTTAAAATGTGTGCTATTTCTCTCCAATCCCACCTTCTATTATGTTTATTTGGATTTTCCTCCGAATGCTATATTACAAATAAATTTATCATCCTAATGGTTTAATCATATATTTGATTTACGCTCACAAATTATATTAAGACTAGAGAATATACTGGTGGATAGTGTTATGTTTATTTCATTCTTCTTCCCTAATACTATATTACAAATAAATTTATCATCCTAATGGTTTAACCATATATTTGATTTTACGATCACAATTTATATTAAGACTAGAGAATATACTGGTGATAGTGTTATGTTTATTTCAATTTTCTTCAAATAACATTTTATTTAAAAAAACTTTAAAAAATTCAAATAAAATTTAAAAAACGCTGCAACTCTCCTTACCCCCTCTCCTATCCCACCTCCCTCACCCTTATCCCTCCCTCTACCCCCCCTTATCCCTCCCTCTACCCCCCTCCCCTTATCCCTCCCTCTACCCCCCTCCCCTTATCCCTCCCTCTACCCCCCCTTATCCCTCCCTCTACCCCCCCTTATCCCTCCATCTACTCCCCTACTCTTATACCCACCCCTCCCCCGCCCTACCCCCCTTCCGCCGTCCTACTCCCTCCCTCCCCCCCCCCCCCCCCCCCCCCTACCCCCTTCCACCGTCCTACTCCCCCCCCGCCCCCCCCCCCCCCCTACCCCTCCTCTCCCCCCCCCGGCCCCCCCTCTCTCTACCCCGACCCTCCTCACCGCCCGACCCCTTTCACCCGCCCCTTCTTGATCCCTCGTGGCGTGTACGTGGCGGCCAAGTGGCTTTGTTTTTACCCAAACCCTTGCCACGTCCTCGTTTTTTTACCTAAATTAAAAGTCAACAGAGGTTTAACCGTATCGGGCGAGCGAGAGCTCTATCGGACGGACAAGGCAGACGGACGGGGGGGCGGCGTGCCTACCCGGTATGACAACCTTGTAAGCAGCCGACCCTACAGACCAGATCTGACACAGTGTTAGACTTGGGCCTATATGTACTCCCCTTCTCGATTGAAGGACTGTTGCTCTTCATTTTATCTTATGTTCTTCTCCTTTCTCTCACGCAGCCGCCTCTTGTTTTGTGTTTGTCCTAGGGTCGACTTTTTAGTGTTTGTGATTTCTTAATGTCGGTTCCAGTTCTTGCATTGAGAAGAGGCTAGGAGTAGATAATATACCCGACAGTAGTCAAATTCGACGTGTCTTCTTTGTTAAGTCGACTTGGATATTACTCCCTATGTGATTCTAGTGATTTTGAGATTTGATTCTTGTCCCTACAGTCCAGGCCGAATTGACAGTCGACTCGATCTGTCGCTACCTTCCAGTCAAATCTACCAGCATAACCAGTTAAGGGTCGTTCTCAGAAAACACCCCTTAACATTTGGCGACCATGCAAAAGTCCTACATCAGTTTCTTCGTCTCACAATCTACCTTGCAATGGGGTACCTAACTCTATGGTACTCGCCCAAGCTAGGATTGCGCGACAGTCTTGCACGCAGTCGATCTACACGTCTCACATCTGGCGGTAGTAGTCCTACTCGCCAGACACACGCTGTCCAAGCCGGCCGTCATTGCCTATTGATGTTCACAAACACCGTGGTTATAAACATTGATAAGATATTCAAGCTAGCTTTGAATCCCCTATCCGTCCGCACCGTCCCAGTGTCCATCGTCGCAGAGAGAACCGAGTATTTGCAAACAAATACCGTCAGTGGAAGAGGTTTTGCACTGCCAAAGGAGATAATAGCAAACCCCCACAGACAATCGATTAAAAGCAGCCCTCAAACTCTCATCCCATATGTCGGAACCCGTTTTCCTGATTGAATACTTCATAAGCGTAATGCGCATTAAAAATAAGTATAGAGTCTAGAATCCAACCTAAGTATGTGCTAGGCCGTATACTATAAGGCAATTACGTTTTTACAAATAAGTGTTATAGTTAAAATCTAGTTTGTGTTAATAAGGATGGATTTGTCAATCCGTACTCTGCTACCGTACGGCTAGGAAGCACTGTCAGAAGCCGGACAAGGGCTTTAAGTACGGCGGCGAAAGGACGAAGTCGCCAGAATACAACAATGACGGAAATGGCAAATGACAGCTCTGTACCAGACCAGGGTATGATGGTCGGATTCAAATCCGTCCTCGAGAGGATCAAGGAGGTCGGATCCATTCCGGCCTTCCCAGACACACCAGCACAGACCCCGGTCGCTCGTCCTCCTCTAGTGGATACGCATCCATATGAAAGCGACGAGAAGTACGAGGAAGCAATACAGACTTGGAATCCGGATTGAGAATCCGGTTTAGAATTAGAAAGCCGGAAACGAATCTGGCTTAGGTTTGAGAAGCCGGATTAGAATCCCGCCTAGGTTTGAGAAGCCGGATTAGAATCCGGCCAAGGTTTGAGAAGCCGGATTAGAATCCGGCCTAGGATTGAGAAGCCGGATTAGAATCCGGCCTAGGGTTAGAAATTCGAACTATGGCAGTAGGTAGGATCTTTTTGGGAAAGCGAGCCGCTTTCCGTAGTGTAGGCCTAGTAGGGCGGCCGCCGCTAAGTTTTTAGGTATCTAAGTCGTTGACTTAGAAGTACTTATAGGTGGGATTTCGGCCACCTAAAACATTCCTTGCTTGAGTGTTAATCGAACCTTCTTATGCGCATATTCGGTGTGATCATTTCCCTGTCTCCTTTTCAGTCGAGTGCTTGGAAAGCCGGATCTACCTTGTGTGGCTTGTGAGTTGGGAGTTAGGAATCCGGATTCTTTGTTAGATCATTTCTGTGGAATTGAAGTCGGGTTGGGCGTATTCTTGAGTGCCTTGTGTCTTGAACTGGTCTAGGTGTCTGAGAGAGGGAAACTGCTGTGGTAAACACTTACGGTCTTGGAGGGTCTGGGAGTAGAGTGTGCGAGGCCGGATTCCAATCCGAGCTCCGGTTGCCACAGACTTGGGTTCCTCTGTAGTCTCAAAGGACGGATCAAGCACAGTACGTGACCAGAATACGTGTAGACGTCTTCTAGCCGGATTCGGAGCTCTTGGAGTCTGTCATTGTAGTAAGTGTGATAGGGTAACCAGGACGGCCTGCGTGACCTGCTAGTTCGGACGGATAGGACGGATTAGTTGTGAGGACGTAATGTGTGCCTTAGTGTGTGTGTGTGTGTAGAGTCTAAATGTGGAAGTTTCCGCCACTATAAACATACGGGAAAGAGTCTTTGTGCATCCCCTCTTGCAAAAGGATACCCTTGCCATGCAAGGCTAAAACATAAATTGGGACTAGAAAACGTTTGTGGGTTTTGTTGCTTTAGCACTACTTGTTTTGGTCACTTCATAGAATCCCTGGAACGATACACGAGTCACCTAAACACGGGTTTTACACCAATAAACGTGTAAGGGAAGATAAAGTGAATACATGGCATCCGACACCATACCACCCGTCAATTTCAATCTCAAATTCAGATTTGGATCTGCGATCCAGATCTCCAAATTCAGATCTAGATTTAGATCTGGATTTGGAAACTGACGCGTGTCCGGACTATGTCGGGTAGGCACATGGGAGCATGCGACGCCCCTGACCTCCTGAAAATCACAGCTCAGCAACTCAGAAACCCGCAGACCTTACACGAATTGCTCAATCTGCAACCCTTCACAAATTTTCCACCAATCGCTATAGCCCGACCCGACAATCTGTCGACAGTCGGTAGAGCACACACCACCATCATGGCGCATTCGACCAACCCTGTGGCCATCAACCTGCCACGTCCGACCTCCTCACCGTCGCCATCTTTGGCGTCTAGGCCTCACAGCCGCGACGGAGACCCGGCATCTCGATCACATTACTCTAGTCATTCATTCTCCCAGGAGACAATCTTCTAAGACTGAATTTCGAGCGCACATGCGAGTTATGCGCCTCGGGATTCATCTGCTAGTACTTTGGATGACCAACGGGCCGAAATTGCCCGCCTTCAATCGCAGCAAGCATACCTTGCGGCGAGGCTAGCACGACTCATGGCGACTAGCCCGACGTCACATCCTGATACCTCGGGAACTGCTGAACAGCCCTTGACTAATTGACCACTGGTCGATCCTCATCAGTCGACCAGTAGTCGACAGCAAATCGTTTCTCCTGATAACCAGATAAAAAGAGATTTAGTCAACAACCCCGGACGTTTAACCCACCCGCTGGACATACTTAATCTCGAGAACCGACCTCTTACTCCAATGGTTCCCTTTAGCTCTCGCGTCCCATCAATTCTCCCACCCCACGGACGAGTCCTCCCTTTACCTCGTCCATGGCGCAAACCCGACCTCGATACCGCCAAGAGCGATTCCTCCGGGAGCGCCGCAATCCGGCTCGACACCACCAACGTCCGGCCCGCCAATGCCTTCTACGTCCGTATCGGCAGATGTACCCGACCCTACATACACGACAGCTCCTCCGGTCAGTTCACGCTTGTGTTTTGTATGTGAGTCTTAGCGACACACGATAGATGATTGTCCAAATTACGCCACGTGTGTACCTGCGTTGCGGGCTACTGCAGTTGCTTCCCGACCACCAA
The DNA here is from genome assembly GCA_037043015.1 of Bryum argenteum. Classification (NCBI taxonomy): domain Eukaryota; kingdom Viridiplantae; phylum Streptophyta; class Bryopsida; order Bryales; family Bryaceae; genus Bryum; species Bryum argenteum. Next base: position 28,263,604 of record CM073321.1, on the reverse strand, counting down.
TCGACCCCCTCCATCGCAACACTGCTAGGAAACCGGTCAGCATGCATATTTATCATGAAGATAAATGTGCAATGGCCCATGTTCATAGATTTACGAACGTCCTTACCTTAAATGGCGAAACTGAGCCAACAATTACAATAGCATTGTTCGGAAATCCTTAGTTGATGCTAGTAATTATAACTGGTTTACGACCCAAAGAAATACCTACCCGTCCCAGGGCCTTCAAGCCCTATTCAATGCCTTCAAACATGGATATCGGGAGATTGACAATGACGACCAGGCGTACCTTCGATTTAGATCCTTTAAATAGGAATCCAAGGAGTCGGTCGATGATTACTATGAACGTATGATGAAGCTTGTTAAGGGCTATTTCTACAGACAACTCTTAAGAGATTTCTTTAGGAACTAGACCAGGCAGTAGTAAGAGGTCGGGTCGACTATCGATTGAACCGTACTGTCGAAACAAAACCTGTATCCCTAAATACACAAGGTTGTATGGAAAGTAGAAAACTAGTCGACAATAGGAAGGAGTGACATACCGAGTACTACTCCTATTGAGTATCTCATTCACTCATAACCTCTTATTGCTGCAATAGCTGAAATCGACGAGACTCACGTGACATAAGACAAAGTCGACTACAAACTTAAATAAAGAAATAAGAGGCAATTGCTTAAGAGAAGGAGAAAACATAGTATGAAATGAAGAGCAACACCCTTCTACTCGAGAAGAGGAGTACATACAGTCCCAGGTCTGACACTGTGTCAGACCTGGTCTACCCGATCTGGTCGGGTCGACCCAGTCACTCGATTTGCAGTGTCGGCTAACTGGTCGGCCGCCTAGGTCGGGTATAAACCTGCCTATTTCTCCTACTCTCTACCGGATATCAAATGGATATCGAATGGGTCAACTATCGACTAGGTGTCTACTAGCCAAACTTAGCCTAAGGGAATATTCGGAGAATATCTGGTTAATATTGCCCTCCCTCTAAGCCAAGTACACCCCTGTGGACAGAAGCTAAGGACCCTCGAGGGGGGACCGAGCAACCATTGGCCACACAATAGGTCGGTTCGAAAAAGTCAAGAAGTCGATCGCTAGTCAGGGAGAATCGGAACTAGTGGTCTGTTAATCGGTCGAGGGGGACAATGGTGGTGCCTTCGGTTTACCCGTGGAAGGTGTCGTCGATCGGCGGGTTCGGCGGTTCGTCGTCTCTTGCAAGGGATTGACGACGTGTGTCGGATGAAGCATCCTAAAGGTCGACCGCAGGTGAGGCTCCTAGTCATTGGTTAGGGGGGTGCCGCGACAACGAGCTGGAGGCGACTGGGCACTAAAGGTGGTGCCCAAACTCTTTGGTCGGTGCTGAACCCCAGGCACTCGGGATAGCTCGATCATGTCAGGCGAGTATGACCGCGTCTCTTCCTATCGAAGTGTGGTGATCTTCAATGACGGGAAGTCGTCCTGCAACTCCATCAGGTCCTTGACAATCGGGTAGCCATCACGTGGGTTGGCTTCGCGAGGAGGCTCAGGCGATAGCAAAAAGAAGGGCCTTGTTGGGATTGGTGAAAGGAGGCCGCTGTAGGTCGATGTCGCAGTGGATGTTGACGCGAGGAGGGGCTGGCAGGACGTTCTATGTGGTGCAGATGTGGTTCGGGAAGAGGGAGCCATCGATGCGGCTGAGTCGGCTACCGATGGGCTGCCTGTCGCGGCCGAGGCCGTTGCCCCGACTGAATTGCCTGTTCCACCTGCAGTGCTAGAGGCAGGCCGTGTCGTGGGCTGCATTCAAGCCGCTTGTACCAGGAGGGCCGCCCAAACTGCCTGTTGCACCCCATCGGCATCGCCTCCCGATCCTCTAGTGCCTCCATTGCCATCGGAACCTCTTGGGCCGCCAGATCAACGCGACTTGTCGGGTCCTCCAGTGCCGAGGTCGTCAGCGTTGTCCTTGGTATCATCGTCCTTGGAGTCGAGCTTTTTTGGCGTAGTCCTTCGGAACGTAGAGTTGGCCTCGTCACTGTTTTCGAAGTCGTCTTTATATTTGTCATTGCTGGTGCGTTGGTTCTTCCAAAATTCGGGGCCGGCAGTGGTTGGGTCGACCTCGATGTCATCCTTGTCCTCCACGGGCTCTGGAATCACCATATTGTGCTCTGACTATAGGAGGTCAAGTTGCTTCTGGTAGCGGAGCATCTGGCCTTGGTCCTGTCGGAGTTGTGTCTTCAAATCCTTGATACGTTGTCGTGCTGCCAGGCGGTTCTTGAACTTCTGTCAGCGGAGTTGTTGAGCTGGGTGACACGCGTCGCAACGATGGCCGACAAGTCCGATTGCTCCTTCATTTGAGCAAGTCGGGCATCCGCTTGCTCGATGGCGGCCTTCTGGTCGGTGATAGTGCGCCTGGCGAGGTCGGTTTCCATCTAGAGGTCGCGAATCGTCTGTTCATGCGTCTCAACTAGGTGCTTTTGTTCCTCTAATTCGTCCGCCTGCTGCTTGAACTGAGCCCGGAGGGTGGTGAGGTCGGCGTTGCGGTTGTTGACTTCACGAACGAGGTCATCTTGCAGCTTCCTTGTACCGTTGAGGTGGGAGGACGTGTTTGCGAGTGATTGTTGGAGGTTTTGGATGTTGTTGCGGTGCGTCTGGATGGCCGTCTTGTACTGCGCAACCTCCTTTGCAAGTTGCGCCTTCTCCTGATTCGCCAAGTCGATCTGGCTCTGAAAGGCAGCCCGACGCTCGTGGTAGTCGAGGACGTACTAACCATTCCTCTTGTGGATCTCCTCCAAGTACGAAATCCAGTCCTTCATGACATTAATAGCATTTGACGCGCCGACCACCCGGGCCTCGGGGGAGTGCGTGGAGAAGCAAGAGGGGGATGCGGAAGAGAACGGGCGGGCCAATACCTGAATTGGGGGTGGCGGTCGGAACAGCGGACGGTTCACTTGGGTTTGGTGAACTGGACCTAGGTTGGCAGGCTCCGCTGGGTCCGGGAATGCATCGGTGTCTTCCGAGTCGGGTTTCTCCGGTGACTCAAGGATGATCGGTTGGTTGACGTCACTGGGGCCGACTGTTGCTCGTCCAATTTGTTTGCCCGACTGTGTAAGTCGTGTCGATCGTCAAAGGGAACTGGTCTTCTGTTGGGTCGGGTCAAATGCTTTGAGTGTCGGGTCGGCGATGTCGGCGTGCTCGGTCGTAGGAACACTGCCTACTTCCACCGGGCGTTTGCCCCGGGTCCGAGCCTGGTGTGAGGCTAAATCCCGATGGCAAGGTCCTAGCTCACAAGTCGGGCCATGGGGGTGGTGCAACCAATACAATCCTTCCAAGCAATGGACAACATAACCAGCTTCTAGACAACCATTTTAACCATTCCAAGTTGGACCATGAAGTTCGGAGTGAATTGGGCAGCGCTTCCGCGCTTGGCTCCAAATTTCCAATTTTTAACCTAAATCTATGAATTCAACATAAAATTTGAACAGCGCTTCCACACTATCCTCACACGCGGTGTACACTAGCTACTTAAGACAACATTCCAGCAAGGCGCATTCATTCAATAAAAAACCATCACACATTCATAAAGTAACATAAATCAAAAACAAAACACAACAATCAATTCTTTTTGGCAATCACTTTTTCCATTTTTTATATGGAAGTTCACAATTTAATCTACTGCAATCAACACACGCAAGGTGACCAAACAATCACGAACAATTAAAAGCAAGGGAGGGGAGGAAATGGCTCACTCTCTAATGTCACCCTATGTACCCTCCGTATTATCACGGAGGGAACAAGGCGTCGGTGAGGGTGGTGATCGGCACTTGGCTACTGAACCTTGGCGGCCCTCAGAGCTCGAGCGTGCTGCCGTCGCAGTCGCCTGCCCAGCACCGACCTCGTCGGGGTCGCGCCGCCGCCTTCACGTTGTCTGCGACGACCGGATCGGCTACTTGCTCCGACGCGCTGCTCCCAGCGCTGTCCGATCCCAGCGCTGTCCGATCCACGTGCAGCTCGAAGCCAGGTTCGTCGTCCTCGCCACCGTCGGCCGATCGCGCTCCTGCGATGCTGGTTCTTCGCTATGCTGCTGCTGCGCCGGGCTCAGGACGATGCTGCTGGCCGGTGAGGGCACCGGTGCTGGCACGCAGCCGTCCGCTCTTCCCCGTCCCTCCGTCGCTGATGCTGGGCTTGAAATTTCGGTGATGCTGGTCCTCCGCAGCTGATGGCGACCGCGTCGCTGCCAGCACCGACGCTGGCGCTGTTGCTGCTCCGCGGCGTTGAGCTCGTGCTCAGCTTCGGATCGTTGGCCGTTCTTCGTGCTGGTTGATCGCCTCCGATTGGCCTGCTTTGGATCACCGCCGCCTCGACCTCAGAGCTCCGGATCTGCTACGTCGAGGGATCGTTGAATCGCGATGGGATCCTCGTGATGTTGTGGTGCCAAGTACCGGTGGCTGGCAGCCTCGTAGCTGCTCCACCGCGCTTGCTGTCGCTCACTATTAGCAATCCGCCGTCGCCCTGCGATCCTCTTGTCGATCCGGAGCCGGCGCTGCTCCTCGGCCGGTGGTGCTGAATCACGTGCTTGTCGCCGTCGTCCGTGCTGGATCGCTGTTGCCGAAGCCTCGTGTGACTGGCTCGATGGCCGGCTCTCTTGTGGGCGCCGACGTTCCACCTCCGAGCTCCGGTCCTGCTTCAAGGTAACGCAATGGTCGGTGCTGCTCACGCCTTTCTTGGTGACGGCCGCACTCCCTCCACGACAGCTGGGTGATCGTTGACAATTCCAACGGTGCCATTGTCGGATCGGCTGCAGTTCCGCCGCACTTTAAGAACGCCGCAGCAGTCGCAGGCTTTAACTGCGCCCAGGCCACCAGATCGCGAGAGACCCCTGCTCGTCGCTCAGCCGTTGTTGGAGGTTGGACGGTCGCTCCGATGCCGTAGTGGTCGCTCCAATGCTGAGATTGGACTCCAGCCGTCGAGCTGCTCAAATCGGTGCCAAGGTTTTTTTCGGTGGTCCTTAGCCCCTTTCTTCTCATTATCGCCGTCGCTTCGAGCGGCTGGAAGCTCCCTTGTACCCTCACTTCTTCATGCTAAACAACAATCACATACAAAAACCACACACAAAACCCAATCCTTCAAAATGTTACTCAAAAAACCCCTTAGCTCTTCCCACGCACACACTTCTCATTACCCACCAAAACACATAATCCCCCAAAAAACTAGAACACTAACTCTACTTCCTCTCCCTAGTTGTGCACTTGGATGTGGTAGAGTTTCATCCGGTTTTACCGGATGAAACTTTGTTCATCCAGCATTTCATCCTCAGCATTTAACTAATTACTTTGATTATGCTTATTCATTAGGATGATTCTAGGTAATTATAAATAATGATAAACTCATAAAACATAATCAAAAACATGTCATTCTACTTTGATACAATTTAATATTGCTAATTTGGTATAGACTAAACACTACCGGGCCATTTAGGCAAGGCCCCTCCAATTATCATAGAATTTCCGGAAACCGAAGGAATTAGCCTAAATGTCCCAATTGGGGATTTTGAACATAAAAATATTAGACTAATGCTTGTAGATAATATTTCGTACAAGCGTGAACCGTTTCGACGGTTCACACCTGGGTCGATGACTCTGGGAGTGGGCGCTTCCGGGAGGGTGTCATGTGGAGGTTGTGCCAGGCTGTGGGTCGGGTGTGACCGCCATAGGTGTCGGATTGTCGAGCAGTAGGTGACGGAATGGAAGTCCCGGCGTATAGCCGAGTTCCAGCATCGACGATCATTAGAGAAAATTTGGGGTGTAAAAAAGACCAACTTCCTTTTTCAATTAACGTCGATTTTAATTCAAAAAATCAGCCCTCCACCTTGGCACACACAGTGCCAACATCATATCTTGGGCAAGTATTGACCAATCAAAACAAAATGAGCCAAAAGTATATAATATTCGTGTACCCAGTAGAGGTACTAATAGCACGAGTGATAGCACTGTCCTTGGTGCCGCACCATTGGTTGTATGCCTCATGATGCCAAATGAAGATGACATGCCGTGCATACTGTGGAGTTGTGGCGGATGGTGACGGCTGATTTCAAACTAATGGGGGGAATAATAGGCTTGCACATTTCTTCTTGCAACAAATTTTCCTTGTCAGTGTTTCTTGTCGTGTAAGTCACTATGGAGAATTGGCGACCACAGAGCGAGATCAGTGGATTGGGTGGACTTCGATTCTATACTTGGACCCATTGTGGTTCTCCACAGCGACATCGGGGAAGCCACTCGCAATGGTAGATCTCACAACGAGCTTCTCGACAATGGAATTTTTTACTCTAATCTTGTGTATCTTCCGCCTACACCAGGCCTGCTCTATGGATCAATTGAGCCACTCCTTTTGCCGGCGTTCATCGACTCAGAGTGGCCCCTCCCGGACATGCACACCAACAAAGCGTTTCACTTTATGTTTCGCTTTATGACTTTCAAGCCGTTACAAAACCCACCACTAGAAGCTGAATGGGGCATGTGCACTGGTTTTTACCACTGCATGTCTTTGTCAATTTATTTGCACCCAAGGAGGCAAACATGAGGCACACAGCCACCTTGTATATCGTTCAAAATCCATCTGATGAACTATATTTGAGCCTCATGGATCCAGGTTGGCATCAAAAAATTGTGTTTGGTAAGGATATCGTGAGGTGCACAATATTGATGCACACTGTTACCTTCAGGTATGTAGGTTGCTATTGTCAATGCTTTCATGAATGCCAGTGAAATCTAATTTTCAAGCTTGGGAGGAGGGAGCGGCTGTCAAGAAAAACCGTTTTTGAGATCAATTTAAGACCTTAAACGTTTGTTGTGCAACGCAGGTACCATGTGGGGCGATCGACGTTGTACGCAAATTTAAAGTAAGGGAGAGAGGGTCTAGGGCTAGATGGTGTAAGTTGGCAACAGATTGACCAAGTTCAAGAGGAGGATTTGGTGATTCTTCCTTGTTTGTTTGGAGGTGTGACAGTGGCGACGCTTGAAGTGGAAAAAACATGGCGGTTGTCACATATTCGTCGAGAGGTCTGCATTATGTTGGGTTATATTGTTCCAGTGGATTTTTGATTCAGACTCCGGAAACCCGGCGTGCCGGTTGTCAATTTCAATCGAAGACACGAGAATGTCCATCCCGTAGCAGGAGTCCTACCTCCCTGGGCATTTGAAATATTTGCTTGCTAGGGCATTTGCTTGCTAGGAGAAATATTGCTTGCTAGGAAGAGTGACTTACCAGAGATTAGATCGTATTAGTATTGTTGATGCAAGTGCCTGTGTACGAAGACGGTCGGACGGACTTATACATATGTGACCAACAGCCGTAAATCTGTGACAGGGAGCACCAGAAGGCTGAACTTTTGGTATTTATAATACAATGCCTTTTTTGTAGCGCCTGCACAAATCCAGTGGCAACAACCACTTGACTTCTGTGTGAGCCAGCTTCGGTGCTTGACTTTTGTGTGAGCCAGCTCGACTCCTAGCAATCTTGCTAGGACTGGTGGTTTTTTGCATGACCACGTCATTTGAGATGATATTAGTAAACGCCTAAGTCACAATGATTAAAATGTCGGCTGGCAGCTGATACAACATGACGTATCGGCTGCCAGCCGACAGCATGAGAGCTATCGGCTGCCAGCCAACAAACTAAGCACGATAATGTAAAGATACTAAACAGCTGCAAAGCAAGCTATCGGCTGCCAGCGGACAACATGAGAGCTATCGGCTCCCAGCTGACACACTAAGCACAATAATGTAAAGATACTAAATAGCTACAAAGCAAGCTATCGGCTGCCAGCCAACAGCATGAGAGCTATCGGCTGCCAGCCGACAGCATGAGAACTGTCGGCTGCCAGCCGAAACACTAAGCACTATAAGGTAATGATGCAGCTAGAAAGCAAGCTATCGGCTTCCAGCTAAGCACTAAGCACAAAACACTAAACACTAAGCACAAAGCACAAAACACTAAGCACTTTATAATAGAAAATCCAGCTGCATAGCAAGCTCTCGGCTGCCAGCCGACAGCGTGAGAGCTATCGGCTGCCAGCCGACACACAGAACATACTAAGGTCACCAAGAGTTGAATAAAGCGAAACGTCACCAAGAGCTGAAACGTCACCAACTGAAACGTCACCAAGAGCTAAATCAATTTACCCCTTCGACAAAGCCATCGATGCTGTATTGGCTGGCGCGTGTCCGATGTTGACTGGTGACCAGATCGCCTCTGCTCCTGTGCAAATCTGTCAGCTGGTGCGTAAGAAATGTCGGCCGTTGACGAAATCGCCTCCGCTTTCTCAAAAAGCTATCGGCTGCTGCGTAACTTCTGTCGGCTGCTGCTAGAAACCCTAAACCCTAAAGCTAAATATCAACTGCCTGCAGACTGAGCGGCTAAGACAAGAAAGCAGAGAGAAGAGGAGATAGCAAGAAAGGAGAGAGGAGAGGAGAACTCAGAGTTGAGAGCAAAACTCATAGAGCATAACTCAGAGAGGAGAGAGCAAGATGAGAGCAAATGAGGGAGAGAGGAGAGGGCAAGTTGCAAATGAGAGCAAATGAGGGAGGGTGAAAGGTTTACCCCCCTTCTAAAATATTGGAATGATGGCTATCGGCTGCCCGCCGCTTTGCGCCCTTGCCCGCTTTTCCATCGCATGCTCGCCCTCGCATCCGCTTGCCCACTGATTAGCGCCCTTGCCCGCTTTTCCATCGCATGCCCGCCCTCGCATCCGCTTGCCCGCCCGCCAAATTTTTTGGAGCTCGCGCCGCCAAAACGTCATTTCAAATTTATTCATCCCTTTCATCATTGGTTTTCATCCTGCCTAGCATTTAGCTCTCAAAAAATTCAGAATCATTTCAAATTTGAGTTTGAAATTTTCTTAATTTGAGCGCCAACCACGCTAAGGGGTTTCAGATCGCTACCCTTTTTTAACTGTTTCCGACATTTCATTTCATTTCTCCAGCGTTTCCTGACTCTCTGCCGTCATTCTGAGCGATCTGCTTTGCTATTTTTGTTCTTTTCCCTAGCCAAAAGTAGTCAAGAATTGCGTCATTGTGTTTCCCGTGTTTGTGCGCTTCTTTCCATATAGAGGGCAGTAGGTTGAAGTCTTTCATTACTACGATTAGATCGATCTAATAGCTAGAGGTTCATTACCCTGGAATTTGACGCCAGCCGACATAGTGCATCACACCTGCCAATACAATACTCCGAGAATTAGTCGGATCTCTTGATATCGGCTGCCAGCTGATATTGTTTTCTGAGCTGTCGGCCGCCAGCCAATACATGCGTATCATGTGTCCCTCATCGACTGTCCGGTCGCCCGAGTTTTGCAGTACGTAGTACCGGCCGCCAGCCGATACCAGAGTAGGTTGTATCAATTTCACTTCTGTCAGGTCTATAGTTATTCTTTCATCTCGATAACTTTCTAGATTTTCAGTAGTGTCGGCCGGCAGCCGATAGATCCATGAAGAGATCATGCTCCATGATGTTAGGAACCGAACCGATTGACAGTTTTCTGAAGAACGGCGGTTCCGAGCGTTGGCGTTTAGCCAAGGGCGCTGTTATCGCTGTGTCATATGCAGGACTTTACTATGCTGATACTGCTTCTATCAACCAGATTATCTCGCGAAAGCTATTTCTTTTAGACGTCCACGTTCTTGACGTTGGTCCAAATATTGAGATGATCATTCCGTTTCCCACGCCTAGCATTAAGTATCTTAGTCAGTGTCCTAGTAACAACATCACATGGGAGGTGAAAGACGTGAGACCCTTCATTGATAACCTTGATGAATCTTCCGAGCCTGTCGGCTGGCAGCCGACATCGGGGCCATTAGATGAGAAGCCCATAAATCAGTTTCTCACTCTCTTTGTAAACATGGAGGTCGCTCTACTGCATGTTGATGGGACCAATCACCACTGTGTCGGAGTGGGTGTTATCGTCGAGTGCTTGTCTAAGGGCACCTGGGAGGGTTTTCGCGTCTCCCATAGCTTCTTTGCAGTTGTCAAGCTCATCACGGTGTATAAGGACTTTGTTGGTCTGGTAGCGTATTGTGAGCATCCTTCTCTCACTCTGCTTGGTGAGTGCCTTGGGTATGAAATCCTTTGGAGCAGTTACAATACTCGTCCCCTCGATGCTACGCAGCTGAATGGCAACTCTATCGGCCGGCAGCCGACACACCCCACGATGAAGAGTGTCAAGGTTGAACACGACAGCCATGACAGTGCCAAGGACTCACCGTCTACTGACTGCTGCGGTAGTTCGGGTCACCCGCATCCTGCAACTGGGCTCCCTCATTTTGATTGCAGCGATGACTGCGGGTTCAGAAAGAATCCGCCAATCCGCGTCAATATCGTCTCTACTCCAGGGAATGATTCCGCTGATGCTCTTCATGCTTCTCCGAATGACAACAGTATCTTCTTGCAGCCCTCTTCAAATAGTTCTGACAGTGATAGCGCTATCAACTTTCGCCCTTCTATCTAAGGCGACACTTATGTTCTACAACCGGAATTTCTGCGAGTCCTTGATCGGCCCGACTGGAGGAATAAGCAGTGCGACCTATTGAACGAGGATCTTACCTTGTTTGGGCAGGCGATCATTCAAGTTTGTCTTCTAGATGAAGCCTGCGATGAGAACCTTCTTGGCGATACAGATGTTGGTGTAATGTTCATTTCAGAGTACGATACCCTGCAGCTCACGACAATGAGGTGGCCACTTTTGCAAACTTGTCTTGAAGGCGGTCAACTCTTCTCTGACATTGTCATGCTATGCTCTGAGGCAACTTAGAACAGCACTTTTGACCATCCGGAACTTGAGGGGGTCCCTTGGAATCCCTCCAGGTCCGTTCGTTGTAGACTCTTGTCCAAGGAGCAGCCCACTGGGTCTAGGCTCAAATCAAAGACCTCAGATGATGAGATTCGCAAGGTTAGCTATCAGTTGTGCTGCAAGAGTAGGTGCTGCCAGACATTTCCGTGGGAGTCTACTCGTTTTCTACGTCGTAAGTACTATGCTTGCTCTTTTGAAATTAGAAGAGAGATAGCGTATGCCGTTCAAAGTCAACTTCATGTACATGCACCAAGAGGGAGGAAATTCATCACGCTTGAGAATGCTGAGGTCTGCGAGAACGCTTGGTATATCATTCACGGTGTTTCCAGATCAGCTTACCACGTCTACAAGGCCGCAGCAATGGGTGGATCAGTGAGCGGATCGCATGGCAATTCTGGAGCAGTACGTCCACGCCCGCATACGATTCAGGGCCAGAGCAACCCTGCAGAAGATTATTGACGAGAATGCGGACCAGATGCCTAACGAGTTTAGGCTTATTGGAAATAAGCAAGTTGACAATCTGAAGGTTGTTCCATCTGCTCTCAACTGGGACACAATGCGCGAGCAAGTGAATCAAGTAAGTCCCAATAATTCTTATTTCTTTTTTGTCCTCTATGTCCGCCGCCGGCTGATACACTTGGTCGATATGTTTCGGATGTTTTTAACTAGACGATTTTACTATGCCACCTAAGGTCATTTCCGTCGTTGCTTATCCAGTCGTCGTTGAGTTAGTTGTTGGCTGGCAGCCGATACTCCTTTAGCGATTAGTTTCCGCTAGTCTCATTGCACTCCTGTCGGCTGCCGGCCGATAGGAGGCGTCGACCAGGATATTGACATCCTTCTTTATATCCGCCTTCTAGGTGAATATCAAATGCCACCATAAGCCGGTCTCCCAGTCCACCATCAGTCAGCTTCGACAGAACCACTTCAAGAACGTTGAGGTTAAAGCTGTTGGGAGCAGCTTCTCCAAGTATACTGAGTGCGACTTCCTTGTGAAGTGCATATCCAAGTACCCAAGGGGCTGTGGTGAGTGGCAGGCATTAGTCGATGACCGGAATCACCATCTCAATTATCAGCGTGCCTGCCGCCATATTTATGGTGGCTAGAGTTCCCAGTCCTGCCAGAACCTGTCGGAGTTTCTATGTATAATCCACGACAAGATGGATACCACGAAGACGGCCATTCCCAGAGTGCAGGGGATTACAAAAGCCACTGGTGGCCTTGGACAGATTCCGGTTTCTGTTACAGGCATGTTGACTCACGACCACGGTGATGGTGCGTATGCGCACTACTCCACAACGCTCTGGCCGGGTAATTCGAACTTCACAATCTTCTCCTTGTGTCGTGTACTGCGTGCGCTTGAGAAGCCACCGGTACGTGAATCTCGGGAGCTGTTTCCCACACCTCCACAAAACAACTTCTTCCAAGCTTTGCTACATGGAAAGTCTAGGTGTTTCGCATCTATCCCACCCGCCACCGGGACTCAATTTGGTCCTCCACAACCAGGACGTTCGCTCGTTCCGCTTCCGCATATGCTCTTCTTGCAGCTTGATAATTCCGCCAAAGACAACAACAGATTTGTGATGGCCTTATGCTCTTTGCCGACCGCTCGGTGCATATTCAAGGAAGTCACTGTTGGGTTCCTGATTGTTGGCCACACTCATGAGGATATTGATGCCCATTTCAGTTACCTTTTCAAGCTCATCAAGTAGAAAAACACGTATGTTCTAGGCAATCTCATGAAGGCTTTCATGGACTCGCAGAAGACAGTCGCATTTATTCCTGAATTCGTTCAAGAGGTTGCAGATTTCAAATCTTACGTCAAGGACTTTCATCACGACGACGTCAATAAAATTGTTGGATTTGGTGATATGCATCTTTGTAAGTTCTGGCCTGAAGAGGACGGTGACGATCGTGGCTGGCCTGTCATGAGGTATAAGAGGAAAACGAGTGATTCGTCATGGCTCCTACCCGGTCCCCCGGTCAAGATGTGGACTTCGGAAGACCTAGAATTCCACAAGGCGACCCACGTCTTGTTCCTTTTAAGTCGTTATGGGGCGTTACGGAGGTTAACCCCACCAAGTTAAACTCTGTGAAGGAGCAAGCTTGTGCCTCGGAGTGCAATGACAAACAGGGATTCATCAAGGACGGTGTATCTAAGTTCATTGAGTTCTGGAAGACCGGTATGGCGCGCAATAGATGATACTGCGATGAGACGGCTGGACCTGTTGGCTACTCGGAGCGTATCAACCGGGAGATCAATTCACCATTACCTTCTACCCCCGACGTTCTTTTTGAAGGATTTTGGCCTATTTCAGACTGGACTCGTGATCATACTCGTGCCTCTCACGATTCTGGATCTAGTTCCTCTCACTCACACAACATTACGCCTGAGGATGATGCAGATGCTTATCCTTACTGTGGTCCTGCTAAAGACCGACCGAGGCTCAACTTTAATCCATTCCGTGGTGTGCTTCTTGGAGACTTTGTCTTATGCCGCCCGAGCGACGACCATTTCCTTCCTGTCTGGCTGGGGCGAGTCCTTGAGTGTCTTGATCTTACACCTGGTCTTACCTATGGCAATTTCAAGATTGAATGGTGGACCCCTATGCGAGCTAAGAAGGAAGGGAAATCGATCATCGCTAGAGAGTGCTGGACTCGCCGTTGGCATAAAGAGCCTTGTCTTCCTCATATTGTGAATGTGAACATTGTCATGTTCTCTCATGGGATGTTGTCACATGCAAAGAAAGGTCCACCAACTACACATGTCATTCCCGAGCAGGCCGCTGCAGCTGCAATGTCTAACCTTGAGGTCGCTGGAGCTGTTCCCTAAGGTGTTCTGCATACAGTTGTATCGGCTTCCGGCCGATACGCTTCATGTGAGCCTCACTCGCCTCCTCACACTCTATGACGGACATGCTGCACTTGTCGGCTGCCGGTCGATACTAATCTTCACTCATATGCTTTCGCACCAGCAACTCCGACCTCCTATCGGCTGCCGGCCGACACTGCTCTCCAGTCACTCGTCCATTTGCAACTCACCGGATACTACGTTTCATGTCTATAGTTTCTGCGAACCTGTTATATTTTCGCTACGACATATTCTTCTTAGTCAAATTGCTAGAGCTCTTCGTCACTATCGTTGTACTCATCCCATTTCTCTAGTTTTACAGTGTCTCGGCTGGCAGCCGATACCGGACTTAGCTGTCCATGACATTTGATTGCAGTATGTTCATCGTTTTCAAAATGGTGGCGTTCAGTGATACTTTCGATGTGCTCCGCCCATTTCTCTAGTTTACAGTTTCTCGGCTGGTGGCCGATATTGGACTTATCTTCCTATAACTTTTCGATACAGTATATCCTACTGTGTCATTATCATAGCGTGCATTGCATTGTACAATTATAATGTATTCCTCTTATTTTATTAGTCTTGCGTTTCTCGATTGGCGGCCGATATTGGACTTTGCTATTCAATACATTATGCTACTGTATTCCTCTCAATCATATCCAATTGATCTATGTATCTATCAATGTGCAACAAATTTTCGAATTTCGTTTCTGAGCTCAAATTTATTCTGTTCTGATAAGTTACTACTACTTCGATATAATCTTGGGGCTTCTATCGGCGGCCGTTCGATACAGCATTTCAGCTAATGTGGGTTGGGGATGGGAACTACGGTCAACGGTCTAGGATTTTGGGTCTAGAGTCTGGAGTCTAGGGTTTAGGGTTTAGGGTCTAGGGTTTTAGGGTTTAGGGTTTCCCTTATATTGGCCTTCGGCCGATATAATTTCAATAGTTTATTTTTGGGTAATTCAGATAGTTTTATTATTTGTCATGGACTTTGTTGTAAATCTTGCTTGATTTTCCGGCTCGTTTTCTCATAGTTTAGAAATGTTTTCTATTCTTTATTAATTTGGGATACATTTTGATACTTATTTTTTTAGTTAGAATATCCATAAGTTTGGAATTTGTCCATAATTAGTAAAATATCCGTTTAATGTCAACATCGCCCTTACCTATCCACCAAAGAAGTAGTAATTGTTGGCAACAAAAGTATTTCATTAGTAGACTTCTCTTATGTACAAGTTACCCTTTTTAGTGTAGCAAGAGGCTGCGCGTCTATAACGACACAATCATCATTGCCCTCTGCGTGTTTTTGTGCTGGACAAACTGTGGAAAATGGTATCTTAAACATTGTGTCTCTTTGCAAGGAATCCAGTTCCTTTGTTAGGAGGGCAATGATCTCCTTGTTGATAATTGATGCTCCAGAAGGCCGCAACTACTGGGGTACAAGATGCAAACTAGCTTCTGCATTGTTCTCCGCTCCAAAATAAACATAACAAAGGCAGTCTTACAAAAGTCAGTGACTAAGTTACGGGCTTCGTAACAGTATTATAGACACCGTTATTAAGGTCAGAGAGTGGAAAAATGTGCCTTCAGATACAAAGCATTCGTACAAATGCAATGCTGCCCAAGCGCAAAGTCGTAAGGCTATTGATAAACATAAAGGCTAAGGACATTAGTCACTACATACTCCTCCCTGCCTCAGAGGCGTTGCCAAGCTTCACACAGCCACCATATGAATTGATTATGTATTGTCTCGGAAAAATAGATTCTGCCGCCAAAAAGTCCATGTAGAGAACTTGGTCAAAAACCAACACCGACCACTAGTCGTTGGTCACCTAGAGGAAGATGAACTCTTTGACCTAATTGATATCCACTCCACTCAGAGGATGGAGCCAATTACGCGCCACTCAAACCAATAAAGTTGAAAACCGTGTAGCTGAAGTTGCGTGCAAACTAACAAGATGATTTCTTGTTGATATTCTTAGCCGCTTGATGGTGCACCCGTGACACAACATAGTCGACCATTTCATTACCAAGCCATTCTACCTAATTCTTCAATCTCCAAAAAAATTGTTTGTGTAAGAGGATGATCTCTTTTCCACAATGGGAGTAAAACACAACCTCTGCTTTACGCACACCTCCAACAATTACTCCCGTCCCTAATTCCTTAAAAGTGAATCAATCTGGAGATTCTTGTAGACTTTAGTAGCCGCACATTCTCCGAAAGAGGAATTGTTGCCGTGACACTACACGCCCGTAGCGTTAGAGACCCTTCGCTCGACAACATGAAAGGGGACTATTGTATCCTGAGTTGCAGTGTCCACCTCTCTCTCCACAACATCATCCACAACATCTTCAAACTTTGCCTCTAGTTTTTACCGGCAAAGACGGACGTCTTCATCCAAAGACCACGCCCTTGCAGTAGTAGGAGCCAACCACATGAAGACTCTCACATTGTCTACATTCTTTTGTACTTCTACGTTGTGCACCCTCCTAATGATTTGTGTGTCACTGATCACAGGTTCACCATCCTCCACTTGAAACATGTCTTCCAATGCGAGCCAAACATCCGTACACACAATGTTCTCTTCCCACTGCCCCACAAGACCTGGATTTTGGATAGACCCTTGTTCATACTGACATCCACCGAAACAACACCTATTGGAGTAGTAGCTGCGTCCATTGGAGTTCCAACACCCGCATCCATTGGAGTTCCAACAATGATAGTCGATGAAGGTACACCCGCATCTGCAAGAGAAGCAACCTCAATAGTTGATAAATGAGCACCCGGAACAGTCGCTTATTAAATAATTGCATTTGTTGAGTACGGTTTGTGACAGTTGATAAAGAAACACCTCCATCGGCTTAAGTAGGGGTCTCGATAGTCGCTTAACTAGTACGTGCAACTGTTGGAGAAGCAGCCGCATCCACAAACATTGTCACAACCTCAGCTGCGATCGGGGATTCCTCGCCCTGACCCATTCTTGCTATCAGACTGCAGTCGATGTCAGCCTCTGCTCTAGTGACATTCTAGACATGCTTTAATCAATTTCTACTACTATACTCCGTTAATCAACGACGATGAAGATGATAGTATGTGGCAGGTTACCAGCAAGTTGGATGATATTGGTACAAATTCTACATGTTCTTCTGCTCTACACGGGTGTGTGATGGCCTGCACACATGGGGCTGAAGGAGGGCTGAGCGACGGCTCTTCCGCCAGCCTCAGCCTGCTTTGAGCCCTCTCCGAGGCTGACGGGAAACGAGCTACCAGCCTCAGCCAAGTCGAGCGGCACCTGCCCGACTCTCCACCAACCTGCCCAAACCACAAAAGCCAAAAGTGGCCCCTTAACTACCCCTTAACGACACTTACCCTCACCCCTTTGACCCCACCTCTTCTCTCTTCTTTTCTTCATTATTGTCCCCATCCCTTTGTATTTTCCCCATCCCTTTGCATTTTCCCCAACCGTTTGTATTTTCCCCATCCCCTTACCTACCGATTTTTCTTATGATTCCATCATTTCTATTAGATATTAATTAGCTATTCCAATATTTATAAGAAATATTTTTCCTCTCTTCTTATTTTAATTTTCACTATTATTCAAAGTTCCAGTGACTTGAACCACTCTAAAGTAATATTTTTGTCATTTCATTCAATGAACTTTGATGCAATTTTTTTTTATAAAAAAAGTATTAATAAATTTCTAAAACAGTAAAAAAAAAAAAAAAAAAAAAAATTGTTAAATGATAAATTTTTAATTTTTTAACCATCTTTGTTGATTATTTAATAATTCAAAACGAGTTATATTTTCTAGTAGGTTTTCAAATAACCAACTCTGATATACAAGAGTAAATACTTGTGGGCATTTTAATTGAACACCAATTTTTTCAATACACTTAAAATTTTCAAAAATATTTTTTTCTATAAAAGGTAATTGATTCCAACAATTTATGGAAAAATCATTTATGGAATCTCGACCATACCCTCAATAAAGAAAAAACTGTTTAATTTTTTGACTTCAACTAGATTTTTCTTGTTCTCTTCTGCTCCATGAGTAACATATAATCTTCTTAGCATTTCTTCATCTATATCTAAGTTTTGACATGAAAAAATAAAGTGATGATTTTGAAATAATAAACTAGTACGGTCCCAAAGAAAGCGTCCTCCAATACATAACATAGGGTTATTAGACAATTGAGATTCTATTCTGTAAAAATCGGGAAAAGCCTAAACTTTCAAACTTTTCTTCTAATAAAATATTTTCTAATTGAACTTCTAATTCTTGTACATTTCTTTGTCTTATGCGGGATAAAATCCTTTCAACAAGGAAGTTGTTCTTATATTCTTTTGTGAACCATTAAATTTATCTATTCTTTGAAAAATCAAAATTATGTGTAACTTTTAATTTATTAGGTCTACATAGGGGTAAGGGGGGCTGGGGGGTCGAGGGGGGGGGGGTGTTGGGGTAAATTGGGAGGGCTGGCGGCGGGGTTGCGATGGCTGCCTACCAGCGAGCTGCCGGCCCCTGCCGCAGCAGCTGCTGCGAGGCACAACCAGGCCCCTTCCAATAATAGAGGGCCCTGGCCAGGCCGAGGCTGAGCCCAAAACCCTCATGTGCGAGGGCCATGAGTTGTCCCAATCCATGCAAAGTCATGATTTTCACACACCCGCCCTCGGCTCTAACGGCGCCTGGCTAGGGCGCCGGCGCTTGCCCGAGCGGCAGCTTGAAAGAGCCGGGGCAGCAGGCTCTGGCCCGCCTTAGGCAGCCTTGCTCCGCCCGCCCGATGGCACAGCCCACCCACCCGCCCAAAGGCACAGCACGAGGTCTCCTCGTCAACCGTAGTTGGCTTCCCCGGCGCTGGTTCCTCGCCGTCGTTCTCCCGCAACTGCTTCTTCCTCTCTCCCGCCCAGCTCCGCGCAGCTCTCGTCGTCCATTGCAGATCTCTCTATTTCGGTCTCAACTCCCACTTGCAGACAATGCGCATACTGGCATGATTTTCTTGCATACTTTGGTCCTTATATTGCCGCTGGTCCTCGTTTGTCCAGATTGTTTTTGTTCTTCCTCGATAGGACCATTTTATGTTTCAATAGTGCTCCTCGTTCTGTCGTGTACCAGAAGGCAAACTTTGGTGTGAGATAGCAACCTCACCAAAATGAACGTATATTCACTGACAAATCTTTGCAAAAAAAGAGTGTTGAGAGCATAAGAGGAGTTAATTGCAAACCCACTTTCTGAAACAAACATATTCCACAATACCATTTCCCATGTAGATACAATCAGTTCGCTGCAACCTTAACAAGACACTGAAATCAGACCATGCTATGATGTTCTTAAGTAAGAAAATTGAATTGTATGACCAAATTCTTGGGCTATAGAAGTCTGCTCAATGGGGAGAATTAGATGAAGTTCTGACAAAGAATATGAAAAATATTGATTGTTTTTGTTATTGGCCTTTCAAAACTTGGGGCTTACACTCAGATGTCTCGTTTAGACTCAAGTGCACTTCTCCACTGGAATTATAAGTGTACAAACTGCCATGCTCTTGCATATGATTGATAGAGACCATTCCGGTTCTTTGTGGCACCCAAAAATCATTACTGGGCAGGGAGTGGGAATGACAATGAGAGATCGGAGAATCCTTGGCGTGGAAAAGCAAGGGGGATGGAAGAGAAAACAAGCGGAAGAGAAGATGAGCGAAAGAGAAGAGCATGACGACGTGGGCGGGAGATTTAAAAATGGAGTGGACGAAGTTGCGGAAGGACCGAGACGGCGAGCCTCGCTTCTAAGGGCAATACAGTGAGGGACCTGCGCCTCACTGCCCGCGGAGGCCCTCCTGCCCGCTCGTCAAGCCCGCTAGTCGCCGCCCTCCCTTAGCTCGAAGACCAACCCCAAGCTCGCTGTCGTCGTTCGCTTGCTCCAAGCTCCGCTCCCGAGCCGTTTGCCTGCCACCCTGTTCGCTCGCTGTCGGCTTGGAGGCGTAGCCAGGAGCAGGAACACTCATAAACTCCATAGCTGCACCTCAAAGAATGCCCTCGTTGATACAGTAAAACAGAATCTTACCGACGAAAGTCACTGTTCCAAGAGTTGATGCACGTGTAGTGATAAGCATTTTCCTGTAAAGTGTCGGGCCCTGTTTTTTTGATTGAGTGCTCAAAATATATAAATGCGCATAAAGAATAAGTATAGTGTCTAGAATCCGACCTAAGTATGTGATAGGTCATATACTATAAGGCAAATAAGTTTAAAACATTTATACGATAACCTTAGAATGTAGTTTTAAATAAGAAAGACGTGTTCATAAACCCGTACTCCGCACTCGAACGGCAAGGACGTACTGTCAGAAGCCGGACAGGGTTTAAAGACGGCGGATAAAGGCCGGAGTGGGTGGAAGGACAATAATGACGCGTAGTGCCAAAGACGGCTCCGTACGAGGACGGTCATGATGGCGGACGGACAAGTTATGATGGCTGGATGTGAATCCGACCCTCCCTATAAAACGCGACCCGTCCGTTCTTGTCGTTACCTGCCTTCACGCTTTCCTGCTTTCTCGCCTTCTTGCAATCCTCCTTTCTGCTTTCTCGCTTTCCGTCCTATTGTTCCGATCCGGCCCTCTGGCTGATCTCAGCCCAGCCACTCGTTACTTTTTGTCATTTTTCTTCCCGATGGCAATATCGACCTCTGCTTCCGCTCTGGCGCAGGAGGAGCTCAAGATCTCCATTAAGTTGGTACTTCCGACCATTTCAGCAGAGGGAGAGGAGAAGAAGGCGTCGATCAAAGACCTCGATAGGATGGGAATTTCCGGCATGCAAAGCACCCCGTGGGGAATGCGCAATGCGAGGATGGTGCGCGAGATAAAGACCGGCGCGCCGAACCAATTTGAGAGGACGGTCAGAGGCAAACTACCGACCTGGACGACCTATCATTGGAGGGCGGTTTACAGCCTGATCCGAAACAGCGGAGTAGGGTTATGCAAGGTTGTCATACCGGGCGAGCACGCCGCCTGCCCGTCCGTCCGCCTTGTCCGTCCGATTGAGCTCTCGCTCGCCCGATACGGTCAAACTTCTGTTGACTTTTAGTTTAGGTAAAAAAAAGAGGACGTGGCAAGAGTTTGGGTAAAAACCAAGCCACTTGGCCGCCACGTCTGTATAAAATAGGATCGGGACAGGGGCGGGTGAAAGGGGTTAGGGGCGGGTGAGGGGGCGGGGCGAGTAAGAAGGGTCCAGGGGGGGTAAGAGGGGGCAAGGCGGGGGGGGGGGGAGGGGGGGGGGGGGGGGGGGGGGGGGGGGGGGAGGGGGGGGGGGGGAGGGGGGGGGGGAGGGGTGGAGTTGGGCCCACCCTCCTTTTCCTTTTCCACACTCCAAGTGCCCCCACTCCCCTCCCCTATAAAAGCCAAGTTGTTTCATTATGCACCTCACTCCGCTAGTTGCCAAGCACTACTTCTTCATTGAGTTAGTGTGGGCACTTGGTGGGGTGTTTTATCAGCACAAGGGAGGAGTTTTTGCCGTTTTTTTCTCAGATTCGAAATGGAGGGTGAAGGGAACCAAGGTTCGAGTATGCGACACGGAAATCAAGATTTGGAAACCCCCCTTGAACGTCCTGAGGAAACAGAGGAAATTCCAAAGGGGACAGAATCTACAAACCCTTCTTCATCGGGATCACGGAAAAGAAAGGGAAAAAAGAAAAAAAGTAAGGGGTCAGAAAAGAACAATTTGATCTTGCTACAGGAGGAAGAGACACCACTTATGCCAACCAAGGAGTATCTTAAATTTGCTCAACGGAATCCTATACATTTCTATGAGATACGAACTATGCCAAATTTGCATAGGTCTTACATTTGGGCGAATGAGGAAGGATACCACAATTTGTGTCAGAAGCTTCACCAATACCTAGAGCATTGTTTTGAAAACAATTACGAACTTTGTGATTGGACCAACTTCTATGACCACGGTGCATGGTTGGACCTGAGAGTGGTAGAGTTGACTACCAGCACCGTGGACGCCTGGACGTATATTTCAGGGAAGAAATTGACAGACAAGAGCAAATGGACAATTGAAGATGAAGAGCTAGTTACAAAGCTAGATATAGTGAAAAGTTTTGGTCGATCCTTTTTGAAAGGTCGTGGGAAGAGGAATGAGAGATGGAAATTAAAAGCCGAGGATGTTGTTATGTCTCATTGCAACAGTGGAACTTTCAAGTGGCTAGAATCAACCGTTACCGTGGTATCTATGCCAAGACAACGTATCCAAGGTGGATATGGGAAGGTTACTAAGGTGGTGCTTACGAAACTTCAACATATTCATAGTCGGATTCCATTCGCGCGTAAACAATTGACGAATGTGAACAACAAGAGGGAGAAGCGCATGGCAATCGTAAATGAGGCTGGTGGATGTCCAATGAAGCACCGTGAAATCATCAGACTATCGTAGTTGCATCCTAGAACAATGGATGGATTTTTGCTATGGTGGAACGGAGGTAGCTACAAAGATTTTGACATCCATATCAATCGGAAAATCCCAAAGCACTTGGAATACGACGACATTCCAAAAGAGCTCAACTTAGGGCTATCCGATATACAACTACATTGGGTTGTAACATTCCGTAAACGACAACTTGACTTGGCATTTTCGTTGCTTGTCATTGTGGAAAAGTGTCATGAACAAAATTATCTACACAACGACATCACTCCAACCAATGTTCTAATGCATTTCGATGATTGGAAACCTGATACGGTTTACATCGGGCTTTGTGATTGGGGATTTCAAGTCGAGTGGTAGATCAAGCGCCATCCAAGTATGGATTTGCGAAGCAAGAGGAGTTGGATGAAGAACGCAAATGGCGAAAATTTGTGGCACCGGAATCATGGTTTTTGTATGGTCCACGCGGTTCTGACAATCCCCTTGAGGTTATGGAATGCAAACACATATAAATTCCAACGCAGCCGATGCATTCTTCGCCGGGTGGTTAGCACAACACATTTGGCAAGAAGACTACGATATGAAGTATTTTATGCCACATCGCACAGACCGCGCCATGAATCACGAGTATCTTAGGTTCAAATTAAAAGCCCTCCAGAACCCAGATGTGTCCAAAAGGTTGACCGTGGCCGATGTTATTGAGGCCTTGGAAAAGTATCCATTTAGTTGGACCATGCCCATGTGTTGTTTCCATAATTCAGCTAATTAATTTAGCGGTCTCCAAAGTTAGCGTGTGCATATTGTATGTAGAAGGATTGCATGGATAATTACAATACTATATGTACTTCCAATTGTGCACATACATATAATATATGCAGCAACTTCTCTTATTCGATGCATTTGTACATCTTCGTATGACATATTTAATTGCATTGTTTTGATTTGGGTGCACATATTTACTGGTTGTATACCATGCCAAATACCACTCAACCTATGCATGAATCGGTTTGTAAATACCACGAAAAAATTTTATTTAAAAAAATCAAAAAAATACTTTTTTTAAAAATTAGACAAAAAGTTTTTTAAAAGTTTTAAATAAAGTAAAAACAAGTAAAGAACGCCGCTACCCTCCTTACCCCCACCCCTACCCCCTTAACTCCTCCCTCATTTATCTACCCCGCTCCTAACCCCCCTTTTTCTTCCCTAAGAAAATTTTTAAAATTTTTTTAAAAATTAATAAAAAATAATTTTTAAAAATAATAAAAAAGTAAAATTAAAATTAAAAATACTACAATCCCCCCTTACGCCCCCTACCCCCCTTAACCCCTCTCTTACTCTAACCTCCCCCGCCCCCTACCCCGCTTAACCTCCCTCCCCCGCCTCCTACCCCCTCTACCCCCCTAACCTCCTTCCCCCGTCCTATTCCCCCCCCACTCCCCCGCCCCACTCCCGGTATCACTATATAAGAGGCGGACTTTCTATTTGTAACCCGCCCTTCCTAGCTCCCAAGATTCACTTCTCTTCGTGAGGGTTGGATTCGGGTTTGGGGAAGGTGTTTGGGCACATTTGGGGGAGGTTTTTAAATTTCTTTTCTACAACGATGGCGACACCAGGTGCGATCCGCAAGGGAGAAAAAGACAAAGATCGAGTGCGACAAGGAATATAGCAGCGGGCCCGTCTACATGTGTTAAATAATCCGTTCAAATTGGCATTCAAAGGCTGTGAAGATGTAGCTGACCCATGGGATTTTGACCATGCACAGCAATACTTTGAGTGGTACCCCATCGATAAATCCTTCCAGCCTGAACGCCATGTTTTACAATTGAGTAGCAACAAGGCCAATTTGCGCTACTGCACCAACCCGGAGTTCCTTTCCCGACGTCTTCAAATTTACCAACTCCTTTACGCCACAAAGTTACCAAACAAGAACCAGGTCGGGTTATATTTAGTGGGCGGCGTTCATGTGAAGATTATTTTGAAGAAGAGGTTCGATTGGTCTACTCTGAAGGGTTTAGAAGGCAAGGCTCGAGCACCACAAGTACAAAATGGTTTCCCTGGCTTTGGAACTTGGGCGGTAGAAGATCCTGGGTGGTTTCCCTTGGCCGACAGACCTACGGAATTAGACCCTCATAACCATATGTCTGACTTCCCGCCTGATTCCGACTCCGATGGCTCCCACGAGATAGTTTTACCTCGACGCAAAACGATGGAAAGGAATAAGCGGAAGAGGCTAGCTCGATCATTAGAACCTATGCCGACGGCTTCATTGGCCCAAGTAATACAACCAGTTCCGGTGCAGCTACTTCCCGACATAGTAGATGTGGAGATGGTTCATGCAGTTGGTGGAGACATTGAGCTCCAAGAAGTGGAGGTTGTTGTGGCTAGGGGCGTGCCGGATGAAATTCCACCAGTAGATTTGTCCGTCGAGATGGAGCATTTTGATGCAAGAGAAGGCCAAATTCAGCAATTGATGGGAGCAAATCAACGCTTGAAGGAAGAGAATCAACGGCTGAAAGAGGACATGCGAAGAGCTAGCGACGAAATCTCATCTCAGCAACGACGTATCATGGAGCTTGAGGGGGCCATGGCAAAGGGGAGGGGGGCTTCTACATCACAAACACGACCTAGTACATCGACTAGTCCAAACGGATTGGTCATAGGAAGTGTGCTTGACTCCTTGGCATTCGATAATGCAGATTTCAACAAAGGATTAGGCTCGCCGGCAACACCCCTTGAAGTTGATTTGGTAGATGTTCGACCAGATAATGAGGTATTAGGCTCGCCTGCAACACCCCTTGAAGTTTATTTGGTAGATGTTCGACGAGATAATGAGGTCTTGAAGAGTCGAATGAATCAAATGGCAGAGCAATACTACTAGTGGAAGTTGACATGCATTTTATCCGTCGCCAAGGGTGACCAAATAGCTGAGGAGTTGAGGAAGATTGATAGGACATGGAAGGATCATAATCAAGAGCAGGTATTTGGTTTGTCATCATGGGCAATTGTAGACGAGATGTTTTCGGACAAATTGCCAAAAAAACCGGATGAAACAATTGATTGGGTCCCGTACGAGTGGGATTTTGAAAACATGATGAACATCAATTAAGCAGCCAAACTGTGGCCTGCACTAGCAACGTTCGTGACGAATGGTGAAAATTGTGCGATGTCTTGCAACCCCTTTGGACCTGAAGGGGGATTTTGCGTAGGCACTTGCCGCCACATGTTTCATCCGATTTGCCTGATTGGCTTCATGGTTGTTCGACAATGATGTCCGCTATGTAAATCTCCCTTCTACAAGCGCTTGTACAACCTTTTTGGATTAGAAAATTACATGCCACCGCATTGGGAGTATAATGAAACCAATGCTCCTAAACACAAAGGGAAATGGGGAGAAGACTTGGTATGGAGTTGGAAATTGTCTTGCACTTCTATAGAGAAGCGCTTTTGCCGCCCGAATTCGGTGGGAAAGGGATCTGGACACAATTACAAGGGCGTGCCATCATTTAATTCCATCAAATGTCTCAAATGCCAATGGCAAGCGAAACTTCTTCTACCATGTTTACAACGGGTATTGGGACAAAGCGCACAAGGAGTTTCGATTTCGGATTCATCCAGAAGGGCTAAACTGGAAGTCCGATGGAATGATGTATTCGTCGGAAGAGCGTTCCGACCGCGATTACGAGATGAACTGGGCAACGGATGAATCCGACTGAACAGACATTTTACACCATCGAAGCATTGATTTTCTGATGGAACAACATAGTCCCCAAACCGGACGCATGCTTGAGCCATGCAACAATCGAAATCCTGAGGAATATTTACAAGAAGACGGGCCTGCGAGAAGGACTTGATTAGTAGTTTGTAGACTTCAATTGGGCGGGGGTGAAGATTTGCCGGAGGGTACAAATGATGCCGAGGCCGGCCCAAGCGGTGCAGCGATGAACGAGAACTAATTGAAAATTTTCGTAGTTGAGTAGCAACCAAGATATACTTTTCGTTTTCTGTATGGTTAAACACTATTGAAAATACATATGCTTTTCTCTTGCAAACTTGTTGGAACACTCTATGCATGTGTTATAATCATATGATCATGTGAATGCTAATTATCATGGTGTCATTGTATGGTTAGCTTGATAAGTAGGTTAAGTCGGAGAAAAAATAATTTTAAATCTTGTTACAACTAATAAATATCTCATGAACATGATAGGACAATAAAAAAATAAACATACGGGTAGGGGATGTCAATCCAAAGTGAGGGGGGAGAGAGGGGAAGTGAGGGTGATGGAGGGTGAGGGTGAGGGGGGAGGGCGGGTGAGGGGAGGTGGAGAGGGGAGGAGAAGAAAAGAAAGGGAGGAGTGGGGAGGGAAGACTAGAGAAGGAGAGGAAGGGGAAGAGGAGTGGAAGGATGGTCAATCCAATCATTGCAAATCCAAACATCCCCCCACTATATCCGGGATACTCCAAATGCCGGCTTTAATGAGGGAATGTTTGGATTTGTTTTTTCTATTAATGATGCTTCTTTGCAAAACATTAGATTGCTGAGAGAGATGAGAAAAACTTATGCAAAAAATTTTAGAATACTATGTGGGGGGAGGGGGGAGGGGAGTTATGGGGGGTAAGAGGGGGGAGGGGAGTTATGGGGGGAGGGGAGTTATGGGGGGAGGGGCTGGTACCACGGGGGGTAGATCGGGTATCACGGGGGGTAGGGCGGGTAACAGGGGGGTAGGGCGGGTATCGGTGGGGGTAGGGCGGGTATCACGGGGGGTAGGGCGGGTATCATGGGGGGTAGGACGGGTATCGGGGGGGGTAGGACGGGTACCGGGGGGGTAAGTCGGAGGAGGTAAGAGGAGAGTGAGGGGAGTGAGGGTGAGGGGGTAAGGGGAGGTGGAGGGTTAGGTGGAGGGGTGGAGGGGGGAGGAGAAGAAAAGAAAGAGAGGAGTGGGGATAAAAGAGGAGGGAAGGGAAGGCATAGTCAATTCAATCGTTGAAAAGTCAAACATTCCCCCACTATATCCGAGAAAGTCAAAATCGGCTTTAGGGAGGAATGTTTGGACTTCATTACCTTAAATATACCCCGTAGGTGGAAGAAGGGGCCAAGGGGGGATCCAAGGAAAAAAAGAATTGAAGTTTCCGTTCTTCCCCCTCTTATTCAAATTTGCCCCACCACAAATCAATTTTTATCCTCTATTTCAAATTCGAGCTACCACATCCCAAAACAATGACCTTAAAATGTGTGCTATTTCTCTCCAATTCCACCTTGTATTATTTTTATATGATTCTTTTCCCAATGCTATATTAAAAATATATTTATCATCCTAATAGTTTAATCATATATTTGACTTTACGCTCAAAATTTATATTAAGACTGAAGAATATACAGGTGGGTAGTATTATGTTTATTTGATTCTTTTTCCCAACGCTATATTACAAATAAATTTATCATCCTAATGGTTTAATCATATATTTGATTTTACGCTCAAAATTTATATTACGACTAAGGAATATACTGGTGGGTGGTATTATGTTTATTTGATTCTCTTTCAAATAACATTTTATTTAAAAAGATTTTTAAAAATTTAAAAAACGCAGCAACCTTCCTTACTACCGCTTACCCCCTCTCCTATCCCACCTCCCCCCCTTTCCCTCTCTCCCTACCTCCCCCTATCCCTCGCCCTACCCCCGCTTACTCTCGTACCGCCCCCTTCCCCCTCCCCCTTCTTCTCCCTCCCCTCCTTCTGTCCCTCCTCCGCCCCTAACCTCCGCCCCTCCCCTGCCCCTCACCTCCCCGCTCCCCGCTCGTAACCTCCCCCCCCCCCGCCCGTAACCTCCCCCTCCCCCCGCCCGTAACCTCCCCCCCCCCCCCTAACCCCCCCTCCACCGCCTCTAACCCCCTCTCTCGCCGCTAACCCCCCCCCACCGTGGCCCTCCTCTTTCTATGCCGTGCCCCTCCCTCCCCCCGCGTGCCCCCCTCTCCTGCCGTGCCCCCCCTCCCTGCGTGCCCCCCTTTCCCGCCGTGCCTCCTCCTCCACCGCCCTCGCCTCCCCTTGGCTCTCTAACGCGCCTAGGATCGGCGCGCAAGACTGACCCAAAGATCGGCCAGCGATGGCGGGGCGGCGAGCTCTCCCCCGCCTTGGCGACCTTGCCTTTCCCGCCAAGGCACAAAGCCCCGTCCGCCCGCCCGCCGGCACAACGCATGCGCCGATCTTCCGCGCCAGGGTTTTTTACTTGTTATTTTCTGTAGAAAGCTTTCACCTTTTAGGTGCGGTTGTTGGAAAAGTATGAATGTGTGAGCATTAGAGAGAAAGGATGGAGCTAGAGCGTACCGCTGCAAAATGGTTGACATCACGGTGATGAGCTTCATCAGCCCTGACAACCATCACAACATCCTCACAGTAGCATTCTTCGGGAGCCGCCCGATGTCGATAGCAATAGCCGGAGCAGGACCATTCGAGATCCTCTCCGCATCAATCTCCTTCAGAAATTGCGTGTACAACCAAATGGCTTCCTCCTCAAGGTACCCCGTCACGCGATGCGCAAGACGGTGGGAAACGAGGTAGAGGAAGAAATAAGCGTTGAAGAAGACGCCTTGCACTGCGAACACGAGCGCACGCTCCCACCACTTCGGCTGCGCCACTTCCATGAACGTCATCAGATGCATTTGCTCGTTCTCCGCTTCTTCGAGGAGGGCCATGATCCAGCCCCCTGAGGTTTCAAACCTGCGGAGGGACTTGCAGTGGAGGAGCATTCCGCTCACCATCCCGGGAACCGCGGCTACTGTCTCGAGCATCATGGCTCGACACCCGAATAGTTTCTGCAGACACAGCACACTCCGTTAGTTTAGGTTCGGAACAGCCTTGCATATTTTCTGACGAGTCAAGCTATGGTCCAAGTTTCTAAGAACTGCGAAGCCTTGGGGTTCTACTATCTATTTCGAGCATCCATTGACAGAGCCACACGAAGGATTGTAAGTTCCACTCGGGACGCATCACACAGATGGTATTCTTTCATTGAAAGAGCTTAAAGCTGAAAGAATTGTTAACGTCTGAAGTAGTGGTGGTAGTTTGCATGAACTTTAAAACTGTTGATAAATCCTGAAATCCCAGGCCCAAGCTGCTATTGTGGAGGAAGCAATGAGTGATTCGGTAGCGCTCTTTGTACATGTAACATATCTGATGTGAAAAATTGACATAATAAAGAGATTGAAGTGCATTTCTCTACATGCAAGCGTTCTCTGTTATTGCTCTCCTTCTCCAGGCTAGAAATGATCCCTGTGAGAGCCGTACCGACAAAGGATCCGGATCAGACGGGAGCGACTCTGTTGTGACCATTGAAACCCTACTTGTGAGGATTTCAGTTTTGACATTCTGTACACTTATAGTCTGGTACTACCTGGTCCATATTTCTCTTCGTTACAATCGTCCTCTGTTTTTGCTTTCTCTTTGGCTAGAAATGAAGGGTGTAAGTACACTTAAGATCCTTCCCGTCAATGCATTCCGGGGTTGTGACTGTGTTGAAACAATTGGAACCCTGCTTGTGAGATTTTCTGTTCTTTCATACTCTGGTTCTACTTGTCACGGTGCCACGGCCCTATGGATCGATGTATTGTATTGTTTGATAGGGATGATCAGATTGATGCAAGGTGCTAGCGACTGAGTCGATATATCTAAACTAAGATCGGCGCGCAGGCTGTGCCTTCGGGCGGGCGGACGAGCTGTGCCTTCGGGCGGGCAAGGCTGCCTAAGGCGGGCCAGAGCCTGCCGCCCCGGTCACTGCTGGCTGACGTTGGGTCAGGCGCCGGCGCCGATCCTAGGCGCCGTTAGAGCCAAGGCTGGCCCCCCCTTCCTCTGCCTTTCCTTCCCTTCCCCTCCTCCGCCCTAGCCCCCCCCCTCCCCCGCCCCCTTCCTCACTCACCCGCCACCCTCCCCCCCTCACCCACCCCCCTCCCCCCCTCACCCGCCCCGCAACCAATGTAACCCGAACCCTCAAAAGTTCACCCGCCCCCTTTAAAGTTCACCCGTCCCCTCAAAAGTTCTCCCGCCCTAACAAAAGTTCACCTGCCCTGGCACAATTTCACCCGCCCCGCACCACGATGGACTTACACTTCATATCCTACGTGGCTTTTTACTGCAAAGTTTCTTACCCATGCAAAAATTACACACCCCCTACAATCAAGGTGGGCAGGCACGCCCGTCCGTCCGAGACAACTCGTACGTCCGTTTTGTCCGCCCGATTACCTCGACACGCCCGATATGACAACCTTGGGGTTATGCGGGTAGAAACACAAGTGGGCAAAGACGGCCTTTCACGGGAAGCCGCACAAGAATAACGGATACGCGGTGGAAGACTGCAAGGACCTGAGGGAGCGTGCGGTCGTCATGTTTCTGGCGCTGATAATACATGCGGAAAAGCCGCACTGTATCACCGTCTGGCTTGCCAACACCGTCCTGGGCTCGCTTCGTGGAGAGCGTGAGGTAGATTGGGGGATTGTCATCCGCGATTTTGTTGTCTGACTCACGGAGAATGTGGGTAAGAGCCATCCGAGCTCCATCACCCCATTTATTTACCCCTTGTATCACAAAGAGGAGGTTCTAACGGAGGTAGAGGAGTCGGCGTATGAGATGTCGTTGGCGGCTCAAAACAACGGCGTCTTTGAATCCGAGGAGGACGTAGACAGCAAGGCTGTCTCCTCGGATGAGGAAGAGGAGGCCGGAGCCAAGGACAAAGAGGTGCAGCCGGAAGCGCCCCAGGAGCCAGTTCGCGAGGTGACCCCGCCATGAGCAGCACCAGAGGTAATCGTACTTTCGTCCCTGTCCCCTACTGAGCGTCCGGCCTCGGTCGGAGTTCAAACCGACCGCGGCCAAACTTCCACGGCCGGAGATGATTACAAGGTTACAGCAGATTGGACAACTCCGATGCAGCCTAACGACCCCTGACTCCGTTTGGCCGTATCCTCCCCAAACCATCCGGACCCAATGATGAAGGCATGGCATCATTTTACTGAGGCCTGCACCACTTATTTCCATTATCAGGAACCGATTGCAAGGATGTGTAAGGAATTTGGAGTGCAGACTTTGTTGGAGATGAAGACGAAGTGGGAGTCCAAGCCGACCGAGGAGCAGTATCAACAATTGGAGAGGGAGATCACGAAGCTGACAATCGACAATAGACGCTTGAGGAAGACGGTCAAACAAATGGAAAAAGAGCTCGTGACCAGCCGACAAGCACTTCAATGTGCTCACGAGCAGGTGGTCAAACTCGTGGAGGTTTGTGAGGTTCCGGCCGAGGTCCTCAAAAAGGCAAACCTGTTTGAGGCCGGAATCTTGCACTCGGAAGTCTTCAAGGCAGAGACTTTCCGCAAGTTCCTCCTTGCAGCGAAGATTTACTTGACTAAGATCAAGAAGAGCAACAACGAAGTGAAGGTGGTGTTGGATTCCGTCTGCGAGCGGATTGGAGGGATGGCTTCAACTCCGGCCTTCGCAAGTACGCGAGCGCAGACTCCGGTCAAGAAGGCGGAGCCAGTCGAAGCTCAAAGGACAGATGCAGGACCTTTGAGTCCGGCCAAGGGCAAGGTGAAGATGGAGGAAAGCGAGGCCGGCCCACTTGATTCTCCGGCCAAGAATACCCGCTCAGTGGCGAGGAGGCTTAGGAACAAAGAATGGGAGAAATTCCCAGCCGCTCAGAAGCTCCACGAGATCGGCATCAACGTCTCAGAAGAAGAGGAATTGAAGAGCAATGCTGATACGGAAGAGGACAAGAGTGACGAGGAGTTTGTAACCGACACGGGCAAGAGAGTCAAGGCGGGCCGGATTGCAGCAACACCCCTCAAATGGCCGAAGCATGGATTAAGCTCAAAGCAGAAGAGGTAGGACGGATTCCGAGTCCGTAAGTTAGAATCCGGCCTAGGGTTAGGAAGTCTGAATAGAACAGTAGGTAGGATCTTTTTAAAAGCAAGACGCTTTTTGTGGAGTAGGTCGTGTAGGTCGGCGCCGCAATCTAGTTAGGTTCCTAAGCCGTTGACTTAGAAGTACTTATAGGTGAATGTTTGATCACCTAAAACATTCCTTACTTGTTAATCAACAACCTCTTATGCGCATATTCAGTGTGATCCTTGCTCTGTCTCCCTTTTGAGGTCGAGTGCTTAGAAGTCATATCTACTGTATCTGAGTTGTAAGTTGGGGGATAGGAATCCGGATTCCTTGCTAGATCGTATCTGTGGAATTGAGGTCGGGTTGGGCGTATTAGCGAGTGCCTTGTGTCTTGAACTGGTCTAGGTGTCTGAGAGAGGAAAACTCCTGTGGTAAACACCTTACGGTCTGGGAGGGTCTGGGAGTTAAGTCTGCGAGTCCGGATACCAATCCGACCTCCAACAGCTACAGACTTGGATTACGTGAAGACGTCCTCTAGCCGGATTCGGATCTCCTGGAGTTTGTTATTGTAGTAAGTGCGATAGGGCAACCAGGACGGCCTGCGTGACACGCTAATCTGGCCTGGTTGGATTAGTTGTGAGGACGTAATGCTTGCCTAAGTGCGGGTGTTTGTGTAAGTAGAGTTTAGATGTAGAGGTTTCCGCCACAGTAAACATAAGGGAAAGAGTCTTTGTGCATCCCCTCTTGCAAAGGGATACCCTTGCCAAGCAAGATTAAACATAAGTTTGGGAATAGCACGGTTGGTGGTTGGTTGTCTTAGCACTATTTGGTATTGGTCACTTCATAGAATCCCTGGAACGATACACGAGTCACCTAAACAGGGGTATTACACTAATAAACGTGTAAGGGAAGACAACGTAGATACATGGCATCCGACATGAAGCCTTTGTTAAATATGGCGATTAGCAACGAATGAAAATGAGTTGGCAGCAGGCATGAATGTCTGCCGGCGCTTCACATTCTCGCTCTCCGAACAATGACTTTTATCGGTAAGTTTTTGTTTTACTGTATCAACGAGGGCATTCTTTGAGGTGCGCCTATGGAGTTTATAAGTGCTCATGATATACTCCTACTCGTGACTGCGCCACCACGCCGGCAGCGAGCGAACGGGCTGGCAGGCGAACGGCTCAGGAGCGGGGCTTGGAGCAGGCGAACGACACTAGCGAGCAGCGATCGGAGCCGGAGACTTGGTGCTGGTCTTTGAGCTGAGGGAGGGCGGCGACTTGCGGGCTCGACGGGCGGGCAAGAGAGCCTGTGCGGGCAGTGAAGCGCAAGTCCCTCACTGTCCCGCCCTTAGAGGCGAGGGACGGCAAGGAACCAGCGCCGGGGAAGCCAACTCCAATTGACGAGGAGACCTCGTGCTGTGCCTTCGGGCGGGCGGGGCAAGGCGGGCCAGAGCTTGCCGCCCCGGCTCTTTCAGGCTGCCGTTGGGGCGGGCGCCGACGCCCCAGTCAGGCGCCGTTAGAGCCGAAGTACGCCCGCAGTGTTTGCACCTATTGTGCTTCATCCTTTCGCCAGCTTTTGGATAAAGGGCAGGTCTTGAATTTTTCAAAGACCCTAGAGTACTCTGCCATGAAGTCTTGCAATCCACAAAGTTGGACCACTTGCACCTCTTCCATCATAAAACGTAATGTAGCGTCCTTTTTTCCTAACTTGATCTCCCTCATCTGTTCCACGATAGAGTTGTACTCTCATGGCTACTAGCAACTTACAATCCGTGCAAATCAGGTTGAGGCAATCCCTGCAGCTTAGTGTTTGCATTAATTTTTGCAACATTGGCCCGCATATCTTCTTTGTGTTGAAAACCTCCCAGTTTCTTCATGAATAGCTTCTTTACCTACGGATGGAAGTCAAATAGTAGATTATCTCCGTGGCCATCAACCCAAAATTGGCTCAATAGGTAATTTGATGTTCGGACTTTATATCACAACTCACGCATGGAGTGGTTGATGATCACGTGGAGGCTTAATATGCAACAACAGCTGAGGTTTGGTGATCACGGAACTCACAGCTAAGGCTGAGTGGGAGGTTGAAGCTGACGTTTGCTGTTCGTGCCTCCTTGCCAATAACCCCTTTTCATTCGCCACCATCTTCGCTTCCCCCAATGATTTGACAAACATCCGACGTTGAAGCTACTCTAGAAGTTGACGCTCAACATCGATGTTCTCTTCTAGATCGGAATGCCATTCATTTGGCAGAGAGCTATTATGCTTCCGTTTAGTTGGAGACTCTAAATCCAAAATATCCATGGTGTGAAAAGTAACAATGTATCTTCCAGACTTTTCAACCACGGAATTTTGACAGTAAGAGCTCAGAGTGAGTGTAGACGCAAATTCACCATGTGGCGCTTGAGGTTAAGAAGTTAGGATTGCATGAGAAGCAAGTGACACCCGTAGCACCTTATGTCTCGCTGCTAGCTCGCCGAGTGACGTTGCCCGCTTGGCAGGTGATATTGGTGGCTCGACATTGGACCTTCCTTCTTAGTCGCCAAGCAACCCTACTCCTAGCTTGTTGAGCGACTGCATTCCTTGCTCGTCACGTGACTCTATTCCATGCTTTGTTGTACTGAAAGAATGCGCGACTAATCTCAAAATTAATTTCATCGAACAAAAAAATGTAAAAGATGTTGTAAAGTAAGATGTTGTAAAGTATGTTGCGGAAGGATTGATAACACTATCCAAATCCTTGGAGTATCAACCACAAACTTAATGCGATTCTTCTTGGATTTTTTGCGAGCTAGGAAAGGAGCATTGTCTTCTTAGTCGACTGTGACATCTGCGTGAGCGACAACGTCGCCTGAAACAGTGTTTAATACCTTGAGGAATCCACATCCACTTCCTCTTTGTTACTTTATTCAGTCTAAGGCCTCGGTCACGTCTAGCATTCCTTTCTACTTCTTCACCTTTTTCTTGGACTCCCCTAAGCTCTTCCCAACCCAGTCCAAAGCAGTGACATCAACCATGTCTCTAAAGATAAGCAATCATGCTTTACTGAACCACGATAGTCTTTCAGAGTTATTGTCGTGACGTTCGTCATTGGTAGATTGTCTTCGAAGTCATCATCTTCTCCACAGCCATTGTCTTTTTGAGACTTCTCTTTTTTCGCCAATGCCTCCACCTTCTATTGACCCTTCTCGAAGTCAGGATATAGTAGTAGCAGAACCGGTTTTCCATCAAGACCGAGTGCTGAAGGACACCTGAGCATCATCTTGATTGAAAAGTCATTATTTCCAAAGTAAGCATAAACGAAAAACCCGTTATTGCTACCCTGTTTGATATCACCCTTGCATTTACCGCAAACTCCAAAACTAGGTCTTCTATAATCTGCAAGCTTTGGAACGAGACACTCTGAATCTTCTCATAAATCTTGAAATTCGCTCCATGCACTTCCATCTCTCTTGTGATTCTTCATTGGACTACAAGATAGCATGTAAGTCAACGAATTCAGAAGGAACTCAACGAATTCAATGACTTCAATTCTAAAAGTATTGTTTGAAAATGCAAGTGCTACAACAAGATATGCCATGTGAGAACTCTAAAGTGCTGTTAGGAGGCGAATCTGATCATGGAACAAGTAACACAGCCTAAACTCGAGAATGTATTCCACCAATAGAGCAATTATAATACACATGGAGGAAAAAAAAAAAAAAAAAAACATACAAATTCAAACACAAGCGTGGGAGGGTTTGTGTGCTTCTCTCGCCAAAGCCAAGCACTCGTTACACACTCATGCAGAAAAGGTGCTCTAGATCCGGAAGATTGCCAAAGGACGCTTGAGGACCAAAGAAATGCAATGACGAGATAACAAGGGACGTGAAGCAAGTGCCTGGATGGAATGCAATGGGAGTGCGAATGGCAAGTGAAAGCTATAACAATCACCAAAGTTAGTGAGTCGTGGCCAGATTTTCTGCGAGTAAATCACAGGACAGTGACAGCAAGGTTCCCCTGCAAGGGGTTCAGCAGACTCCATACAAATATGCAATAACTGCACTACATTTGATAAATACTATTTGCTGCACTAGTTATCACCCATACACTATTTCGAATTTTTGCACTGAATGTTAGATCAGTAAATGATCTAGCAGATAGATGACTACTTACACGCCTTTCTGAATTCATTCCATAGAAAAAAAATTGAACTTGATTTGAAGAAATTCAACAAGATCCGATCTTGTATGATACCATTCAATTAGTCTACAAAAGAAGATTTCTCAACTTCAGTGAGATCAATAAAACTGTAGGAATCTAAACTGAACAGTTTTTTTTGGGGGGGGGAGGTGTCCGCTTCTGAGAAATTGGGAGGTTTAAGGTACGAACGCGAAGTTTACACGTCCGATACGTGATCCACGTCCCAGAAAATACAACAGCCCTTCACTATTACGATCTAAGGGAAACAAAACACTGGAAGGATTGATGAAGATTGGTCGTCACATCAAGCACCAGAAGTCATCTTTGAAGAAACAGCTACCCCTACAGAGTGAAGCTGTAGAGTTATTTAAACATGATCCTCCCCATTATCTCCATCTACTTTTAAGTGCAAATGCTTCTCACGTTTGTGAAATTCCGTCGTTCCCTTTCCACTGCCAGTGACACCTACCTTCCCCTTGGGATCGTCTGGTGACTTGAAAATACTCTCCCTCTTTCGCCCTGTGAAGAAGCCCGTCTGCTGCTAGAAAAACACATACCATGCGCTAAATTAGGAAACGGCGGAAACTGTTACTTAAACTTGGTTATAACCCTGCAGAAAATTATTTCTGATTCTTCTTTGACGTTGTAAGCCAGAATCATATCTTCTTGTGGAATCGAAATGGAAGTGTAGAGATGAACATCAATCAAAAATCTCAGGTGCATGTCTCTATACGACTCTCTAATTCGTAGGAGAAATAGACAACGGTTGCGAAAATTATAAAAACTGGCTGCGTCCAGATCTCGTCATCAAAAAATAACTCCAGACGGAACCGTAAGTTCTAAGAGTATTACGTCTACTTTTTATACGCAAGAAATCAGTGATAGAAAGTTGGTAAGATGTAATGCAATTGCTGACAAGAAAGAAGTGGCGCGCACCTTTTTTATTTTTCCCTTGGTGGTCTGAAATTGCTGCCAAGCATTTTGACGCTTGTTTTGTGTAAGCTCCATCTGCTCAAGCCTTGCCTTCGACTTGAAAGCATGTATCTTCTTCTTCTTTGCTGCTCTCTGCAAAAAAATTCTTTCGATTACTGCCCTCATCACACATACGAGGACACACATGCATTCTACATCTCGCTTAAAAGCTGTTTTGTTAAACTAGATGTCACTTACCACATCCTCAGAATCATCAGGTTTGATTCGCAATTTCGGAGGCAAGTCCCGGGAAATAACATCAATGTCGGCAGCCGCTTCGATTTTCTTCTTCAAGGCAAGTTTTGTGAGGTTGGCTTCTTGCTCAGCATCAAACAACGGATCCACATTCAGAACGTCGACGGCTGGAGCTCCATCAAGCCATTGATCTAAGGTATCCGCATCACCATCTGAGACTATCAGCTCCCTTACGTTTAAAACATCAACCTGCAGAGGACAATTTGGTGCTTAAAAACCGTAAAGTTAAATCCCAGACGATAATCAAACCTAGCGCATCATCAAAACAGCATACCGTCGCAACAAACAAACCTCTTCTTTATTCCCCCATCCATCGTAGACGACAGAGTAACCTCGCGACGTAACCGCCTCCACTGTGGCTCTGTACCTGCGTAAGAACCAAAGGTCAGTAGGTCCATATACCGTACGAAACAGAATCACTCTTCCAAAAAAGTACAACATTCCCAGAAAGTGTATTTACATAGTCATAAGGTACCACAAAGTACAATCGAAGGTACGAAAGTAAAACCACTACACGCAGAGGAACCAAAAGTATC
Source organism: Bryum argenteum (assembly GCA_037043015.1). NCBI lineage: Eukaryota > Viridiplantae > Streptophyta > Bryopsida > Bryales > Bryaceae > Bryum > Bryum argenteum. The sequence continues at coordinate 28,225,710 of CM073321.1, read as the reverse complement.
TGCGACTTCGGGAGAAAATAACAATCAGTGGTAAGTATTACAAGATACGTATTTACAAGGGATTAATGGTACCACATTATAACAGTCCAAAATTTCTTACCAGCTGCCATCTTCACTCCAGATGGCCTGAACTTTCGAACCAACTGGAAGTCTACCAGAAGTCTTTGGCGTCCACAGCTTGTCCTGATCAGAAGAAATTGCCATGAACACCGGTGGACGTCTCTTGAAGCCGATACAGAATAAAACAAAAACCCTTCAAGACACACTCCTTTGATGTGGAAAGCATTGACAACTACGTCACTCATACCAGGCCCACGTCATCACAAGGAATGCTCTCGACAGTAAGAACTATCTCAATATTGAGCTAATGTCACCTGTAGCGTCTTGAACGTGGCTACAGGAGGGAGAGGAGGCCTTTGGATGCTTTCAGTCTGGAAAGCTTCACGCTGCTCCTGCTCCAAGGTATCTTCTCTGACTTGTTGAGCTTGGTTGAGCAGATCGTAGGTTAATTCTAAAACCTGCAAGACGTCAGGTAAACTAGCAGGTCAATTTGCTGAATGCGGAGGAAAGAAGTCAATATTTGGACACGACCTACACCAATACCTTGCAGAACAGATAGTAGTGCGACTGAAATTGAATGTTTCGATTGCTGTAAACTTGCAGGAAACCGACAGAATATCACAGCGAAGTGTAAGAGGCGAGCGAAGAAGAAAACCCCGACCACATTCGCATGCACCAAATCAATTCACCTTGCAAAGCAACTCCGACAAAGGTCGTCTCTCACATGCAGCGAGGTCGTGCTGCCCTGCTTAAACAACATTGATGATCCTTAGGACAATTTCAAACCCTAACTAATCCTCTACACCATAACGGTCCGTGCACCTGTACGAACACACATGACGCTATCTGACCTTCTCAGGAAACCAAGCGTAACCTAGATTACAAAATCGCTCTACACAGGGCGTTCATTCGCTACTTACCTCGGTCAGACCTTCCGCCATTTCTTGATACTCGACATTTCCAGGATCCACAACCAGCACTTCCTTCACCTGCGCTCACAAGCAAAACGATAAAATCGTCAGTCGCCACCCATATATTTCCCCACAAAACTCGGCTATGAGGTACAAAAGACTAGGAATGAAAGTGTAAACGTCACATACTTGGAGAAGCTGCTCTTTGTAAGTCAAAAGGTTGCCCTTCAACTCCTCAATATCCTGTAGGGTCATCTTGTCACCAAGAAAAAGTTCAATAGATATGGAAAACCACTTCAATAGAGTCTGCAAAGATTTCGAGATGAGCTTCTGCTAGGTAGCAGAGTAGAAATTTTGAATAGGCCACGCGCAAATGTCATCGTCCGCCGCAGACAGACTCCGGCAGGAACTCCGTCGACATTACACAGCCCCGAAACTACACTCCCCCCCAGTAGTCTTGTCTCGCTAGGACAATCTAGGCCGTCGATCTCTGAAGCGGATTGCAGACCGTCGGATGTTGCAAGGACCGTGTATGGAAAGAGGTCGCTCGACGAGGCAAGGCGAGCCGACTAAGCTAAGGTTGGGAGTTGGGGGATGGTTGGTTACTGTAATGAGCGCTTTCTTTAAATAGAATTTCAAGCCACGTATTTTATGCATCTCCTTCAAGTATGCAACTTGGTAAAATGCCTCATCTTAACCTGATTAAACTTGTTGTACCATGCAAACCATTAATTGGAATTGTACTTGCGGTGATGGTATTTGCGGCGGAAGTTTGAACATGGCAGGAGATCCAATGGTGACCTCAAGTGATTCCACGTAAAGATGCTAGCATCACTATTTGCATGCTTAATAACAACTGGAATGATTACCTTCTTTTATTGGCCACCTTTCTCCAAGATGACCTCGCTAATATGAGCCTACAAGTTTTGCTAGTTGCCACCTTTAAGTGTTTTAAACAATCATGTGATTTTTTATCAACATGGATTTGCTTAGTTCTGCATGTAGTTTGTTGTCTACAAATATGGCATTGCAAGATATCACCAATATATGAAAGAGAAGTCCTTGTGTAGCAAAAGTAGTTTTAGAGAATGTATTTGCATTTGTTGTGAAGAAAGGTGTTCGAATTGAAACACAATGGTCTAGATTGGAATTTTCAGCATTGAGGGATTCAGGAGCAACTAACATAGATTTGTCGCTCGATGGCAACTTGTATCAAGTAGATGCTTTGACAAAAAAGCCACCACCATTTCGAACTATACGGAGCTACGTGGATGTCACATCCCTTTCCAAAGGATGCCCGAACACCGTGCTGAGCCAAGAGGACCCCGTGAGTGACGCCTCGAGCTTGGCAAAGACAAGGTGAGGTGACCAAGGAGAGTCCCAAGCAAACAGCACGCAATGGCGTCGTGATTGAGACAAACTTGGTAGTGCGCCTTACATGGTTAAAAACCTTGTTCAAGCACGCACCCAAGGGTCCAATGAACGCGTGATTTGGAGTTGTGAGTCATGAAATATGGCTCTTCAAAGTTGGAGTGCGTTCCGAGTGTAGCCTTTCGGGACTCAATGTGTCGACCTTCGTGAAGGCCGGCATGTTGCATATGGAAAAAAACCTAATGACAAGGGATTTCTAGAATGCTAAGACTCATGATGAGCAAAGCAATAGTGTAGGAGATATGGCTCCTCAAAGTGGTCGGGACTTCATGACTCGGGAAGGTTGCCTCCCGGGACACCGAATGTTCAGAGGGGCATATCTCCCTTGGAACACCTCCAATTGGAGCAAGTAGGTGGTTCATCAATATCTACTTATAGAGTAGATGTCGAAAATGGGCTCGCACGTCCCATTCCAATACTTGAGCTAGGAGCTAGCCCGAGGAGAAGTTAAGGCCTGTTTTTGAGGCTAAGGCAAAAACGGATGGTCTTCCAAAAAGAAAGTGTGTCACGGAAGGCCCCTCAACAGAAGAGGGGCGGGGCCTACCGAAGACTCCAGAGAGTACTATGAGGAGGGGTGGTCTCCCTCCTCACTTGTACATGGTGCCATAAGGAGCCGGTGTGGCTCCAAGGGGTGAGGCTTGGGATGGGGTCTCACTCCCGCACCTTGTGGAAAATGGAGAGTGCTTTGGAGCATCTCTAAACATGGGGTTGGGAAGTGTCCCTCTCCAAATTAGTCCCCGTGATAAGTAGTGCCGGTTCGTGGGAGTATCCGGGAATGGCTCAAAAGAGTGAGGCATGGAAAAAAAGCCTCACTCCTATACCTTGGGCATTGTGGGATGATCTTGAGCATCCCGCAACATTGGGTTGCAAAGAGTCCCGCTCCAAACTAGTCCCCGAAAAACTAGTGCCGGATTCCGAAACGGTTTCCGGCAAAGTCCCGAATGGAGTGAGAAACAAGAGTGAAACAGGACTAGTGGGAAGTTGGACAATGGATAAGGGCGGTTAGCTCCAGGGGTGATTAGTGTCACCCTTGGAAGCTTGGACATTTGTGGAAGGCCGCCCCGAGCCACCAAATGGCATGCCCATGTATTGGTGGGAGTTCCGGGTTGACATGCCCATGTGTTGGAGGGAGTTCCGGGTAATGAGTATCCGGTAATGAGTTATGGAGTCAAGGTGGGTTGGACACCTTGACTTAGAATGGTGCTAACATTGTGTGTGTAGGCACATGCAAGTGTTAGCAAAGTCGTGGCCGGTTGCTACCAACTAAGTAAGCCGGGATTCCCCTACCAAGTAAGACTCACTAAGGAAAAAAAGAGTTGGAGTCATTAGGGTCGCGACAGTGGAATTTGCTTGTTATGGTAATTTTGGACTTCTTAGGTATTGTGATCACCTCATGAGCACATGTGATGGAGTGAGGGGCTTTTAGCAACAACCAGAAAATACGCAAGCGCATTGTTTTTAAAAACTAGGAAATTAAACCTCAATTCCGTTAAATTGGCACTATGTCATGTGCCATTTTTTTTCACCAAATCTTTCATATGTGTTTACATGGAATTGTTTATTGTGTAATATCACAATTTTTTAATAATATCACTCCTTTATAACATTGTCACTCATTTTCCATAATATAACCTTCAAATTCTATTATATCACATGGTTTCTGAACTGCAGTTCAGAAAGTTGAGGTGTGTCATTTTAGCGGCATAACGCCATTTTAACAAAATCGGGGATATTATAAGAATCTATTACATTTGTAACAGAAGAAGTGTATGTTGCCAATAGACGTTGGGCATAAAGTACAGAAGAGATTGCAACACTGAAGAGGGAATCTGACTTACTCAAGTGTAGATGTGTAGCACTTGAAGAAGAGTTGCAAAAGAGTGAAGATGGTTTCAAAATCAATCTTCTCATTGCCAATGAACAACGACGAGAAGCTGCTGCTTAAGAATTACTAGGATTGGAGCAGGAACTCATTGCCGCTAGAAAGGCCTTACTAAGAATGCAGAGGAAGGTAGAATGGATTGTGAATACTCTTGTAGGAACCCAACTTGATAGTATTAGTAAACTTCTTTTAGCAACTACAACTAGTTCTTCCAAGAAAGTTAAAGTATAATCTTATTGCCTCCACAAAGTTGCTTGCAACATGCATGCAATTGTAGCAAGCTTCTACTGTAGTATGGAAAACGGTTGTTGACAAGAGGTGGTGGCGCTTTTGACACTTGTGTTCAACATTGGCTGGGTACATTTTTTGACATAGACTGGTCAATTTTCTTAACGCATACTAGCACATGACTCCAACGGTCTGTTGTCCCATTTGCCATTAGACGTGTTCTTGAAAAATCTTAGTAATTAATCAGTAATCTCAGGGTATCGAAGGTCGGTAGATCAACCATTAGGTAATCTAATTTGTTGCCAACATGTATTTGCTTGGGCCAATGTCCCAGCTTGTTATTAAACAAGTTGCCAAAATGCTCAAATATCCTACGATGTTACAAAAGATTCCAATGGTAGAGGCAAAGTCGCACTTGTGTCAAACATAAATAGTGTGTTTGAAAAATTTTGGTGATTGCTTACATGTTCCCAATGTCATGTGCTATTTAGTGTGGTATTATGATTGTTTCCAACATCATAGTGAGAGAATTCATGTGCCACCTCTAAATCTTTAAGAAACTGAGAGTGAATTTGATGCATATGATGCTAATTTTATATGGAAGGTAAACTTATTTTCTTTTATGGTTTGTGTTTTGAAGCATAACTTGGTACGACACGAACCTTGGTACGTGGAAACTTATGGAAGCCTCGCTGTTTGGAGCAACTAGGGAAATGGAAAAATTGCATCATGGAGCCAAGGCTGCTAATTAGCATCACTCACAACATGGTAAAAGAAAGATATAATAAGCTCCATTGCTTAGCGATACCAACATTGGTAAAGAAACATACAACACAAATTTTGTAAGCATGAACGTATTAAGGTTGTTGCCAAGGAAAGGTCTCTCAAACATGAGGCAATGATGGTTGCAGAAATAGAGAAAATGAGGACAGCATACAACACTTCGAATGCAAAGGATGCAGCCAGAAGGTGGAGGGATGGAAGAACAAAAGTCGACCAAATTTGGGTTTCAAAAGATGAGGCAGAGGTGGTAGAAGACGGAGGGAGGGCTAACCTATTGAAAACACACTCTGTAGTTGCTATTGAGACTACAAAGATTATAGTGTCCTAAATGACAAAATAATGACAAAATTCCATCAATTGTGCTGTCAATTTGGAGGGCATGTTTTAGACGTTTTGTTGACAAAATTTAGTTAATTATGCTATTGATTTGGACACCGATACACACGGACAAATTTTTTCTCGAAGGTTATTTCCACGATGGATTTATTGATGTTGCAACGGTTTATTGATGTTGCCACGGTGGTTCTATTCTTTGTAGATAACAACATTTTCCGAATTGTTTAAAGTGGATTGAGCACTTATGGTCGATTAATCTCTCGAAGGTTATAGAAATTTGTAAACTGTTAAAAGTAGATTTACCTTGGTGGATTTATCCAAGTAAGAGCTAAAACTGGTTTTTGAATGTAACGCATGTGCCACACTCTCTTCAAAATTTAAGGTTGTTTCTTACATAAAAGTGGTGACAAGTGGACCAAAGGCGTAATTGCATTATAGGGTTTGTTAGTTTCTCATTAGCACCCCAACGTCGACGTGGATTAATGTAAATCAATCAAGCATATTATGAGAAACACAAACAAATACAAAATATGTGATATTAAACTAATTTTACAGGACGCTCGTATGGAATTTGACATGTGATATATTTAAATCCATAGGCATGCAAAGATTATGGTCTAGTAGGAATATTGTTTACATACTATATATGGAACTTTTTAATGCATTGATATGCTCCCTTGCATATAAAAAGCCTCTACTACCTGAGTATCGGCACCTCAATTTCTCCTAGATTGAATGAATCTGATGTACTGTAGAATCATGCAATATAAATAGAACTTGAAGACACCATATGTACATTGTGCATAAGTTCCTATTACAACACAAGTTTTATGATGAAGACGCACATATGATAGCTCATTTAATCCACGCCAAAACTAATCAATAAATTATCTCCTGCCTTCTCCCCCTGCTACTCTGTTGCGTGTTTTTTGAAATTGGCTCCTTCCTTATCTTCCAGCACGAAGTGCATCGTTTCCTGCTTCAACTGCTTGAATCTTAACTACACAAATTGGAAGTGAGCATCGAGTAATACCTCTCATTCAAGGTTTCTCTTTGCTTCAAATCTCTCAATTAGCATTGAATATGCAAAATGGATATGTGTTTTATTTCTCAAGAGATTGTCAGTTTCATTGAATTTAGTGAAGGCAACAGATCTTCTCAATTCACAAAAACTTGAGTACTCCTACTTTGCAATTCCAAATCGTCATTTGGCCCAAGCGCATCATAAAGAGGAATTTTAAAAACAGTGATGCATGTTATGTACCATTTCCAAGCAAATTTATGGAAAACATCGGAATTAAGTTCCTTACCTTTTACGACCACTTGGCTTTCTTCCTCAGGCGACTAAATTTCCTTTTTGTTTGCGTTGAAGCCGGCTCCATCGTCTCCACTTGTACCTGCTACATCACAAAAAACTATTTAACTATATTTTGAAACGAAATATGATCCTAGCACTTACCTAATATTATTCTAAGTAACTGAGTTCTGCCTCACCTTACATTGACTATAGAAACTCACAGATTCACTAAAATTTTACAAGATTTGTACATGCATAGCAATCGGGTTCTCTACATGTATGTTTTGTTCCACTTGGTCCTCCTCTACCAGATTGCGTTGTTATATTCCATTTGTTGCGTCATTTTCTGCAAGCACGACCTCATTCTATGCTATGATCTGCGATTTCTTGCCCTCCAACGCCTCCAGCCTTTGTATCATCTTCAAAACCAGGGAGTGTCATGCAATTTCTTCTTCAATGATCGTCGACACTCTAGAGGGAGTGTTGTTGTTTGGAAGAAGTAACGAGTTCCTGCTATCATGGAATTGCACTCCTATATTGGTAGACGTTTCTCCTCGACTTGAGAAGGTACAAGGGGATTCTATCTGAGGCTCCCCTGAAGTTTTGGAAATGTGGTCACTCCGCAAATCCACACGTTCATTTCTACTGCCATGCATGAGATTATCCAATGGTTTACAGTGTTTACTGCGGCCGTTGTACCCCTTGTCCCTAGCCATCTCCCTACTATTTTCTTAAGGCTCGGATGAACTCTTCAGCTTCTGCCAAAGTCTATCGCACACTCCAACTTCTCTTAAGGAGTCTGATCTTTCAAAGTTGGTTCGGGCCACATCAATAATGCTGCAAATCTTAGCCTTTCAAATCATCCTCCAAAGACCTGACCGCTTCAAGGACACGCCACGAACAACAACATCCTTCAGATATTCTTTGTTGATGGGCGCACTATACTCCTAAGTTTCTTGTATCCAGTGAGCAACCTCTTTTACAGCACCCGGTGGATAAGGATTGATGTTTCCTACAGTGGGATCAAGCTTTCTTGTTAACAAGTGCAACTCCTTTCTCCATGCAACAACTCCTTGCTCATAAGGCATTCCACTAATTTTGTCTATGTAGTTTCTAGACATTGCCAAAGACATCATTCTACAAGAGTACTAGCCGCAATGTTGTTTATGCGGTGCCCTTTAAAACTTTTCGGTGCTTGCTTTGCATGGTATTTTTGCGTCACCTGTTTCTGCAAGAGCACTAACTACAATGTCGTTTCTTTGGTGCCTTTGAAGCTCTTTGGTGATTGCTCGGACCCTGTTGAGAACCCGATTTCTGCAAGAGTACTAGCTGCAATGTCGTTTCTGTGGTGCCATTTAAGGCTTTTCGGTACTTGCTTTGCATGGTATTTTGCGTCACCAGTTTCTGCAAGAGCACTTACTAAAGTGATGTTTCTTCGGTGCCTTTGAAGCTCTTTGGTGAGTGCTTGGACCCTGTTGGGAACCCAATTTCTGCAAGAGTACTAGCTGCAACGTTGTTTCTGTGGTGCCATTTAAGGCTAATCAGTGCCTCGTTTGCATGGTATTTTTGATTCACCAGTTTCCGCAAGAGCACTAACTGCAGTGCTGTTTCTTCGGTGCCTTTGAAGCTCTTTGGTCATTGCTTGGACCCTGTTGAGAACCCAATTTCTGCATGAGCACTAACTGCAGTGATGTTTCTTGATTGCCTTTGAAGCTCTTTGGTGATTGATTGGACCCTGTTGAGAACCCAATTTCTGCATGAGCACTAACTGCAGTGATGTTTCTTCGGTGCCTTTGAAGCTCTTTGGTGATTGATTGGACCCTGTTGAGAACCCAATTTCGATAAGAGTACTTGCTGCAGTGTTGTTTTTACGGTGCCCTTTAAAGCTTATTGGTGCTTGCTTGGCATGGTATTTTTGCGTCACCAGTTTCTGCAAGAGCACTAACTGCAGTGTTGTTTCTTCGGTGCCTTTGAAGCTATTTGGTGATTGCTTGGACCCTGTTGGGAACCCAATTTCTCCAAGAGTACTAGCTGCAGTGTTGTTTTTGCAATGCCCTTTAAAGCTTTTCGGTGCTTGGTTTGCATGGTATTTATGCGTCACGATTCTGCAGGGAGCGAATCGCGCAATTGTTTCTTCGGTGCCATTGAATCCCTATGGTGATTGCTTGGACCCTGTTGAGAACCCAATTTCTGCAAGGGTACTAGCTGCAGTGTTGTTTCTCCGGTGCCCTTTGAAGCTTTTCGGTGCTTGCTTTGCATGGTATTTTTGAGTCACCGGTTTACAAAAGAGCACTAACTATGCGATGTTTCTTCGGTGCCTTTGAAGCTCTTTGGTGATTGATTGGACCCTGTTGAGAATCCAATTTCTGCAAGAGTACTAGCTGCAATGTTGTTTTTGCGGTGCCCTTTAAAGCTTATTGGTGCTTGCTTTGCATGGTATTTTTGCGTCACCAGTTTGTGCACAAGCACTAACTGCACAGTTGTTTCATCGGTGCCTTTGGAGCTCTTTGGTGATTGCTTGGACCCTGTTGAGAACCCAGCTTCTGCAAGAGTACTAGGTGCAGTGTTGTTTTTAAGGTGCCCTTCAAAGCTTTTCGGTGCTTGCTTTGCATGGTATTTTTGCGTCACCAGTTTCTGCAAGAGCACTAACTGCAGTGCTGTTTCTTCGGTGCCTTTGAAGCTCTTTGGTCATTGCTTGGACCCTGTTGAGAACCCAATTTCTGCATGAGCACTAACTGCAGTGATGTTTCTTCGGTGCCTTTGAAGCTCTTTGGTGATTGATTGGACCACTGTTGAGAACCCAATTTACGCATGAGCACTAATCTGCGATGATGTTTCTTGATTGCCTTTGAAGCTCTTTGGTGATTGATTGGACCCTGTTGAGAACCCAATTTCGATAAGAGTACTTGCTGCAGTGTTGTTTTTACGGTGCCCTTTAAAGCTTATTGGTGCTTGCTTGGCATGGTATTTTTGCGTCACCAGTTTCTGCAAGAGCACTAACTGCAGTGTTGTTTCTTCGGTGCCTTTGAAGCTATTTGGTGATTGCTTGGACCCTGTTGGGAACCCAATTTCTCCAAGAGTACTAGCTGCAGTGTTGTTTTTGCAATGCCCTTTAAAGCTTTTCGGTGCTTGGTTTGCATGGTATTTATGCGTCACTAGTTACTGCAGGAGCAGTAACTGCGCAATTGTTTCTTCGGTGCCATTGAATCCCTATGGTGATTGCTTGGACCCTGTTGAGAACCCAATTTCTGCAAGGGTACTAGCTGCAGTGTTGTTTCTCCGGTGCCCTTTGAAGCTTTTCGGTGCTTGCTTTGCATGGTATTTTTGAGTCACCAGTTTCTGCAAGAGCACTAACTGCAGTGATGTTTCTTCGGTGCCTTTGAAGCTCTTTGGTGATTGATTGGACCCTGTTGAGAATCCAATTTCTGCAAGAGTACTAGCTGCAATGTTGTTTTTGCGGTGCCCTTTAAAGCTTATTGGTGCTTGCTTTGCATGGTATTTTTGCGTCACCAGTTTGTGCACAAGCACTAACTGCACAGTTGTTTCATCGGTGCCTTTGGAGCTCTTTGGTGATTGCTTGGACCCTGTTGAGAACCCAGCTTCTGCAAGAGTACTAGGTGCAGTGTTGTTTTTAAGGTGCCCTTCAAAGCTTTTCGGTGCTTGCTTTGCATGGTATTTTTGCGTCACCAGTTTCTGCAAGAGCACTAACTGCAGTGCTGTTTCTTCGGTGCCTTTGAAGCTCTTTGGTCATTGCTTGGACCCTGTTGAGAACCCAATTTCTGCATGAGCACTAACTGCAGTGATGTTTCTTCGGTGCCTTTGAAGCTCTTTGGTGATTGATTGGACCCTGTTGAGAACCCAATTTCTGCATGAGCACTAACTGCAGTGATGTTTCTTCGGTGCCTTTGAAGCTCTTTGGTGATTGATTGGACCCTGTTGAGAACCCAATTTCGATAAGAGTACTTGCTGCAGTGTTGTTTTTACGGTGCCCTTTAAAGCTTATTGGTGCTTGCTTGGCATGGTATTTTTGCGTCACCAGTTTCTGCAAGAGCACTAACTGCAGTGTTGTTTCTTCGGTGCCTTTGAAGCTATTTGGTGATTGCTTGGACCCTGTTGGGAACCCAATTTCTCCAAGAGTACTAGCTGCAGTGTTGTTTTTGCAATGCCCTTTAAAGCTTTTCGGTGCTTGGTTTGCATGGTATTTATGCGTCACCAGTTACTGCAGGAGCAGTAACTGCGCAATTGTTTCTTCGGTGCCATTGAATCCCTATGGTGATTGCTTGGACCCTGTTGAGAACCCAATTTCTGCAAGGGTACTAGCTGCAGTGTTGTTTCTCCGGTGCCCTTTGAAGCTTTTCGGTGCTTGCTTTGCATGGTATTTTTGAGTCACCAGTTTCTGCAAGAGCACTAACTGCAGTGATGTTTCTTCGGTGCCTTTGGAGCTCTTTGGTGATTGCTTGGACCCTGTTGACAACCCAGCTTCTGCAAGAGTACTAGGTGCAGTGTTGTTTTTAAGGTGCCCTTCAAAGCTTTTCGGTGCTTGCTTTGCATGGTATTTTTGCGTCACCAGTTTCTGCAAGAGCACTAACTGCAGTGTTGTTTCTTCGGTGCCTTTGAAGCTCTTTGGTCATTGCTTGGACCCTGTTGAGAACCCAATTTCTGCATGAGTACTAGCTGCAGTGATGTTTCTTCGGTGCCTTTGAAGCTCTTTGGTGATTGATTGGACCCTGTTGAGAACCCAATTTCGATAAGAGTACTTGCTGCAGTGTTGTTTTTACGGTGCCCTTTAAAGCTTATTGGTGCTTGCTTTGCATGGTATTTTTGCGTCACCAGTTTCTGCAAGAGCACTTACTGCACAGTTCTTTCATCGGTGCCTTTGAAGCTCTTTGGTGAGTGCTTGGACCCTGTTGAGAACCCAATTTCTGCAAGACTACTAGCTGCAGTGTTGTTTTTGCGATGCCCTTTAAAGCTTTTCCGTGCTTGGTTTGCATGGTATTTTTGCGTCCCCAGTTTCTGCAAGAGCACTAACTGCAGTGCTGTTTCTTCGGTGGCTTTGAAGCTCTTTGGTCATTGCTTGGACCCTATTGAGAACCCAATTTCTGCAAAAGTACTAGCTCCAGTGTTGTTTCCGCGGTGCCCTTTAAAGCTTTTCGGTGTTTGGTTTGCATGGTATTTTTGCGTCACGAGTTCCATCAAGAGCACTAACTGCAGTGATGTTTCTTCGGTGCCTTTGAAACTCTTTAGTGATTGCTTGGACCCTGTTGAGAACCCAATTTCTGCAAGAGTACTAGCTGCAGTGTTGATTCTGCGGTGCCCTTTAAAGCTTTTCGGTGCTTGGTTTGCATGGTATTTTTGCGTCACCAGTTTCTGCAAGAGCTCTTACTGCAGTGTTGTTTCATCGGTGCCTTTGAAGCTCTTTGGTGATTGCTTGGACCCTGTTGGGAACCCAATTTCTGCAAGAGTACTAGGTGCAGTGTTGTTTTTGCGGTGCCCTTTAAAGCTTTTCGGTGCTTGGTTTGCATGGTATATTTGCGTCACCAGTTTCTGCAAGAGCACTTACTAAAGTGATGTATCTTCGGTGCCTTTGAAGCTCTTTGGTGATTGCTTGGACCCTGTTGAGAACCCAATTTCTGCAAGACTACTAGTTGCAGTGTTGATTCTGCGGTGCGCTTTAAAGCTTTTCGGTGCTTGGTTTGCATGGTATATTTGCGTCACCAGTTTCTGTAAGAGCACTTACTAAAGTGATGTATCTTCGGTGCCTTTGAAGCTCTTTGGTGATTGCTTGGACCCTGTTGAGAACCCAATGTCTGCAAGACTACTAGCTGCAGTGTTGTTTCTGCGGTGCGCTTTAAAGCTTTTCGGTGCTTGGTTTGCATGGTATTTTTGCGTCACCAGTTTCTGCAAGAGCACTAACTAAAGTGATGTTTCTTCGGTGTCTTTGAAACTCTTTAGTGATTGCTTGGACCCTGTTGAGAACCCAATTTCTGCAAGAGTACTAGCTGCAGTGTTTTTTTTTGATGCCCTTTAAAGCTTTTCGATGCTTGGTTTGCATGGTATTTTTGCGTCACCAGTTTCTGCAAGAGCTCTTACCGCAGTGTTGTTTCATCGGTGCCTTTGAAGCTCTTTGGTGATTGCTTGGACCCTGTTGGGAACCCAATTTCTGCAAGAGTACTAGCTGTAATGTTGTTTTTACGGTGCCCTTTAAAGCTTAATGGTGCTTGCTTTGCATGGTATTTTTGCGTCACTAGTTTCTTCAAGAGCACTTAGTGCAGTGTTGTTTATTCGGTGCCTTTGATGGTCTTTGGTGATTGCTTGGAACCTATTGAGAACCCGATTTGTGCAAGAGTACTAGCTGCAGTGTTGTTTCTTCGGTGCCCTTCAATGCTTTTCGGTGCTTGATTTGCATGGTATTTTTGCGTCACCTGTTTCTGCAAGAGCATCAACTGCAGTGCTGTTTCTTCGGTGCCTTTGAAGCTCTTTGGTCATTGCTTGGACCCTGTTGAGAACCCAATTTCTACAAGAGTACTAGCAGCAGTGTTGTTTCCGCGGTGCCTTTTAAAGCTTTTCGGTGCTTGGTTTGCATGGTATTTTTGCGTCACCAGTTTCTGCAAGAGCACTTACTGCACAGTTCTTTCATCGGTGCCTTTGAAGCTCTTTGGTGATTGCTTGGACCGTGTTGGGAACCCAATTTCTGCAAGAGTACTAGGTGCAGTGTTGTTTTTGCGGTGCCCTTTAAAGCTTTTCGGTGCTTGGTTTGCATGGTATTTTTGCGTCACTTGTTTCTGCAAGAGAACTTAGTGCACAGTTCTCTCATCGGTGCCTTTGAAGCTCTTTGGTGATTGCTTGGACCCTGTTGAGAACCCAATTTCTGCAAGACTACTAGCTACAGTGTTGTTTCTGCGGTGCCCTTTAAAGCTTTTCGGTGCTTGGTTTGCATGGTATATTTGCGTGACCAGTTTCTGCAAGAGCACTTACTAAAGTGATGTATCATCGGTGCCTTTGAAGCTCTTTGGTGATTGCTTGGACCCTGTTGAGAACCCAATTTCTGCAAGACTACTAGCTACAGTGTTGTTTTTGCGGTGCCCTTTAAAGCTTTTCGGTGCTTGGTTTGCATGGTATATTTGCGTCACCAGTTTCTGCAAGAGCACTTACTAAAGTGATGTATCTTCGGTGCCTTTGAAGCTCTTTGGTGATTGCTTGGACCCTGTTGAGAACCCAATGTCTGCAAGACTACTAGCTGCAGTGTTGTTTCTGCGGTGCGCTTTAAAGCTTTTCGGTGCTTGGTTTGCATGGTATTTTTGCGTCACCAGTTTCTGCAAGAGCACTAACTAAAGTGATGTTTCTTCGGTGTCTTTGAAACTCTTTAGTGATTGCTTGGACCCTGTTGAGAACCCAATTTCTGCAAGAGTACTAGCTGCAGTGTTTTTTTTTGATGCCCTTTAAAGCTTTTCGATGCTTGGTTTGCATGGTATTTTTGCGTCACCGGTTTAAAAGAGCTCTTACCGCAGTGTTGTTTCATCGGTGCCTTTGAAGCTCTTTGGTGATTGCTTGGACCCTGTTGGGAACCCAATTTCTGCAAGAGTACTAGCTGTAATGTTGTTTTTACGGTGCCCTTTAAAGCTTAATGGTGCTTGCTTTGCATGGTATTTTTGCGTCACTAGTTTCTTCAAGAGCACTTAGTGCAGTGTTGTTTATTCGGTGCCTTTGATGGTCTTTGGTGATTGCTTGGAACCTATTGAGAACCCGATTTGTGCAAGAGTACTAGCTGCAGTGTTGTTTCTTCGGTGCCCTTCAATGCTTTTCGGTGCTTGATTTGCATGGTATTTTTGCGTCACCTGTTTCTGCAAGAGCATCAACTGCAGTGCTGTTTCTTCGGTGCCTTTGAAGCTCTTTGGTCATTGCTTGGACCCTGTTGAGAACCATATTTCTACAAGAGTACTAGCAGCAGTGTTGTTTCCGCGGTGCCTTTTAAAGCTTTTCGGTGCTTGGTTTGCATGGTATTTTTGCGTCACCAGTTTCTGCAAGAGCACTTACTGCACAGTTCTTTCATCGGTGCCTTTGAAGCTCTTTGGTGATTGCTTGGACCGTGTTGGGAACCCAATTTCTGCAAGAGTACTAGGTGCAGTGTTGTTTTTGCGGTGCCCTTTAAAGCTTTTCGGTGCTTGGTTTGCATGGTATTTTTGCGTCACTTGTTTCTGCAAGAGAACTTAGTGCACAGTTCTCTCATCGGTGCCTTTGAAGCTCTTTGGTGATTGCTTGGACCCTGTTGAGAACCCAATTTCTGCAAGACTACTAGCTACAGTGTTGTTTCTGTGGTGCCCTTTAAAGCTTTTCGGTGCTTGGTTTGCATGGTATATTTGCGTGACCAGTTTCTGCAAGAGCACTTACTAAAGTGATGTATCTTCGGTGCCTTTGAAGCTCTTTGGTGATTGCTTGGACCCTGTTGAGAACCCAATTTCTGCAAGACTACTAGCTGGAGTGTTGTTTCTGCGGTGCCCTGTAAAGCTTTTCGGTGCTTGGTTTGCATGGTATTTTTGCGTCACCAGTTTCTGCAAGAGCACTAACTGCAGTGATGTTTCTTCGGTGCCTTTGAAACTCTTTAGTGATTGCTTGGACCCTGTTGAGAACCCAATTTCTGCAAGAGTACTAGGTGCAGTGTTGTTTCTGCGGTGCCCTTTAAAGCTTTTCGGTGCTTGGTTTGCATGGTATTTTTGCGTCACCAGTTTCTGCAAGAGCTCTTACTGCACAGTTGTTTCATCGGTGCCTTTGAAGCCCTTTGGTGAGTGCTTGGACCCTGTTGGGAACCCAATTTCCGCAAGGGTACTAGCAGCACTGTTGTTTCTGAGGTGCCTTTTAAGGCTTTTCGGTAATTGCTTTGCATGGTATTTTTGGGTCATCAGTTTCTGCAAGAGCACTTACTCCACACTTGTTTCATTGGTGCCTTTGAAGCTCTTTGGTGATTGCTTGGACCTTGTTGGGAAATCCAGTTTCTGCAAGAGTACTAGCTGCAGTGTTGTTTTTGCGGTGCCCTTTAAAGCTTAATGGTGCTTGTTTTGCATGGTATATTTGCGTCACCAGCTTCTGCAAGAGCACTAACTGCAGTGATGTTTCTTCGGTGCCTTTGAAGCTATTTGGTGATTGCTTGGACCCTCTTGAGTACCCAATTTCTGCAAGGGTATTAGCTGCAGTGTTGTTTTTGCGGTGCCCTTTAATGCTTTTCGATGCTGACTTTGCATGGTACTTTTGCGTCACCAGTTTCTGCAAGAGCACTAACTGCAGTGATGTTTTTTCGGTGCCTTTGAAGCTCTTTAGTGATTGCTTGGACCCTGTTGGGAACCCAATTTCGGCAAGAGTACTAGCAGCAGTGTTGTTTTTTTGATGCCCTTTAAAGCTTTTCGATGCTTGGTTTGCATGGTATTATTGCGTCACGAGTTCCATCAAGAGCACTAACTGCACAGTTGTTTGAAGGGTCCCTCTGAAGCTCTTTGGTGATTGCTTGGACCCTGTTGGGAACCCAATTTCTGCAAGAGTACTAGCTGCAGTGTTGTTTTTGCGATGCCCTTTAAAGCTTTTCGATGCTTGGTTTGCCTGGTAGATTCCCGTCACCAGTTTCTGCAAGAGGACTAACTGCACACTTGTTTCATTGGTGCCTTTGAAGCTCTTTGGTTATTGCTTGGACCATGTTGGGAACCCAATTTCTGCACGAATACTAGCTGCAGTGTTGTTTCTGCGGTGCCCTTTATAGCTTTTCGGTGCTTGCTTTGCATGCTATATTTGCGTCACCAGTTTCTGCAAGAGCACTTACTGCAGTGATGTTTCTTCGGTGCCTTTGAAGCTCTTTGGTGAGTGCTTGGACCCTGTTGGGAACCCAATTTCTCCAAGAGTACTAGCTGCAGTGATGTTTTAGCGGTGCCCTTTAAAGCTTATCGGTGCTTGGTTTGCATGGTATTTTTACGTCACCAGTTTCTGCAGGAGCTCTAACTGCAGTGTTGTTTCTTCGGTGCCTTTGAAGCTCTTTGGTGATTATTTGGACCCTGTTGAGAACCCGACCTGCAAGACTACTAGTCTGTGTTGATTCTGCGGTGCCCTGTAAAGCTTTTCGGTGCTTGGTTTTCATGGTATTTTTGCGTCACTAGTTTCTGCAAGAGCACTAACTAAAGTGATGTATCTTCGGTGCCTTTGAAGCTCTTTGGTTATTGCTTGGACCCTGTTGAGAACCCAATTTCTGCAAGACTACTAGCTGGAGTGTTGTTTCTGCGGTGCGCTTTAAAGCTTTTCGGTGCTTGGTTTGCATGGTACTTTTGCGTCACCAGTTTCTGCAAGAGCACTAACTGCACTGATGTTTCTTCGGTGCCTTTGAAACTCTTTAGTGATTGCTTGGACCCTGTTGAGAACCCAATTTCTGCAAGAGTACTAGCTGCAGTGTTGATTCTGCGGTGCCCTTTAAAGCTTTTCGGTGCTTGGTTTGCATGGTATTTTTGCGTCACCAGTTTCTGCAAGAGCACTAACTGCAGTGATGTTTCTTCGGTGCCTTTGAAGCTCTTTGGTGATTGCTTGGACCCTGTTGAGAACCCAATTTCTGCAAGACTACTAGCTGGAGTGTTGTTTCTGCGGTGCCTTTTAAGGTTTTTTGGTACTTGCTTTGCATGGTATATTTGCGTCATCAGTTTCTGCAAGAGCACTAACAAAGAATCTTTGTTTCATCGGTGCCTTTGAAGCGCTTTGGTGGTTGCTTGGACCCTGTTGAGAACCTAATTTACGCAAGAGTATTAGCTGCAATGTTGTTTCTGTGGTGCCCTTTAATGGTTTTCGGTACTTGCTTTGCATGGTTTTTTTGCGTCATGAGTTTCTCCAGGAGCACTAACTGCACTGACGTTTCTTCAGTGCCATTCAAGCTCTTTGGTGATTGCTTGGACCCTGTTGAGAACCCAATTTCTGCAGGAGTACTAGCTGCAGTGTTGTCTTTGCGGTGCCCTTTAAAGCTTTTTGGTGCTTGGTTTGCATGGTATATTTGCGTCACCAGTTTCTACAAGAGCACTTACTGCAGTGATGTTTCTTCGGTGCCTTTGAGGCTCTTGGGTGATTGCTTGGACCCTGTTGAGAACCCAATTTGTGCAAGACTAGTAGCTGCAGTGTTGATTCTGCGGTGCCCTGTAAAGCTTTTCGGTGCTTGGTTTGCATGGTATTTTTGCGTCACCAGTTTCTCCATGAGTTCTTACCGCAGTGTTGTTTCTTCGGTGCCTTTGAAGCGCTTTGGTGATTGCTTGGACTCTGTTGAGAACCCAATTTCTGCAAGACTACTAGCTGCAGTGTTGTTTTTGTGGTGCCCTTTGAAGCTTATCGGTGCTTGGTTTGCATGGTATTTTTACGTCACCAGTTTCTGCAGGAGCACTAACTGCAGTGTTGTTTCTTCGGTGCCTTTGAAGCTCTTTGGTGATTATTTGGACCCTGTTGAGAACCCAGCTTCTGCAAGACTACTAGCTGCAGTGTTGATTCTGCGGTGCCCTGTAAAGCTTTTCGGTGCTTGGTTTTCATGGTATTTTTGCGTCACTAGTTTCTGCAAGAGCACTAACTAAAGTGATGTATCTTCGGTGCCTTTGAAGCTCTTTGGTGATTGCTTGGACCCTGTTGAGAACCCAATTTCAGCAAGACTACTAGCTGGAGTGTTGTTTCTGCGGTGCGCTTTAAAGCTTTTCGGTGCTTGGTTTGCATGGTATTTTTGCGTCACCAGTTTCTGCAAGAGCACTAACTGCAGTGATGTTTCTTCGGTGCCTTTGAAACTCTTTAGTGATTGCTTGGACCCTGTTGAGAACCCAATTTCTGCAAGAGTACTAGCTGCAGTGTTGATTCTGCGGTGCCCTTTAAAGCTTTTCGGTGCTTGGTTTGCATGGTATTTTTGCGTCACCAGTTTCTGCAAGAGCACTTACTGCAGTGATGTTTCTTCGGTGCCTTTGAAGCTCTTTGGTGATTGCTTGGACCCTGTTGAGAACCCAATTTCTGCAAGACTACTAGCTGGAGTGTTGTTTCTGCGGTGCCTTTTAAGGTTTTTTGGTACTTGCTTTGCATGGTATATTTGCGTCATCAGTTTCTGCAAGAGCACTAACAACAATGTTGTTTCATCGGTGCCTTTGAAGCGCTTTGGTGGTTGCTTGGACCCTGTTGGGAACCCAATTTCTGCAAGACTACTATCTGGAGTGTTGTTTCTGCGGTGCGCTTTAAAGCTTTACGGTGCTTGGTTTGCATGGTATTTTTGCGTCACCAGTTTCTGCAAGAGCACTAACTAAAGTGATGTATCTTCGGTGCCTTTGAAGCTCTTTGGTGATTGCTTGGACTTTGTTGAGAACCCAATTTCTGCACGAATACTAGCTGCAGTGTTGTTTCAGCGGTGCCCTTTAAAGCTTATCGGTGCTTGGTTTGCATGGTATTTTTGCGTCACCAGTTTCTGCAAGAGCACTAACTGCAGTGATGTTTCTTCGGTGCCTTTGAAGCTCTTTGGTGATTGCTTGGACCCTGTTGAGAACCCAATTTCTGCAAGACTACTAGCTGGAGTGTTGTTTCTGCGGTGCCTTTTAAGGTTTTTTGGTACTTGCTTTGCATGGTATATTTGCGTCATCAGTTTCTGCAAGAGCACTAACAGCAATGCTGTTTCATCGGTGCCTTTGAAGCGCTTTGGTGGTTGCTTGGACCCTGTTGAGAACCTAATTTACGCAAGAGTATTAGCTGCAATGTTGTTTCTGTGGTGCCCTTTAAAGGTTTTCGGTACTTGCTTTGCATGGTTTTTTTGCGTCATGAGTTTCTCCAGGAGCACTAACTGCACTGACGTTTCTTCAGTGCCATTCAAGCTCTTTGGTGATTGCTTGGACCCTGTTGAGAACCCAATTTCTGCAGGAGTACTAGCTGCAGTGTTGTCTTTGCGGTGCCCTTTAAAGCTTTTTGGTGCTTGGTTTGCATGGTATATTTGCGTCACCAGTTTCTACAAGAGCACTTACTGCAGTGATGTTTCTTCGGTGCCTTTGAGGCTCTTGGGTGATTGCTTGGACCCTGTTGAGAACCCAATTTGTGCAAGACTAGTAGCTGCAGTGTTGATTCTGCGGTGCCCTGTAAAGCTTTTCGGTGCTTGGTTTGCATGGTATTTTTGCGTCACCAGTTTCTCCATGAGTACTAACTGCAGTGTTGTTTCTTCGGTGCCTTTGAAGCGCTTTGGTGATTGCTTGGACTCTGTTGAGAACCCAATTTCTGCAAGACTACTAGCTGCAGTGTTGTTTTTGTGGTGCCCTTTGAAGCTTATCGGTGCTTGGTTTGCATGGTATTTTTACGTCACCAGTTTCTGCAGGAGCACTAACTGCAGTGTTGTTTCTTCGGTGCCTTTGAAGCTCTTTGGTGATTATTTGGACCCTGTTGAGAACCCAGCTTCTGCAAGACTACTAGCTGCAGTGTTGATTCTGCGGTGCCCTGTAAAGCTTTTCGGTGCTTGGTTTTCATGGTATTTTTGCGTCACTAGTTTCTGCAAGAGCACTAACAAAAGTGATGTATCTTCGGTGCCTTTGAAGCTCTTTGGTGATTGCTTGGACTTTGTTGAGAACCCAATTTCTGCAAGACTACTAGTTGGAGTGTTGTTTCTGCGGTGCGCTTTAAAGCTTTTCGGTGCTTGGTTTGCATGGTATTTTTGCGTCACCAGTTTCTGCAAGAGCACTAACTGCAGTGATGTTTCTTCGGTGCCTTTGAAGCTATTTGGTGATTGCTTGGACCCTCTTGAGTACCCAATTTCTGCAAGGGTATTAGCTGCAGTGTTGTTTTTGCGGTGCCCTTTAATGCTTTTCGATGCTGACTTTGCATGGTACTTTTTGCGTCACCGGTTTTAAGAAGAGCACTAACTGCAGTGATGTTTTTTCGGTGCCTTTGAAGCTCTTTAGTGATTGCTTGGACCCTGTTGGGAACCCAATTTCGGCAAGAGTACTAGCTGCAGTGTTGTTTTTTTGATGCTCTTTAAAGCTTTTCGATGCTTGGTTTGCATGGTATTTTTGCGTCACGAGTTCCATCAAGAGCACTAACTGCACAGTTGTTTGAAGGGTCCCTCTGAAGCTCTTTGGTGATTGCTTGGACCTTGTTGGGAACCCAATTTCTGCAAGAGTACTAGCTGCAGTGTTGTTTTTGCGATGCCCTTTAAAGCTTTTCGATGCTTGGTTTGCCTGGTAGATTCCCGTCACCAGTTTCTGCAAGAGGACTAACTGCACACTTGTTTCATTGGTGCCTTTGAAGCTCTTTGGTTATTGCTTGGACCATGTTGGGAACCCAATTTCTGCACGAATACTAGCTGCAGTGTTGTTTCTGCGGTGCCCTTTATAGCTTTTCGGTGCTTGCTTTGCATGCTATATTTGCGTCACCAGTTTCTGCAAGAGCACTTACTGCAGTGATGTTTCTTCGGTGCCTTTGAAGCTCTTTGGTGAGTGCTTGGACCCTGTTGGGAACCCAATTTCTCCAAGAGTACTAGCTGCAGTGTTGTTTTAGCGGTGCCCTTTAAAGCTTTTCGGTGCTTGGTTTGCATGGTATATTTGCGTCACCAGTTTCTGCAAGAGCACTTACTAAAGTGATGTATCTTCGGTGCCTTTGAAGCTCTTTGGTGATTGCTTGGACTTTGTTGAGAACCCAATTTCTGCACGAATACTAGCTGCAGTGTTGTTTCTGCGGTGCCCTTTAAAGCTTTTCGGTGCTTGGTTTGCATGGTATTTTTGCGTCACCAGTTTCTGCAAGAGCACTTACTGCAGTGATGTTTCTTCGGTGCCTTTGAAGCTCTTTGGTGATTGCTTGGACCCTGTTGAGAACCCAATTTCTGCAAGACTACTAGCTGGAGTGTTGTTTCTGCGGTGCCTTTTAAGGTTTTTTGGTACTTGCTTTGCATGGTATATTTGCGTCATCAGTTTCTGCAAGAGCACTAACAGCAATGTTGTTTCATCGGTGCCTTTGAAGCGCTTTGGTGGTTGCTTGGACCCTGTTGAGAACCCAATTTCTGCACGAATACTAGCTGCAGTGTTGTTTCTGCGGTGCCCTTTAAAGCTTATCGGTGCTTGGTTTGCATGGTATTTTTGCGTCACCAGTTTCTGCAAGAGCACTTACTGCAGTGATGTTTCTTCGGTGCCTTTGAAGCTCTTTGGTGATTGCTTGGACCCTGTTGAGAACCCAATTTCTGCAAGACTACTAGCTGGAGTGTTGTTTCTGCGGTGCCTTTTAAGGTTTTTTGGTACTTGCTTTGCATGGTATATTTGCGTCATCAGTTTCTGCAAGAGCACTAACAGCAATGTTGTTTCATCGGTGCCTTTGAAGCGCTTTGGTGGTTGCTTGGACCCTGTTGAGAACCTAATTTACGCAAGAGTATTAGCTGCAATGTTGTTTCTGTGGTGCCCTTTAATGGTTTTCGGTACTTGCTTTGCATGGTTTTTTTGCGTCATGAGTTTCTCCAGGAGCACTAACTGCACTAACGTTTCTTCAGTGCCATTCAAGCTCTTTGGTGATTGCTTGGACCCTGTTGAGAACCCAATTTCTGCAGGAGTACTAGCTGCAGTGTTGTCTTTGCGGTGCCCTTTAAAGCTTTTTGGTGCTTGGTTTGCATGGTATATTTGCGTCACCAGTTTCTACAAGAGCACTTACTGCAGTGATGTTTCTTCGGTGCCTTTGAGGCTCTTGGGTGATTGCTTGGACCCTGTTGAGAACCCAATTTGTGCAAGACTAGTAGCTGCAGTGTTGATTCTGCGGTGCCTGTAAAAGCTTTTCGGTGCTTGGTTTGCATGGTATTTTTGCGTCACCAGTTTCTCCATGAGTACTAACTGCAGTGTTGTTTCTTCGGTGCCTTTGAAGCGCTTTGGTGATTGCTTGGACTCTGTTGAGAACCCAATTTCTGCAAGACTACTAGCTGCAGTGTTGTTTTTGTGGTGCCCTTTGAAGCTTATCGGTGCTTGGTTTGCATGGTATTTTTACGTCACCGGTTTACTGCGGGAGCACTAATCTGCGGTGTTGTTTCTTCGGTGCCTTTGAAGCTCTTTGGTGATTATTTGGACCTGTTGAGAACCCGACTACGCAAGACTACTAGCTTGCGCGTGTTGATTCTGCGGTGCCCTGTAAAGCTTTTCGGTGCTTGGTTTTCATGGTATTTTTGCGTCACTAGTTTCTGCAAGAGCACTAACTAAAGTGATGTATCTTCGGTGCCTTTGAAGCTCTTTGGTGATTGCTTGGACTTTGTTGAGAACCCAATTTCTGCAAGACTACTAGCTGGAGTGTTGTTTCTGCGGTGCGCTTTAAAGCTTTTCGGTGCTTGGTTTGCATGGTATTTTTGCGTCACCAGTTTCTGCAAGAGCACTAACTAAAGTGATGTTTCTTCGGTGCCTTTGAAGCTCTTTGGTGATTGCTTGGACCCTGTTGAGAACCCAATTTCTGCAAGAGTACTAGCTGCAGTGTTGATTCTGCGGTGCCCTTTAAAGCTTTTCGGTGCTTGGTTTGCATGGTATTTTTGCGTCACCAGTTTGTGCAAGAGCTCTTACTGCAGTGTTGTTTCATCGGTGCCTTTGAAGCTCTTTGGTGATTGCTTGGACCCTGTTGGGAACCCAATTTTTGCAAGAGTACTAGCTCCAGTGTTGTTTCTTTGGTGCCTTTTAAGGTTTTTTGGTACTTGCTTTGCATGGTATATTTGCGTCATCAGTTTCTGCAAGAGCACTAACAGCAATGCTGTTTCATCGGTGCCTTTGAAGCGCTTTGGTGGTTGCTTGGACCCTGTTGAGAACCTAATTTACGCAAGAGTATTAGTTGCAATGTTGTTTCTGCGGTGCCCTTTAAAGGTTTTCGGTACTTGCTTTGCATGGTTTTTTTGCGTCATGAGTTTCTCCAAGAGCACTAACTACACTGATGTTTCTTCAGTGCCATTCAAGCTCTTTGGTGATTGCTTGGACCCTGTTGAGAACCCAATTTCTGCAGGAGTACTAGCTGCAGTGTTGTCTTTGCGGTGCCCTTTTAAGCTTTTCCGTGCTTGGTTTGCATGGTATATTTGCGTCACCATTTTCTACAAGAGCACTTACTGCAGTGATGTTTCTTCGGTGCCTTTGAGGCTCTTGGGTGATTGCTTGGACCCTGTTGAGAACCCAATTTGTGCAAGACTAGTAGCTGCAGTGTTGATTCTGCGGTGCCCTGTAAAGCTTTTCGGTGCTTGGTTTGCATGGTATTTTTGCGTCACCAGTTTCTCCATGAGTACTAACTGCAGTGTTGTTTCTTCGGTGCCTTTGAAGCGCTTTGGTGATTGCTTGGACTCTGTTGAGAACCCAATTTCTGCAAGACTACTAGCTGCAGTGTTGTTTTTGTGGTGCCCTTTGAAGCGTATCGGTGCTTGCTTTGCATGGTATTTTTACGTCACCAGTTTCTGCAGGAGCACTAACTGCAGTGTTGTTTCTTCGGTGCCTTTGAAGCTCTTTGGTGATTATTTGGACCCTGTTGAGAACCCAGCTTCTGCAAGAGTACTAGCTGCAGTGTTGTTTCTGCGGTGCCCTTTAAAGGTTTACGGTGCTTGCTTTGCATGGTATTTTTGCGTCACCAGTTTCTGCAGGAGCACTAACTGCAGTGTTGTTTCTTGGGTGCCTTTGAAGCGCTGTCTAATGTAACGTTGCCCCCCCAAGGTTCATGCTCTTGTCTCTTCGAAGTATTAGGGCAGCGTTGAAGCATGGCCGGTTGTGATCATCGTTTCAATTAGAATCCGGGCGTTCGAGTTTGGTCACGAGGCCGCAGCCCTTGCCGTCGTATCACCAGCGTTAACAGCGGTTTAGGGCCTCTTTCGTCTAGTCACCTGAGACAACAGTAAGATCATCTTTCTTTATTCCTCTCAAATTACGAGATTGAGATCATTCCGGTTTTAGAGGTGCTTTTTGCTTTTTGGTTGGTCGTTTTTTCTGAGGCAATTTTGGTCTATAGACTTGAACTTCAGATCTACATATTTGCATGCTTGGATCAGATCATCATCTCTCAATCCGGTGTCTTTACAGTCTTAAGAATAAACCCCGATCGGAGATTGCCTGCAATTGCCTAGTAGTTGTATCATGTGCTGCTCATATGCTCGTGTTCGGTTTTCCGTTTTCTTGCTCAAGGGATTGAGTTAACGAAGCTCTGAGGACATTGGAAAGAGCCAAATGTGCTTGTGCATAGGGTGTCTGGTTTCTTCTAATTAGGTCAAATCCGGCCTCTGTAACCATCATCATCACCAACTCCATGCCTAGTTTGCACCTTCCGTTGGTAGCTCGTAGAAACATGAATTTCAAAGACTTGAGCGACAATGATTTCAAAGCTTATACCTTCCCCGTGTCGCTCTTGAACTTCATTAAACTGCAGACTGAGTAAGTTGCAATCACTTTTCTTTTGAAAAACTCAATTATCTTGATTATGGTGAAGTTTGTTTTTTGCTTGCAGAAGGCTAAGAAACAACAAACTGGTGTAATTTTAAATCAATTCCAGCAAGGCTGCAAAAATCTAAGAACAGTGTACGTTTTTCATTTCCTCATGTTTTGATATTTTATTAGAATGTGATATATTGCAGAGACTGGTATAAAAAGCATGAAATATCTCTGCGAACTCGTTTGGTTCTTTCTCTCTGAGATTGGTCCAACCTTGACGCTGAGATTAATACTTTTCATGATATATTCATACGGACTCGTTCAGTTCTTTCTCGATGAGATTGGCCCAACCTTGAAGTTGAGATTAATACAGTCTAATATATACCCCCAACGGACTCGTTCGGTTCACAATGACATTGGGCTAACCTTGATATTGGGGTTTAATACAATCCATTATATATCTCTATGGACTCGTTCAGTTCTTTCTAATTGAGATTAGCCTAACTTTGACATGGGAAATAACAGAAACGAAGATATAGTGAAATTTATTATTATATTTGTAATAGAATTTGTAATAGAATTCTAATAAGAGATCTACTAATAAAATTTGTAGTTCTGTGGTATTAGATATGACGATATTTAGTGATTACACTTATCTAAGTTTTTCTAAACTTTTTATAATTTCTGAAATTATTTCAGATTCATTTATTTGAGGGAAACGCGTAAACATCAAGGGAAACAAAAGGAAAGGGGAAGAACAACCTCGTGTTGGATGCGAGATTTGTAAATCCAAACCAATGTCCTTAAGCATACCACACATAGCACGTCACACCGCAGGTTAGAAACACATAAGGCTTCTTGAGCTTGTGGAGAAGCACACCATCCTCACAAGTTGGGGAACTCAAAAGGTAGAAGGCAATACGGTTACTTAGAATTGCACGACATGTAATCACGTAATGCCGCTCAATTTCAAAGGTATGGCTGATCATTACAAGTACAGCGTAGTATCTCCAAGCCGAAGACTTTTGAGATTTCCACATTGGTGGTTTCTAAGGTATTTTCAATGTTTTGCATATTTATTCGATATTTCTTTATAGATTATATTTCACCAATAATTTATGTGTGTTTATTTTTACAGGTTTATAGGCCACAAAAGTACTATACCGACTCTACTAAACATAAATTCGAGAAGGAAAAGAAAAAGTTTGATTTAGTGGATGGATCCACATAGGTTGTAGAGAAGAATGTATTGGCGAAAAATTCTGTAGCACTTTTCCGCACCGACCTTATCCCTTCGGATGAAATCCCATCTCTCTACAAAATAGCATCCGTCTTAGAGATGTACGGCAAGGTTGTAACCCGAGGAAAGCGGATTAGCGGAACAAAAATGATCATGTTTGACATGTACTATAATGCCACTTGCGATTGGTGAGATTTCAAAATATTTCTAACTTTCTTTATTTTGATTTAAATGAATCTGATTTTTAATAAAACTTCATTAAATGTTTGTTTTTTATACATGTTTGTTCAAGAGCATCGAGAGTTAGCTCACTTATCCGAGGTATTCATACGGGGAATGTGTGGATATTTCCTTACAATATTTCCAGAGGCCATGAGGGATTTTGAAGATATTTTGGTAAATGAACGCTTACACTGAGCCAATGGCCGATTTGGTGGCACTCCATTTACTGCGTTTGCAATTACAAAAGACTACAATTGTCTTCCCCATAATGACCCCAACGACTACGAATATGGTATCATTGTATGGTTCCACCCTGGTAAGTTTGCATTTTCAAATATTTCTCGAACTTTTCTATTATATTTTTTTGAACTACTTTGGTTAATTTATAATTGTCCCAATATTCAAGTCAATTCTTATATATTTTGCATTACATGCTGTTTTAAAAACCTTGTCTTGAAAAAAAATTTGCAGATAGAGGCGTAGAGGTGGAGGACATGCCTTCATTTTGTCTTCCTCAGTATAAAATCTGAATTAGCTGTAAGAATGGAGCTAGTTTAATTATCAATGGAGCTACAACATTTCATTGCACTTCTTCTTCGAAGGCGCCGGGAGTTCTTGAAATGGCATTCATACAAAAACATGACTACATTGCAGGATTGAAGAGCGCCTTGCAAGATCCAACTAGCAATGCTGAGCAACGCTATATAAGTGTCAAGGATAAATATTTCTCCATATGGGTCAGTTATATTTTATAATATACTTATTGAGATTATAAATATTTTATTCTATTCTATTATTGTGTTATTGTACTGAAATGGTTTTTGCTGTTTTTCTTTTGCTAACATTTTCATATTATTCAATTTTTTATCCTTTGCAGGACAATTACAAAGACAATGGACTAGCTACTCTGTTTATGTGATTGGTTTAAAATTGGTGGTTAATATATCCTACACTTAGAGATTTAGGAATTATTAGTATTCTATATTATATTTTGAATTTCTTTTTGGTCGATAATTACAATTGTGCCAAAATGACTCCCTTTTTTGACAATTCTGCCAATATGACTTCCTTTTTTCCATATTATCTCCAAAACGACTTCATTTCACGTATATCTTTTCATGTTTTTCTCATTTTTTCACCCCAAAATCGTGCCATTTTACTGGAATATTGCCACTTTAACGGAATTGAGGTTATAACCTCTCAACACAGTTGTTTTAGTACCCTAAAAACTACATTTAAAGCATACAATAGCAACTGCAATTCTTCCAAAATAGTACAAGTTTGCATATGATGTTTCTAAATATACAAATGGGTAAAAATTATAATATTTGAAGAACCTCCTTCTAGTTGTGTTAATAAGTAATAATGAGCTCACAATCGTACTGACGAGCCTCTTATGGTGTTGATAAGCTGCTCGTAATACTTAAGCTGCTCGTAATACTTAAGCTTCTCGTAATACTGAAGCTGCTCGTAATACTTCAGAAATCAAGTAATTAAATTATTGCCGCACACAATTTTATAGGTTGTTGAAATGGCATGTACAATATTGAAACACAACTCAAACACCCTATCCAACATAATAACGACCAAGACAACCATTTTACATGATATAGCAACACTGATACAACAAAGAACACAACCTACATTATTGTGTAAAGTACAAGCGCACACAAATATAGTTAGCAACAAAAAAGCTAACAACTAGCCAAAGAGGGTAGAGAAAAAGATTTCGTCAACAAGCTGCACCACATGAATTTGCACATCTACACCATATTAATTTTAGAGGGGTGGTTGCATTCTATGATTGAAACCCTTGGTGAAGGCCTTATAAGATTTCTTTGAAAATAAAACAAAGAAATGTACAAAAAAAAATATACACGTGGTGTAAAGAATTATACGGTTATTGTAAAGAACTAATTGTAAAGAAATACTGTATATTTGTAAAGAATTATACAATTAGTATACAATAATTGAAATACATAGTATTTGTAAAGAAGTACCAATATTTGTACAAAAATGTTTGTAAAGAAGTATTCAATACTTTTAAAGAAATGTACAATAAGTGTAAAGAAATATGCACTGTATAGTAATGAATTTTACGCTTACTGTAAAGAACCCTACACCCTAATTGTAAGGAAAAACTATATAGTTGTAAAGAATCAAACGGTTAGTGTACAATACGATAATTGAAATTCATGGTATTTGTAAAGAAATATTAGTATTCATACATGAATGATTGTAAAGATGTATTCATTACTTTTAAAGAAATGTACAATAAGTGTAAAGAAATATACACTTAGTGTAAAGAGTTATACTGTTATTGTAAAGAATCATCCGTAAGATGCAAGAAATCTACTTTTTGTAAAGAAATATATAATGAGATGCAGAAATACACCGTTTCTGTACAGTAAATTTAAATACATATCAAAAATGTGTTAAGTATTTGTTAAATGGGAAAATATATTAAGTATTTATTTAAGTCCTCTCAATGCATGTTGATTTTGATGTATTTATCTACATGGCATTGTTTTCATTTGTGCTATATACACTATTTCAAGCGGCCATAATAATAGGGGTTGGCCAATTTAACGAATATGGCATTGGAGCCTTGGTATTTAAATTTCAGCATACCTCCATGTGAAAAATCAAGCATTTCTCCAGGTTCTATAGGTTCTTTGAGGGTAAGAATAACATAGGCGTAATCCTAACTCACTTAGGAACAAAATATTGAAGAGCCTCAGCTCAAATTTACTCTTAAAATTGGTTTTTTTGGGTCACAAAACACTTTAAACTCATCATGCAACAAAGGAAAAAAACTTTTTTTTTCAACTTTGACCATTATGATCTCACTAACTGTAAGGAATTAAAATCTAAGATTTAGGGTCCATGTACATGTACAAGTAAGGTAGAAGATCTTACAGTTACATCTCCAAAAATACATCAAATATTGAAATTTTAAACCTTGCTTTGAAAGAAGGCAATTTTCAGAGTTTTTGGCAGTTTTGAGGCCTTTCGACTTTAGGGGTTAACATGAAACAACGACAAGCATGCCACATTTCACAAAAAGAGGCAGCCACGTCAACATAAAGATGCTATATAATATCTACAAGTTTATTTTTTGTCTTTTATCTACAACTCCTATATATATTTTGTATTGTATATGGACTTTGTATCCAAATGCTATATTCATATATTATATTCGTATACATATCGGTATGCGCATCCAACGGCTCCTCATTTTTTGTTGGGGGGGGGGGATTTTTTCCCCACATCCAACGGCTCTCAATTTGTAGAGCTGTCATGTGTCAGGAGCACAAGGGTGTCATTATGAGGTCGATTGTATGTTCTATTCCAATGGAGGGAACGGTAATGAATCAATGTGACCAAACATTCGTACATCGCATTGAAGACACGCCCCTCATTCTAGTTATGACGCGGAGAAGGCGACGCCCCTCAAGTACGACATGCCTGTACGCTAAACAACATGGCGTTGTTCATCTTGATTTCACCAGTTTGATCCGTCATCCCCTCGGCGTTGCACTGATCTTGGCGTACATGGATCCGCAGCCATTCCTAAACGGCGTAGATCGCCGTGGACGTATTTGCACGATTCTTGTTCATCCCTACCGTCGGACTGCATCCGGTATCGCCATGCTAGCATGAAGCTGCCCAAAAATTTTCCCCTCGTCGATTGCCTTCCCGGGTGCCTCGTTTCTCCCATTAGGCTACTTCGACCCATCAATCACCTCTCTCCTCTGATTTCCATGTTAGTGTAATTGTAGCATATGTTTCCTTTGCACCTCCTTGGCCTCTGCATGTTGTAGCCCCAGTGGTCCATGATCCCTAGGTCCCAGTCATGTTCAGATTACAGAAGGAACGCCGTCATCGCCACGACCTGATTCCTACTCTTTATGCCACTCTTCACTCCGCTGAACATCTTAGGGATAATCAACATACAGCTCACCACAATTCGAGCACATTAGTAAAATTGTGAGGCTCTGGTGGGTATAGTCGAAGTCCACCGCGTGAAGGTATGTTGGACACACAAGTCTATCATTGTTTTCGGCCTTGCATATCATCATATTTATGTTCGGAATGCATTGCCTAACACTCCGTAATTAGCGCAGTCTTTGCCCCATGCTTGAAATGCAACTAATTACTCTAGTCTTAGGTAGCAGTTTCGCCTCTTGGAAGCTTGTTTTTAGTCCAGCAGACTCCGTGAAATTATTTTGCACTCATCTCCGCTCGCTGAAGTGAGCAGCCCTTTACTAGAAGAGTGTCTTATTAATCTAGATGGCTCCCTGCCCGAAGCCGAAGCGGACCGCTCAGGCATGGGCATTGAAGCCCCCGTTGAAGGTGACAAATTGTAGCGCAGGTAAATGTAGTACTACTCCACATTCGCAGGCTGAAGACAAAACTCTGCATCTGCCCAATTCTACCGTGTCCACAAAGTCCGCTGCATCTCTCGGCTCAACCCAAAGTAGAGGTAGAAAGAAACTTCTGCCTCCACCTGATGCATGTGCAGAAGTTTTGGAAGAGCACCGTGCGATGTCATCTAGGAGCTCACTACCTACGTTGTCCTCTATTCATTCCTCAGAGAAACCGTCAAAGAACTCGACATCTATCAACCGCACAGTCTCGTTCCTCTGACCATGCTTTCAGCTATCACGTAGACTTACCCGACCTAAAATTGTGCTCCGGTTTTTGGCGATGCTGATTCCATCTTGGATTGTACAGTTAGGAGAATCAGTGGACATGGTTATCGCAAGAAGGAGGTCTTCAAAGTTCAGCGATATAGTTTACACAGTCACCGGAGCGGAGATCTTTAACAATTCCAGAAAGCTTCACCTCTATGTCTTCCAATGTCCAGGCCCGACATAGACGTCATCCCCTTATCCTGTAGCCTTCAGAGCCTTCCCCGTATTTTGATCAGTTTTCCTTTTACATCACACTCACTCTCTTCCTTCCCATAATTTGCTATTGAATCAAGGTGACAATAGCTGGTCATTCTCACTCGCAAACCCTTCTTTTGCCATAACGTTCTCAAGAAAAATTATCTCCTTTGCATATTTGATCTTGTTCCACCTTGTAAATCTTAGATAAAAAATTCCTGTCCTACCAAACAAATTTAATGTTCTATTTTAATCTATCTTCATTACAGGCTATTTGAAGTAAGTGTTCCACTACCTCTACTCCACTGCATTGATTGTAATGTGTATTGACTACCTTACTGCGTAATCACCACTAACATACGCTAAGGCCACCACCAACTACTACAATATTGTTCATTCTCCAGCACGTACTGATCTACCCGTGGTAGCCAACATATTGTTTTGCAGCCAATACAATGCGAACTTTGTCCTGATCCGTACTAATATGTCTCCAAGAACCTTACGTTCTCATCATGTTGGATTATGACCATGTCCTGCACAACAACATTCATGCTCCAGTCTGAACAATTCACTCACGTGTCTAATATTCCCACTTATGTTTCGTGTCTTTGTTTGTAGTGTCTCCTCTTCTATCGTCAGAACCTGTCAGCCTCGAAGACTACACTGTCTAGGACTGGCCCGTTCAAGAATGCGTTAGTCCACGAGCGCATTCCAAGACCGCCAGCAAGGAGCCGCACAAACAGCCTGCCGATGTTGCATGAGGCTGCATGAGAGATTTCGGGCGTCGCCAAGTAAGTGGCGATGATTACTACGTCATTTCTTCTGAAGACAACCGGGAGCATTGGAAACAAAGTTCGCGCCGACCACGAAGGAGGAGGCGGTCCGAGTCTCGCTCCCCACACCGCTCCTCCTCCGACGAGGAAAACAATAGTGCATGAGTACACATTGAAGGAATAATTACCCTCGACAAAACCCGATATTATCTTTAGTATCTGAATTTCATGCTCGCTCTTAAGCCATTACAGTTATCCTTTGACGGTTCTGGATTTGAACCACGTCCTCCGTCCATGCTACTTTAACTTCCACACGACACGTCCATTTGTTTGCAAAGGGTGCACCACCGAGAGGCCCGCCAACAAGGGACACGCAGCCAGTCCGAGTCCGAATACTCTCCCGACCATGGACGACGCAAACATAGGAGGAGCTCAAGCTACACTTGACATCGACGTAGAGACTCTCGTCGTCTTCGTGACAAAGACAAGGAATTTAGTCGATACCCGGCAGATCTGCACGTACACGGGAGACAAGGCCACCGCCAAGACCACTTAGCACGCATTGGTTTGTATGCACCTTTCTCCTTGCCACGTACGCCCCCCTCCACCCGCGCAGGTGCATCTCACTCTCAATTGCCGATCAGAGGGCACGATCTGATCAAGAAAGAGGAGAGCTCGTCACATGGATTCCGCGACAAAGGATCTGCTTGGAAGCGTTCCAACCGGTTAATGCACGGGCTGTCTCTTGTTCCAGAGAATGTTCAACGTCGAGAAAGGTGGGAGCGGGAGATGCAGCGCGAGGAAGAGGCGGACTTTAGGGAAGTCTCAGGCCAGAAACGTCACTATGTGCATGTCAACCCTGAAGGCAAACCTTACGGGCTTGAGATATTAGTTTGGAACGACGCCTTCGCAAAGGTAGTCAGGGGCCTTGATCCCTCCTACGTAGACATTCGGCAGCAACCGTTCTAGCTAATACAGACTCTCCTTAAAAGACTCAGTGATGATTTTGAATATAGCGCAGAAATCTCCCAACCTTGGCTGAGGACTCGCATTGGAAATGCCCTCTCTTCATATAGACATGAGTTGCAACGGTTGATCCAGGCCAAGAAGGAGAAACCACCATGGGTTCCCCTGTCAACATGGCTGAAACTTGCGCAAATGGCAGACTCAGAGAAATTTCGGCAGAAGTCGGAGCAGATGAAATTCGCAAATTCTTGCCGTCGCAACAAAGGTCGGACAGGACTCCTTGGTGAAGTCGGTATCCGAGAGAGACTTCAAAGGCAACTTGGACGTGCTCCCAAACTCGAGGAGGTCTACGACGAGATGATGAGCCCGGGGAGATCACTCCTTGTAATTTAAGGTATACACCTGAGTTAAGAGGGTATTTCATGTGGGGCTATTTACATTTGTTTTTGTGTTTTAGATGACCGTATATTTACATATAAAGCTACTCGGGGCGTATTCTCGGTACCCTATGGTGTTCATAAATTCATACATGTGTTGAATTACTTGAGGCTATGTTACATATAAACAGTATGGGTGCATTTTTTCCAGCCTTGTACAAAAATTTGCTCTCAAGGCCAAAGATTTTGTCTTACTTTGATTGTTGCAACATACCAAAAATTAAACATAGCACAAAAGGTCATATTCGTTAAATCAACACAGAATAAGGTTCTTGGGACTTAAAATGCTACTTAGTGCATATAACGCTTTGTTGTATTTTGCCTTCACTCCTCTGTGTGTCCAAAGGACATGCAAACATACTAGTAATAGAATAAGAGGAGTTGAGAGGACAAGGGATATATGTGAATTTTATACCTACTTTATGATTTATAGCATATATAATTATTCTTAAGTCACATTGATGAATACTATCTTTTATGTTTTTCATTGTGTGTCCAAAGGACAGGGGGACATACTAGTCCTACTATAAAAAAAATCAAGGCTCCTATTTGTGAAGGCTAACCTATAAATAAAATGTCATACTACACATTGTTTTTATATACCCTAATTTATATATAATAGAGTATGAAGCATTTTATGGACCCTATAGTAGTCCTACACATTATATGAAAATTCTCCCCTTTGAATTAAATAGACCCTATATTTTAACTCACGTATATTTCTAAAAAAAGATAGTGATCTCCCCGGGATGACGAGGGACAAGGGATATGCCGGAAGAAGCAAAAGTGGCTCGGTTGCATTGAAGTCCTCTAGTCTACCCACTGGCGAAGAATTCATATTGCCCACTCTCGGTGCAGAATCATCAAGTCCTGGCTTGAATTCGTCTCACTGCGTCGTGCATGTAAAGAGTACACGGACTGAGAACACTGTGCAAACCTCACGCGATAGAGGAGGTTCGGATCCGGCCCCAATCGTCAGGGAACGCTCTGCCGCAGTCTCCATGTCCCCCTCTGCTAACCCCGTTCTAGCAATCATTTTGAAGCAGATAAGCGAGATTCGTGACAGTCCCGTCGGTGATACAGAAGACGGACAGGCAATAATCACCGCGTTGAAACTACAGCTCTCCGTACTACGTTGTCATAAAGATTGTTGTGCATCCGGGTAAGCGCGGGGCTTCTTGGTACGGTAGTTAGTGTGACTTATGGAGGTGAATCTTCTATCAACCTATTCACTTCAACCTATTCAACACTTTTACAACCTCCCGGCCACTTCAAGCCTTCATTTCTCCTTGCTCCAAATAGCTCCTTGCATGAAACCACCTCTCACAAGTAGAATATCTTGCCTTCTAACACCTCCTAAAATCTCTCCTCATGAAACCTCTCCAAGCAAAAGATACGGCACAAAACGTAAGATGAAAAGTTTGTTCTCTTTATAGCTCATGAGAGAAGATACAAGCTAGATGCTTTGTGCATCTCCTCACCCCTCCAACCAAACTCAACACCTTCTAAACCTCTATTATTGAAGAATACTTAGAGACACTCAAAATCCCACTCCAACTCACACATACCCACTAATCACTTGTTGTTCATGCCCAACTCCAAACTCCTAGCCAATTTATACTAATCTACACCCAAGCTCTAACCAATAAGAAACCACCACATATTAGGTTACACAAAGAGGATTTTTGCAAGATTGGTCCAATGAGAAGCCTCCACATCGCCAACTTGATGTTTTACCTTAATCGGTCCAATGGTAAGCCTCCACATGGTTGACTTTAAGCCTTCCTTGGTTGGTCCAATGGTAAGCCTCCACATGGTTGACTTTAAGCCTTCCTTGGTTGGTCCAATGGTAAGCCTCCACATGGTTGACTTTAAGCCTTCCTTGGTCGGTCCAATAGCAAGCCGCCTCCTTCGCACCACCTTATCCAACTAAATATCTAACTAAATATCTACTCTATCTAACAACCAAACGTCGGTTCTCAACCTTAATATCAACATAAACAAAGGCTAATCATGATCTCAACATAAACTAAACCCTAGCCACAACATAAAATCAATCCCACATTAACCACATATAAATTAGTACTAAACACCACTAAATAAATAATCACAACTACTAAACGGCCCACATCACGACAACGTAAGAGGGAAAACCCAATCGATAGCGAGGAGACTAGCTTTACTCGTGTGTCACTACACCTGCTACAATGTCACCCGCAACCGGACATGGCGAGTGTAGAACTCTTCGGAATCTAGTAAGTCGCACAATTTCTCATACAACCTGAAATGTACGAATTGAAGGTTCTGTGTCTGTCAGCCCGTGTCTAGATTATTTCTGTGTAAATACAGATGACTTCTTCCGGAGGGCAGGCGGATATCAGGTTTACAGAAATTGATTTGAATCCCATCGTGGATTCCAATACAGTCCATGACAAAGGAGATTCCCCGCAGGAACATCACGTATGGCTATTGTCACGTATATTATGGCATGCGGAAATTTGCACCTCAATCACATGCTATAGTTCTCAGTCTCCATGCATGTCCAGGACACCACCGTAGAGGACCACCCGGGCGCCACAAGCAGGGGAAAGGCATCATCCACCACGGCCTGGCAACCTCCTACTGCGACTCGGAAGAGCATGCGACCTGTGAAGAAGAAAATTCGTGCCGACTGAATGTGTCAGAGCATCGTAGTACATCGCTCTCCATTCATCTCTAGGTACCCTGAATTCACCGTGCTCATTCTGCTGATTCCACTCGGTGTTTTATCAATTAATTCTCACGTGCAGTCCATTGTAATATTTAGTGAATCATGGACCGGTTACCGAAACTGACTCAATTTGCGTAGTTCTAATCAGACTTGAATTCACCGTGCTCATTCTGGTGCTCATTCTGCTGATTCCACTCGGTGTTTTATCAATTAATTCTCACCTGCAGTTCATTGTAATATTTAGTGAATCATGACCGAAAACCGGAACTGACTTAATTTGCGTAGTTCTAATCAGACTTGGCAGCCATGAGGATTGACTGTCCAATCCTCTCCAGACTGCTCGTGATGCTCTTCGGATGTATCAAATTTGCCAGGACTTCTCAGAGACTCATATCCACTCCCACTCTTCTTGGCACATCCTCACACCTCCAAAAATGACCAACATAGGTGGTTCATGAATTAATCAGTTCTGAAGTGTATTTAGATCCGGTAGGGTCCATTTCGGAAATGTTTGTATAATTTTCCCATTACCTGCACTCCATGTAGTGGAGGCTCATGGTGAAATTTGGAAATCAGACATGCACTTTTAATACAAGTAGGAGACTTGCCTCTCTTATGAACGATATATTGATTCTTGCATTTACAGCTTCATATTCTATAGAAATTCAATTTCGGTCTCCTGTAGGGACACCCATGTATGCATAATGCGATGAGATACGGCGATGCACATCCAACCGCTAATCCCTGCACGACCTTCAAACATAATCACTTACACCCCAAACCGCACCCCTATACATACCCTAAAATCCATGCTTGATTTGGTACCTGTTTGTACCACACCGCCACCCCAGATGTAACACGTAGCTCTACTTCATTCGCTGTCGGCGGATAGAGTGATCGCAATATTCCCGTACCACCGACCTCCAATAGAATTTGAACACATGCCCCCCTCTGAGAACCTAGGATCACCCGGGAAACACACTGACCCCATCACATGTCTTCATGGGGTTTGATGGG
This sequence comes from Bryum argenteum, assembly GCA_037043015.1. Taxonomy (NCBI): domain Eukaryota; kingdom Viridiplantae; phylum Streptophyta; class Bryopsida; order Bryales; family Bryaceae; genus Bryum; species Bryum argenteum. The sequence continues at coordinate 28,188,163 of CM073321.1, read as the reverse complement.
CTATTATCCGCCAATGCTTCAGGAGACGCTCCCTGACGTCTTCGCGACAACTCTAACCCTAATTGCAGCGCCCTTCACGTCCGAACATCTGTCTCTCTTACAGAACATCGCTACATCTATACACGTAGGAGCCCCCCATGTCTTTCCGCGTCGCCATGTCACGGCCACCTTGTCGACACAGTCATCGATACCCTCCACGGGGCTCCTCGGACTTCACACGTCACTCGTCCGCGTCAGACGCCATAGTGTCACCCATGTTTCACCGATCTCCCACGTCGATGACCTACGTGGACGTCCTCACACTAAATCAACTGAAAAGTCTTCTTCAAGAGGTCCGATTCAAGAGGTTCAATCAAGTGAGTTCTCTTGGCTATCAGTTGATTCACCGTCTGTTTTTCTTGTAGTGCCTACACACCTCACAGGAACGGCGCTTGGAATAGAGAGTTTTCAAGAGCTTGTAAAACTACGGAAAATTCATAGGATGATCACAATATTCTGTACCAAAAACAAATGATAGCATGTCCGTACCGCTGGAAGGTAGAATGTAACATGAGAGAGCCCTCAAATCATGGATCGAAATTGTACACTAGAGACCAACATGGAAGCGCTCCAACAACATGGCAAATAACTTCATTAGACCTGGCCGCTTGATAACATTACGGTGAGCATTCCAACGATCCGTCGGAATATTAGGGTTGATGTAGCATAGTAATCCAGATATCCATAGAATGATACATTTCTTGGAGGAAGAAGTATCAGCAATGTTATAATCCAAACGACAGTCTCCCTGAACAATACAAGCCGGCTATAAGTCAGACTAAAGGATAGAAAAGCCATACACAACAATAGAATGATAAGGGCAAGCATATCGGCCGGCAACCAACAAGAAGACAGAATCAATATAAACTTAACAGTGTCGGCTGGCAGCTGATAGAAGTGAGAAGATAAGACATCAAACTAGACAATCCATTGAGTAGAAATGTCAACGACAGAGTGACAAGAAGAAGTCACGGAACGAAGTGCTAAAATGAAAAAAGCAGCGTACACCAAATATAAGTATCGATACCAAGAAGGGGAACATGATCAAACACTATATTTTGAGAAGAACACATTATTCACAAAGTAAACATCCTCGAAATATACAATTTGAAAAAGTCCCGAGTAGAATCCTACAAAATATACAATACTAGAAATAAATCTCACTCATCTATAATTTCTAGTTCCCTAGATCACCAAATGTGATGATTCCAAAATCTATACATCCATGCTAAGGATATATATCAAGTTGATATTCTAAGTAAGGTAACAAGAGGTGTATCGGCCGGCAGCCGACAACTAGAGCATCTTGAACTTGCTCCAATATCTTGAAAACCTCGTACGCAAAAAAAAGGTCGAGGAGTACTCAATCCATGAATACCCCCTCAAAAAGCTATCTTCCGGTACTCTTCGTATAGCGGATGAGTCGATAGCATACGGAATGCCTGTAATTTCGCCGCTTGGAAAAAAACTGAGGAATAGTTTTTCCAAAGTGATAGAAATGAAATAAAAGAGGCTGCAAAACCCTCTACAAGTAAGCCTTGCCCGTCAGCTTCTTCTCAGAGTTCAAAGTGCAGGTGGAGGAGTGGAACGCATTGAACGGATTCTTCAGAATGCTCTTGTAGGGGGAGTCGTCAATGAGAAGAATGTTATTCTTATTGGCTCCACGATCAACCACCTCAGGACTCATTTCCAAAAGGTGCTGAATTGACTTTAAGAAGAAAGGTCGGTCAGGATTCTTAGGCTCCCGATAAACACTTTGGTAGCACTACGATTGATCAAAGAACAAGCGGTCCTTAGGGAAGCGGGGATCAACAGTCCGAATGAAGTCAATCCTAGGAGAGAGGTTTTTGTTCACAACCGAAGACCAGAAAGAAATATCGAACTTTGCATCAAGGCAAAAGTTCATGAATTTCGAAGACAAGGCCTTGCCCTTGCCTCCTCCTTCTTCATAGGACCCTCACCGGGAACAATCCTACAAGGAACAAAGTGAATGAGAGTGCCATTCACGTCGAAGACAAGAAAATATTTCAACGCGGCTACCTGCCCTCCAGGTGAGAGATGTGTCAAAATGGAGGTGCCCTGCTGTGATCCACGAGAAGCAAAATCTTCAAAATCCTCATTCTCAGATTCACCTGACTCTGCAAGAGATTAGAGCATTTATACAACGAATGACAGAGCAGCAACTAGAGTGCAACAGCGTTAGGAGAGAGCGAGACAAGAGAGTATATCTAAAGTCCATTGGGCGGAGAGTGTATCAGCTGGCAACCGACAAGAAGTGCATCTGTGGGCTGGCAGCCGATAGATGATCAATCCAAGGTAAGGGAAAAATCACACAAAGTGTATAAGGTGGCGGTCGATACAATAAAGATCCAACTCCATGGTCGAAGAGAGAACAATAGTGCAAATAAATGACATAACAACTTGTCGGCTGGGAGCCGATAAGACAAAGGAACACTGTTGAGAGCAATCAATAGAGAAGACCAGGGATATAAACGAAACAATAAAATGATATTAGGAAGTCCGCTGGCAGCGGATACAGAGTAACGAATTCGCCTAGCACGTTGCAACCAGAAAAAGCTAAGGACAAAACCATTCTAGGACCTAAAATGCTGATGCAATGGCAACAACAGATTATGTACAAAAGACGCCATTGTCTAAGACAAACCTCCAGGTCAGTGTTGTTGCTGTGGGGAATCATGATCCGGGGCAGCTGGAGAAAGGACCTCATTCGGGGCGTCAATGTTGAATGCGTTGTTCGGAAAGTAAGACTCTACACGAATGGCCACGTCCCGTGGTTTCTGCGACATTGGCGCTGACGATTGAGGTCTCTGGACATCCCTACATGATGAAGACGGCGGTGTCGGCTGGCGGCCCATAGGGACAGACACGGACTGAGACGGCCTCTGAGGCGGACGAGACGCTGACACCCGCTCTACGACGATCTCCTTGTTCTCCAATGGGTGATGCAAATCAACCTGCATTGGGATCCCCGCAGAGGTAGGGTGTTCTGCTCTAGTATCAGGAGTCGGTGATGACACGCGATATTCATGTCGGCCAGCGGCCGATACAGGCAAAGCCGTGGGAGTGGTAGCAGGTGTAAGGGAAAGTGGAGTGAGATTCAACTCTTCCACCAACTCTTCAATCCTCACTCCGGATGCCAGACGACCTGCAGCGGAGACCGGCTCCTGAGATGATATTGAGGGGACAACGTAGGTCTCCATGTCCTTGGAGGATGACGTAGCAAGGACTACCCTTTTGAGATTTAGTCACTTGGCACAGTGGAGAGCCAACCTCACATGGTCTTGAGTCTTGACGAACTCGATCACAGACCTCCCGTTTCTCTGCATGACCAAAAACAGGAATAAGACAATGTCGGCTGGCAACCGAGACCATGATAAACCAAACTATAATTAGATGACGAACAAGGAAGAGTGTAACAACATTTCAAGTTGTCAGCTGGCAACCGATATAAAAGTGAAGGAGAAGATGCCTTATCAGTCCGATCTCGATGACGTTACCACCACCCCTGTGAACCCGCGAAACGGTTCATTCTAGCAGGAATACCTTCCCGCAAGGTTTAACGCGTAATTGTCGTGTTTCCATGGTTTAATTAGGCTTTTTAGCTCATTTCGTAGATTCACGGGATACCCGTGGTCTCGAAGGGGTTTTTGGCACAAGCGGCCCATCCTTGCTCTAATTTATACCAAATTGGTATTTTTGATGAACGCCAATATATTAAATGGCGAGTTTTTAGTGTGTTTTAGCGATTACGTATTTCTAAGTAGGGGTTGGGGTGCCCCATTTTGCCCTTACCTTCTACAAAACCCCTAGTATGAGGTTTGGTGCCCCTATCTTGCCTAATTGTTTTGGAAAAAGCTATGGACGGAAGTCCGTCCAACTGGACGGATGAAATCCGCCCAATTGGACGGATGAAGCTTTTTTGCTTCAACCTCCTTGGATCAGCCAGGGAGGGAGTTAGTCGGCAGTGAGCAGTTAGGCTAGTTTTTTGGGTGTGGTTCGTTTTTCATGATTTTTGGCGTGTGAATCTAGAGATTGGTGTTTGATTGTGTTGTGAATATAGATCTGGTTGAGGTCTAGAATTGTTCTTTGGGTTCACGTTTTGGGGTGGTGTTTTTAGTAGAAGTGTGAGTGCATGATCTGTGCCTGGTGGGAGGTGAATGATCCAGCACGGCAACGGCAGTAGCATCCAGCAGGTCGCCGAAGAAGGCGAGGCACAACTTCCGGCAACGGCGATCTCCAGCAGGTGAGCCTCGGTGGTGCAGCAGCGCCGCAACGGCGGCGGTGTCAAAGCCGGGAAGCAGAGCAGGCTCCCTTCGACAGGACGGCGATTGGTGGTGCAGCAGCGCCACAACGGCGGCGGTATCAAGCCGGGAAGCAGAGCCGGCCCCCTTCGACAGGACGGCGATTGGTGGTGCAGCAGCGCCGCAACGGCGGCAGTATCAAGCCGGGAAGCATAGCCGGCCCCCTTCGACAAGACAACGATCCGGGGAAGAGATCAGCACCGTGACCCGCCGGTGGAGCCAACACCGACGGCGGATCAACGTGATTGACCGGCCGCCCGTGGCGGAGGACCAGCGATTGATACAGGTCACGAGACGGCGATCAGGGCGTCGGAGAAGCGAGGGAAAGCCGACCGACAAGCTTCAGCGAAGCTGACAGACGGCGCCGAGGTTGAAGACGGCCGCCGAACGATTGGCGACAACGTTGGAGCGGAGACCATCCACAGCTGCAACGGAAAGTCGGCACTTCAGCCTTCGACCTCGGCGACTTAGCCCTGACGCCGGCCAGCCTTCCGGCCAAGGATTACACCTTCGACGGCGAGGCTGAGATCGGTAGGGCAGCGCACGAGCATCGCCATCTAGCGGCGTTTCAGAATTCCGCACCCTGTCCCCCCCCCCGTGATATTATGGAGGGTGGACAGGGTGATATTAACAGGGTTGTCAGGACGACCGGACCAGGGGGCGACCGGTCGACCATGGTCCGGTCGTCTTCAACCCTAGGACCTGTCGGTGACATAATGGGTTTTTTATAATTTACCTGGGGTAAATTACCGTCCGATCGGTGGCCGTCCGCACCCCCGTCCGATCCTTTGACCGGCCGACCGCACCCCTGTCCGACCCTTTGACCGGCCGACCGCACCCCCGTCCAACGCTTGGACCGGCCGACCGGTGGCGGGACCGGCGTTCCCTAGGCCGACCGGTGTGCGGACCGGCGAGGCGCCGACCGGTTAGCGGACCGGCGAGGTCGGCCGCCGACCGGGGTGACGACCGGGGTGACGACCGGCGAGGTCGGCCGCTGACCGGGGTGACGACCGGCGAGGTCGGCCGCCGACCGCTTTGGCAACCGGCGAGGTCGGCCACCTACGAAGGCCCGACCGGCCACCGGATCGGCCGACTGATCAAGATTTCAAATTTCAACGGTCAAATTCAGGGTTGAAGGTATATAAGAGAAGAGACACAAGGCCTCATTTCACTTCCGAATTGTGAATGCGACCCAAGGTCTCTGAGCTGCATAACTTTATGTTATGTGTCCGTTGCTTGGTACGTATTGAGTTCGGAAGTGCAGAGTTTGTTTACGAACTCTTGACATTTTTTTCTACATATCTACTACCACGTTTGTTCATTTTGAGGTGTCTTACCTATCAAAATGGCCAACAAATCATCCTCACCTTGGTTCACTGATGTTCATGAAGTACAAGGCCAACCTACCACGACCCCAATGGTCCAATGCAATCTCTGTCATAAGGTTATGAGCAAGAGGCTAGAACGGCAGCTCAGTCACCTTGGCTATGAAGGCAAGTGTGGGGTCCGCCTTAATACAGTAACGCTTTGTCCAAAATTGAACACCCGAGTGATGGATTTATTTCGAAGATGTGACGGGCGGTTCCCTCCACATAATGGAGAAATGATGGGTGCACATTCAATCCCATCGTCATCAGAAGTTCCGAATGTTGGCACGCCAAGGTCCACTGGTGGCGACTCTTGCGTAGGATCCTCTCAAGCTACCCCTTTGATTCCATCAACACCTTTAGTTGGATCAATCTCCACCGTTCCTAACTTCGCGGGACAAGTGAGGGTTGGTGGGCATATCAGTAGGGCGATGAAACAATCTGTGATTGAAGATGGTTTTGCTGAAGCGGATAGGCGGGAACTAGACATACTTTGGGCAAAGTTTTTCTATGAAGCAAACGTACCGTTTGCTGTAGCACGGAATCCCGCCTTCAAGGAAGCTGTAATGAAAACTGCGTCTTTCCGAAAACCATATGTCCCTCCTTCTTACCATGACATTCGGACAAGGTTGTTGGGACAAGTAAAAAGTGATCTAGAAGGAAAACTAGATAGTAGACTCAAGGAGAGCCTTCGGAAGTTCGGGGGAACTTTAGCCATGGATGGATGGTCATTTGTGAGTAGTCGCCCTCTTGTGAATGCAATGCTAGTGACTTCTGCTGGAGAGCTTTTTCTTGGCGCCGTCGATACTACTGGCAAAGAAAAGACCGCAATGTATATGGCCTCTATCATGGTTAAGTTCATCAAACAAGTTGGCCCCGAGAACGTTGTCCAAGTCTGCACGGACAACGCTTCTGTAATGATTAATGCCTCTCGATTAGTCGTTGAGGATTATCCCCATATATTCATTCAGGGATGCGCCACGCATGCGATGGATTTGTTGTTGGAAGATTGGGGAAAGGCGTCATGGGTGAAAGAAACTTTGGAAAAGGCCAAGGGCTTGGTCAAGTTCATTAAAAATCGTCAAATGCCTTTAGCCGTGTTTCGTAAACACGAGACAAGGTTTAGCCTATTGATGCCTGGGAAAACAAGATTTGCGTGCAATTTTATAATGATAGATCGCTTATTGCAGGTTCGGGAATCATTGGAGCAAACTGTTGTAGATCCCCAGTGGTTGTCATATGCCACGAAGAAGTCTCTATCAGCTAGAGATAAATTACTGGAGTCCCGCAACGTAAGAAAAGTGGTTTTGGATGACGGTTTCTGGAAGCGTTGTACAAACTTCCGAGATATGGTGGCCCCAGTAGTGTATGCTCTACAGGAATACGACGGCAAGGAGCCTTGTACGGGCAAGGCTTTGCATATCGTTCGTCAGCTCGAGAAGCATGTACTGACGCTATCTACAGAACCATTTTCTCTCCCGACAGATTTAGCGGACATTGCGAAGGAGAACTTTTACGCAAGGAAAAAGATGATGACAACAGATCTGCATTGTGCTGGTGCACTTTTGAATCCTTATTTACTACATGACAAAGAGTTAGCAGATGATACTGAGGTCAGGCATGGGTGCAGGCGTGTTCTAAAAGCTCTATGTGCTCCGGGCACTTATCATGATGTGGCGAATGAATATATGGCATTTCGAATGAGGAGTGCACCATTTCATGAGATGTTGGATCCTAATGAGTCGAAATGCTCTCCCTTTGTTTGGTGGGAAATTAAAGGGTTTGTTGGAAAACTCCTTGCTCCGATTGCAAAGCGAATCCTAGCACAAACAGTGTCATCGTCGGCGTGCGAACGCAATTGGAGCAGTTACTCTTTCGTTCACGATAGGAAGCGGAATCAGTTGCTACTGGAAAGGGCTGATGCCTTGGTCTTTGTATACACCAACTCAAAGTTACTTGCAAACGCAAAGTTAATGGATGAGAAGAGGTGGTACTCGGAGAACTTGGATGTAGAGGATCGTGACGTACGTGACTCCGAGAATGAAGAAACCCCCCATAACTCAATTGGTGAAGGCTTTTCGGATCACGTTTTAGAGGACCTAGAAGATGACCTCAATAGCATCCCCGCTATGAGCTTGCAAGATGCTTTGAACGTCCCGACCACCACGTATGACTTTGTTGACGATGATGCTGAGGCGGATGATCCAGATGAATTGTTGCCCCTAGCTCATTTACCATGGTTTCAAAATGATACCGACAAAGTCACTTGTGATAATACCCCTCGTACCGGACTAACTCCAAATACAGACGAGAATGTGGTTCTGAATGAGAAAATTGTGGGGGATGATCTCATGGCGGTACAGTAACGTTTGATCCAATCACGGGAAATATGACGACCGCCACTAGGGACGAACCTGCGTTGCCTGCTGTTGCCTCTCGGTCTCTATTTCAAAAATGTGCTGTAGAGGTCCCTACAGTGATGGAGAAATCTTCCAAACGTTTGGTGTCCCTTTCAAATCAAGTGCGACCCCGAACACTACGTACCAATTCCGGCGGAATCTCCAGTGACTCGGATGTACCGCTTCTTCAATTGGGATACAAAAACCTTCTAGGAGGTTCAGGGCTACGGAAGAAGGAGCCTCCAAAAGTTATGACGAAACGTAAAGCTCCAATGCTTCCGTTTCTTCATGATAAACCGAAGAATCCCCTTGATGCCATTGAGAATGCGGGAAAATTCAAGATCATTCATCCGGGAAGTCACAAACGAAGAATCAAACAAGAAGTTAGTACCGATTTCGAAGATGACCCTACGGGATCTAGCGGAGCTGAAGTCAAAAGAGACAGCGATTACGCAATTCCCACCGATGTGGATGAATAGAAATTAATTACATGCTCAGACACATAGTAGAGGTCTAGCATACTTCGTGTATGTTTGGGGTAGTATAGCTCGTGAAACTTTATTACCAAATAGTTGATGTGTTCGTACTTTATTTTGTCTGAAAATGTTGGTGAATAGTCAACAAAAGACTATTACATGATAAGAAATAAAAAACTTCATTACAAAAACCATGCATTACAAATCCAAAATGGTATGCGACTCTATTCCGGGAACTATAACCGTTCTAAACCGTCTACGCTTCTATTGGATTTCTATTACATTGCAACTGAATGCTCTTTTGTATCAATCGTATGTGCTATACTACGAGTCCGGGGTCTTTGGCTTGGTCTAGCAATCCTACCGCCCTCATCGTATTCTTGATCCACTGCAGCAATTTCTCTGTTGTTGCCCGACATCCAACTCTCGTCGCTCTCATTGCCATCATCCCTTTTCCGTTTCTTGGGTGGGTTAGCATTTTTGGAACGGAAGATTTTCATGGCCTCCTCGATTCGTCCCACTACATCCTTCACAAAGGAGTCCTCTGCCGTGATAGACACCAATAACTCCGGCTTGGGGTCCTTGATCATTGTCGTCCAATGAGTAATGATGTTCTTAATGCGCCACTCAAATTTCTCTACCGCCTCCCAGAAAGTACAGTTTGCGTCTTTGAAAGATTCCTCCTTCGTTGAAATCCGTAAGTGTGCGGCCTCTTCCAATTTCGCTAGGACTAAAACTCTTCCAATCGGACTATCATCGTACTTCTTGTACTCCTCTTCAAACTCAATGTCACTTCTTACCTTATGCCACAAACCATCTTCTCCCTTCTCCACTCTCTTTGGAGGGAATCGGAAGAAACGATTGTGTTCAGTACTCCAATGTCCTCCAAAGTTGCGGCAAAATATCTCTCGTTGCTCGCTGTCTTCAATATCTCACGCCCTAATCTCCACCTCGTAGTCACGTGTCATCCAAAGCAATGGATCTGTCTCGCCTACATACTGCTTGAGGAGCTGGTGTTTTGATGTTGAACTATCCCATTCAAGTGTTTTCCCCCACTCACGAAAGTTGTGAAGTTTCTTTGGAAGTTGATCCAAAGGGAGATTCCATCGGTTGAACCCGTGCCCAGGTGGCATCACATCGCGCATCCCCATCACTTCGTAGAATCTCGTGCTAATTGGAGAACGACATATAGGACATGATGATTTTCCCCGGGCAGCGCTTGCAATGCAAGTAACATGAAAGTTATGGCTACATTGGCCCAGTGTGTACGCTCCTTCTGGACCGAAATGATATCGGCACATGCCACATTTTTCCTTCAGGTATTGTCGGGGGGGGGGTCGCATGTGTAAACTATATTTCGATTTGATTCCACAAAATGCGATGAGAATGAGTTGTATGGCACCCATCCTTCTGCCACTTCCAAACTCCAATCAATATCATCATCTTTTCCCATCCGATTGAAATTTGTTCGCTCCATCATTTCCTCCACATCACCCCAAATAGTGACCTTAGTAGGTTCGTGTTCTCGTAATCTTTCGTATTTTTTAAATTCCTCCAATGATGTATTCACATGTTCACTCGAACCATATGATTTGGCGGCGATCTTCTTCAGATCATGTTGTGCCTTTGAAACCATGGCCTCCCTATCTTGAAGTCGGTGAACCCAAGCCAACCAAGGCAATATGTTCTCTTCGCGTGGTGTATAATCCACATTTCTTAATGCCATTCGTATGGATTCTAGTTCAGCTCGTGCCTCATCTCTCTGCTTCATCATTGCCTCCAATTGCATTTCCAATGTTTTTTTAGGACATTGATTATGTAGGCAAGCTTTTCCCTTCGAATGTGTATCATCCTCTACACGCACGCCTCTCCTTCCATTGTCCTCCGATTCCGTATCATCTTCCAAATTGATGATTTGTTTTCCTTTATCCTGCGTATTGAACCGTACTTCCTTCTCATGAATGTCCTCTGCTGTCTCAGTAGGCCCAGGCTCGCGTGATGGAGTACCTTTCATCTCCGGGCCATCACTCTTATTATTCCCATCATAATTAGACAGGAAAAGATCACCTTCCCTTTCGATCCTTTCTTCAATTTTTGAAATTGGAGAAATATCTTTTGGGTTTAGGGGAAGATCTTCCACATCACCTTCTTCGGGAGCATTCAAAATGTTCATCGCTTCCTCCAGTAGTACGGGGATTTTCTGCGGTCATATCCATTAAGTTTGAAATCTTGAACCACCTTTTCAATCACGACAATTGCTACGGAATACTTCGCCTCAAGACTACAAATATACATCTCATCCTTTATCCTTGCTTTAAGAAGCGGGAGAAATTTCTCTGATAACTTCTCGTAGTCTATAACTGCGTCTAGCATTCGAGGCATCATTAGGGCAAAAGTTTGAGACATTTCTAAAAACTGTGGAGCCATAGAAGCAAGAACTTCAGTCCCCGATTTCATATCGGCCCCAACTTGCAATATTGAGGTTTTTTTGGTCTCTTCCCACTTCACCTTCGTCACACCATCCGGAGCCGAATCCTCGAATATGATCTTCGCCATTTCTTCACAATAAGTGAGAAACTCTCTCAGTTTCTTGTTGCTTGGTACTCCTTCATATATCTCTTCGAAATTTGACATCCAATCCTTCTCCATCAGCGGAGTAATGGAATCTGGCATGGATGTTGTTTCCATTGGTTTACTTGGCCCTGCCTCATTCGATTTTGGATTCGAGAAGGTCAAATTTAGGCCATTGGGAATAATAGGGTTATCTAGAATGAGAGGGGAGAGTACCTCTTCTACTACATTCTCTAAGTCCTCCACCTGATCTTGCACTGCATTCGCCTCTTCCAGTGACTGTTCTCCAACTGCTTTTACATCCCGAAGCCTATCAACTGAAGATTGTTCGTTTGATAGACCATCCGTGGCAAGAGGAATGTCTTTATCCTTTGTAACGACATTCTCATCATCTGTTGTATCCTCCCCAGCCTTTGTTTTTTTTTTTTCCTCAAAAGCTCCAAAATATGCTTTGTCAAGGCTGATTGTGGATCAAAGCAATCTGGGATATGCTTCTGCTTCCTCTCAATTCGAAGCGGATGTTGAGTATTAGTTTGGTACGTGCTCCAATTTATCTTCCGCTGCAGTATCAACTCAGCATACACCATTGCCAACAACTGGTAACAAAATTACCCTTTTGTTTTGGCACGATCCCCGAACAAGGCCCGCCATACTTCCTCTGCACGGTGGATAAAGTGATCATCCTTGCATGTTGCCGGGTTGCAAGAAAAGTTCCTGGTATGAACTGTATGACATTCTTTAGGCCAAAGTTTGCCAATGTGAAACATCTTCACATATTTCTTGCAAATTTGAGCGGTCCAATACTCCGTCACCTCCAGTTCCCAACCGCGTTCCGCTTTAATGTCTTCATTCTCTAAAATCTCCCAATTTAGCCCATGAGTTGCATCTTTTTGTTTATTCCTCTTCTTAGGCGCCTCTGCTGATATCATCGAATTCTCCACCTCCATACTCGTGTTCACGTTCTCAGTCGACGTCATCGTGCAAGTATCACCGAAAGATCCACGGGACGAAGTAGCCGCAACAAATGTGATAAAAAACCGACTGCCTTCTCCTCTCCAACTAGAATGCAGCAGGCGCCCTAGCAACTGGAGAACATTCGAATTGGGTTACCATGAGGAGAGAAAGTGGTGCAAAATGAAGCCGGACGGCCCTTTATAGTGCCCTCATGCCGGACCGGCCGACCGAACCGCCGACCGGGCCTGGCCGTCGGAAGCCCCGGACCGGCCGACCGATCGCTGGACCGGCCGACCGATCGCTAGACCGGCCGTCGGGCAATTCGGGACCGGCCGACCGATCCCCCGGACCGGCCGTCGGGCCATTCGGGACCGGCCGACCGATCGCCCGGACCGCCCGGGCCTGGCCGACCGACCCTGACCGCCGAACCTTCGCACGCCGGGCCTGGCGGACCGGCCGCCGGCCGCCGCTCTAAACTCTAACCCAAAAATTTCTTGGGCCCGTTTACAAACTCTAGGCATCAACCAATGAGAATCTATCTCTCTCTAAAATTTTAAATTTGGGCCGTCGAAGTGGGCAGTAGGACTTTATATTGCAAGATCCACTCTATGACCCACTTTGTAGAGTAGAGCTAAAGTTAAGGCCCACTTCAAGTCCAAGTGGGCTCAACTCCAAATGGGCCCAACTTCAAATGGCCTCTAATATAAAGTGGCCGTAAAAAGTGCCAAAACCCCTCAAAACCACCTTGTTATTAATTTCACTTCAATCTAAAAATGATGAAATTTCGTAAATTCTCTTGTGTACTAATACATTATCATCTCGCAATCTATGAGGCTTTATGAATCAAACTTTTATCCACATGACTTACAACAGTATGTGTATTAGGGCATCCTCAATGGACACTAAATAAACGCCCTCTGTACCAAATTCTATCTTTTGAGTGATTTTGAATTAGAAAATACAATTACCATCGTTAGAAGCGCATGTAAATAAACGTGAGATAGATCTCAAGAAAAAAGATATGTGGATAAAACTTTCTTCCCAAATTGTGTGAACTTTCTCTACCAATTTGAAGTTTTTTTTTTAAGGTTTTTTTGAGGTTTTTTTTTTAAAATTAGACCTAGTTGCTTAAAAGTTCCTACTTAACCGTCTCCCTTGGAACGAATTTATTATACTAATAGGATAATTATAAACTGGTAATTATTGTTCTTCAACAAGATAGATAGATAAGAACTCCAATTTTCATATCGAATATAACAATTGTATATAAATATAACCAAAGAAATCACAACAAAAAATAGTCTCTACCTTCTTACCCACGAGTTTATATATCCACCTAAAAGTCTTTCTCTAGTCTTTTACTTTCCTATTTCTAAAAATAAATCTTATCAATAGATCAATTAGAGAAATCTAACTCTTTATGTATTTAAACTATTTATATTTAAAGTAGGATGTGTATATTTATGTGTATACTATGTATTAATAAATTAGAATATGTATATTTATGTATGTACTTTCTATTTTCAAAGTGGAATATGTATATGAAGGTATTTATTATATATAATATATATTATAATTGTATTGTATTATGGTTGAATATATAATAAATATATTATTTACTATATACATGTATAGTATGTATATTTATCTATTTACTTTTTGATTTATAGTTCTAGCACACAAAGTAGAATTGATTTGCTTTACCTCTAAATATGTATTTAAAGAGAACCACTATTTATATAGAACTAGTTTGCCTCTAAATATATTTTTAGCCTTAAATCGCTATTTATGTAGAGTGACTTTACCTCTAACTATGTTTTAAGCGATAACCGCTATTTATGTAGAGTGACTTTACCTCTAAATATGTTTTTAGCGAAAACAGCTATTTATGTAGAGTGACTTTACCTCTAAATATGTTTTTAGCAAATACCGCTATTTATGTAGAGTGACTTTACCTCTAACTATGTTTTAAGCGATAACCGCTATTTATGTAGAGTGACTTTACCTCTAAATATGTTTTTAGCGAAAACCGCTATTTATGTAGAGTGACTTTACCTCTAAATATGTTTTTAGCAAATACCGCTATTTATGTAGAGTGACTTTACCTCTAAATATGTTTTTAGCAAAAACCGCTCTATCTTTACCGTATAGTGTATATATATTATTTATTTAATTCTTTTCATTTCAGAGGGGACCCAAGTTCAGAACCAGCATCCGGGATGAGACTATAACATGTCCAATATATAATAAAGGAATTAGCCTACAAAGGTTTGTAAAATAATCTATTGGATATGGAAAAATAAAAAAATTAGCCAGGAAAAATTAATAAATCCTAGACCATAAACCTTAAATCCTATCGACAAGTGATTTTATCCACAATATACTCTAAATGAAGAAGTAATGGCTATTCAAAATATTCTATTCCCTAATCAATCAATCGAAGTTTCTAATATAAGAATAATCAACTTCTTTTAACATAAAATCGAAGTACAAGATCAAATATGATTATAACTTTATAAGTTGATGCCATTATTGCCATATGTTAAAAACTTATAGGGTGCGATATTTTCATAAATTTATTTGTAATGCTTTTTACTTCTCTTAATTTATGATCACAAAATAGAAAACAATAGAATTGTATTTCTATTACCTTTGTAAGAGGTAAATAAATAATTACTCAAATAAATACACTAAGAAAAATGCTACAAATAATTATTTAAAGAGAATATGTGCAAATTAAGTACAATTATATGTACTAGGATATAAATATACTCTTAGCTTAGTTCAAGGGTGTCCAACAAAAATAGCCAATAATAGGTTTAGTTGTTTAAGCACAATGTTTTTTAATAATAATTACTACTAAATTAGATACACAACGATGGAGTTATTTCTAAATGCACATCAAATAATATAGACCATAAAATGTGGACAACTTAAGGGCTAAATAGGAAGTTTAAATATTGACTAATACGGTAATACCAAAGTTATGAAGACAAGATACTCACACGTGCTCACCTACATTTAATATATACTTAGATCTCTCCAATGTTAGACATAAGTATACTCTCATCAAGGAATAGCTAAAAAGTCTCGAACGTGATATGAGAGGATTTAGGGCCACCTCAAAGTGCACAATAGGGGCCAAGCCATTAATGGGGCCAATACATGAGAACATCCCGTTGTGAGAATGGATCAATTTTTGACAAAAGTTGGGAGAGTCAAGAAATGAATGTCAATTCATGGCCTAAAAGCGTTTTCTTGATTCAAATTAAGAAAGAATATTTTTTTAAAATAAAATCAATGAGAACAAATCTAAAACATGGACTCTAGCTAATAATAAGAATTGGCCCCATAACCTTCGTTTTCCTTCTAGAAATGGGCACCAACTCCCAACAACTTCACAAATGGGGGAATTGGCATGGGAGATATGTTGACCTTGACTCCTCTTGTAAAGAGTCCCTTATTATAGAATTATTTAGAGCCTAGAGTATCTTTGTCATAAAACATTCTTGTTTCTGACAAAGAGATCTTCCCGACATTCCCTTGTCAGAACATTCCCTACCCTAATTTAGACGCCACGTGGACGAGAGACGCTAAATATAGAAATGCAAATATGCAATGCAGGGAAGTGAGAGAAGTTGTGGAAACGGGGAGTTTTGGGGAGAGGCAAGAAGAGGAGGGGGAAGGAGGTACGCGGGCCGACCGACTGATAGTCGACCGGTCGGTCGCCAGGCCGATCGCAGGCCGCCCGGTTGGTCTCCGGGCCGGTCCCCGGTCGCTAGGCCGGTCCCCGGTCGCCTGGTCGGTCGGTAGGCCGCTCATGCGGTCCCTCAGATCGGTCGGCCGGGCACGAGCGGCCCAGATTGACCGATCGTACATCGCCATCGAGCCGGCCGCTTGGGTTTTTATTTTCCTTTTTTTTTATATCTTAGTTTCCAATGTATTACTGAAATCTTTCAAAATTTCATAGGATCCTTTTTAAATTTTAATCCCTCTCAGATTTCTGTTATTAGATTCTCAGTGATTATTACAGAATGAAAAAAGGAATCCTATGTTGATTTGTGAAATGCTATATATTCTTTATTCACGGATAGGGTTTAGTGGTTTAGGGTTTAGGGTTTAGGATTTAGGTTTATGGTTTACTTGGAGATTTCATAATTGCAGTAGCTTTGTTATATGAATTTTCACTTCAATCTGGAAATGATGAAATTTCGTAAACTCTCTTGTGTACTAACATATTATGATCTCGTAATGTATGAGGCTATATGACTCAACTTTGGGCCACATGACCTACAACTATAACTCTATTACAATATTGCATGGTTGAGAATGTAAATTGAGCATCCTCATTTTAATATAGGACCCTTATTTTGGAAATGCAACATTTGGTTAAAAATGGGCACTAAGTTTGGGGAGTCTATAATCTTAGATCCTATGTTGAATGTTGAAAATACTACCAATATATTCCTTACAATAAACTCGTGATTTATTCCATGTCAATAACATCTTCAAACAAAAATAAATAAAAAATAGATTATTTTGCAAATAATAACAATGCGATGGAGAAAAGTGGCATTGTAATCGATTAAAAATATAATTCAATACTACACCATACATACACGAATCCATTATTTTCATTCCACACACAATTGAGTTTCCAAAGATTTCCAACACCAATCTTTATAAGTTGATGCCATATGTTAAAAACTTATAGAGTGGGATATTTTCAAAAATTTATTTGTCTCCCTTTTTACTTCTCTTTATTTGTGATCGCGAAATAGAAAACAATAGAATCGTGTTTCTATTACCTTTGTAAGTGGTAAATAAATAATTATTCAAATAAATACAATAATAAAAATGCTACTAATAATTATTTAAAAAGAATATGTGCAAATTAAGTACAATTATATGTACTACAATATAAATATACTCCTAGCTTAGTTCAAGGGTGTCAAACAAAAATAGCCAATAATAGAATGAGCTGTTTAAGCACAATGTTTTTTAAGTTAAGAGTATTCTTATGTCTAAATGTGGTCAACTTAAGGCCTAACACGGTAATACCAAAGTTATGAAACTAAATGGTCACACATGCTCTATAACTCTATTACAATATTACATGGTTGAGAATGTAAATTGTGCATCTTCATTTTAATATAGGACCCTTATTTTGGAAATGCGTCATTTGGTTAAAAATAGGCACTACGTTTGGGGAGTATATAATCTTAGATCCTATTGCAAAAAAAAAAAACTTATTTTGTTCCTATAAGTCATTTTGAAGTATTCTGATTATAATGTGAATAAGAATGATATTAGAAAATATGAGTAATTATTATATACGGTATAAATAAAACCACGTCCATTTACATAAAATTCAAGTGGGTTAGACTCAACGAATTTGAAAGAAACATATATGATAATAAAATTAAAGAGTACATGATGAAAGTAAATGATGAAATTTTGCTTTTAGAATTAAATCTTTTCTAAATATAGTATGTAGGTTGTAGAGTTTAATATTCTCAGTATACATATAATGAACGTTTGAACTCAATACTATTGTAAGAATACGAAATGCTAGAATGAAATCCAATAAGTACATATAATTCATACAGGAAGCCAAAAGAATACAAAGCATGAATGTGAGAAAGATTCATTATAATGTAGGAGTTAGGAGTAATAATCAAACACATTTTATATTATTTATATGCATTCTCTATGCTTAAACATTACCTCTACATAAGTTAATTTATATCCATAAGAGTCTTATAGAAATATAATATTTTAAACCTACTGTTCACATGGAAGACACAAATTAGGATACACTAGATTCTATCATCCTTGGTTCTAAAGTTGGGATGCGTGTATGTATAATGGAATTTATATGTTATATGTTTTATACCTACACATATTTTCATGAATGCCAATAGCCTTCTATTATAGTTCATGATAAAATTTATTTTTTTGCTAATACATGTTCATTGTAAGTTTGTAACCCTTAACCTCAAATGCCCAAGGGGGGTGTAGACTCTAGAGCCTAGAAACACACGTTTTGCAAAGTGCGAGAGAGGAAAATGAAGGTTAGCTATCTAGATCTCAACCGTACAACATTGTAGAAGACTTGGTTTAGGTCATGTGGAGGAAATTTGGACTCATGAAGCCCCATAGATTGCGAGATCATAACATATTGGTACTCAACAAAGATCATAAAATTTCATCATATTCACCTTGAAGTGAGAATGCAATTATCATAGGTATTGGCGTGGATCGAAAAGTAGGTCCTTTGCTCAAAAGTGAATGGCATATCTTCGTCGCATCTTGGATGGAAGTAAGGTTTCCGGTAGAAAAACAAGTTCCAAAAGGTCCCTTCACACTTGGCCTTTGTTAAGAACGGACACTAAAACTTAAGACCTCCACAAAACTGGGGAAATCCCCTTTTCCTAGAAAAGGTGTCATCAATGAGGCTTGGGAAAGGGGCATGAATTATGGGCTCAATTAGATAATGGCCCCTCAAAGGCCTCATTAACTAAGACCACTTCTAAGTGGTGAAAACTAGAGAATCTTTCTAAATGAGGTGCTTCCTCAAGAATTGTCTACTAATGCTCAACTATGTTTTGTCTTCCCAAATATTAGCTAATATTTTTTTGTCCTCCAAGTTTTAGAGTGTGCCATGTGGGAATCCATGTAGGATTGGTAATTACTAAAGAACGAAGGTGTGGACACACACTCTTCTAAGGAGATAAGACCACCTTCTAACACCACCTCTAAGGCCAAGTGCGAACGTACCTAAATTCAAATACAACCGAACTAACAAAATTGAAAGCCAACGATGGATGAATGAGAAACTTCTGCTGAAAAACCATGTATTATTTTAATTTTTCCAAGATAGAACATCATTGCAAAATAATCCAAGACCTAAACTATTAAAAAAAAATTCCTTTCTTCGTGGGCCATGGGAAAGCATGCCCCATGTTTGAAAAACCAGAAACAAGACCTGCCGACCGGGCGGGGGGACGGCCGACCGCCTTGGAGGCCGGCGACCGCATCAGATGGCCAACAACCGCCCTCGCGACCCCGTCGGACGGCCGCCGTCGGATCCGTCGGCCGCAGTAAATCGGTCGGCCGCGATGGACCGGCCGGATCCGACAGCCGCGATGGATCTGTCGGCCGATTGGGCGGCCTGGATCGGTCGCCATCGCGGGCATCGGATTGGCCGACCGATCGAGGCCGACCGATGGCGGAATTGACCGCTGCCGACCAAGATCGGACGGCCGGGGCCAGCGGACGAATGCCGACCGGCCCCGATCGGCATAAATAGCCGACCGGGGGCTCATTTCCCTTCACTCTGGTGTGCGCCCTGGTCGCTGTGGTTTTCCATGTCGACTGCGCTCCTCGGAGTCCCCTCTTGATAACTGACCCCTTTTTTTGCAGTTTTTTTTCTTGTGGCTGAACAATATGCCGAGGGAACGACGTACTAGTGCACCCAAGGGCAAGGCCCCGGAGATGGACTGGGTAGCAACTGATGATCCAAATCGTGTCACCGAAGATGGATGGGAAGATGAACCGGCGAGAATTTGGAATTGCACCATGTGCAAGCGATATGTGAAGATGAAACACCTCATGAAGTTATGGCCAAGAAATCAAGCGATTATATCGGGGCCACGACACGAAGGTCTAGCCAGCAGTTGCACAAGTCAACATTTCACGCTTTGATATCATGAAGTGACCATTGCCGTTGGAGTACGGAATACTAGGCCGGAAATCATGTTATATTCCAACATGGCTATGGTTTGGGCAGAAATCGTTCTACATAAGAACGTGAATTGGAGCACCGTGGCAGGTTTGAATGTTGCCGAATTGGATCGGAGCAATGATTTCATACCAACTAGTTGGCTTGGACCCAGTGATTGTATGCCCCTTTGGTCGAATCGGACATATACGGAGATGTCGGAAGTTCAAGATGAAGAAAGTACACCTCCAAGGAGATATGGAGGTCAAACTTGAATTTCTCAAGATACACCTCCGAGGGGATACGAGGGTCAAACAGAACATCAACAAGATACACCTCCGAGGGGATACGAGGGTCAAACTGAACATCAACAATATACACCTCCGAGGGGATATGGGGGTCACACAACAGATAATTATAATCGCAGCAATAACAGGGGTATGGTACCAATATCTTTTGGCATAGGAAGTGGTGGGTATTATCCCGGTAGCAATATATACGGTCCAGGAACCACTACTCCTGAGACATATAGGACAGAGCATCCAAGGGATACGTACCAATCCAGAGGCCAACACGATACAAGTCCGAATGCTGGAGGAAGATATATGCCAACATATCCTCGGGATACATACGAGTCAGGAGGCCGATACGGTGGAAGGAGTGCTCCGGAGAGCTATACGTAACATATCCTCGGGAATCTAACGATGTCCCCGGCCAATATGGTAAAGGTACCAGTAGTCCAGAGTACCATATCCCAACACATCCAAGGGACACATACGAGTCTCGAGGCCAGTATGGGAGAGGACCTAACATTCGAGAAAGGTACTCCACAACGTATCCTACTGGATCATACGATGCTCACAACCAATACGGTAGAAGACCTGAGGTTCCAGATAGCTTTAGACCAACGTATCCAAGAGATACGCATGATCATCACGGCGAGTACGGTAGAGCTATTACCAATCCCGAGTACCGTACTCCAAGTCAAGCAAGAGATGAATACGAGCCCAGTTGGAATTACCCGAACAAGGATCGTGAAGAGCATAACACTCAGTACCCATATCCTGGGTATAGCCAATATGCATATGGGAGTAACAACACTCCCCCGCCACCATTCCGAACTCGTGAAGAAGAAGATGCAGAGTTTGAAAGACAACTACGAGAGGCAACAATTCAAAGTCAAGCGGAGTACATCCGCAAGCTTGAAAATGATCGTATTTACGACGAGCAGCGCTTGTATGATGCTTATTCGCGAGGGCGGTTCTCGAACCAAGCAGGGCCAAGTGGAACACATGATGATAAGGACTAGGATGCAAAGTAATTATACATTTACATATAGGCATGTTGTAATGTACTGTACATAGATGTAGTATTTGGATGAGAACTCTATTCTCCATATGGTAGAGGTCATTTTTTAAGACCTTCTTAACCATGTTTTGTTGGTAAACGGACATCATATGAATGATATAAGGAATGTAGGACCATGACCTATATTACACATTTATTTGAGTAAATATGGTATGATTCCTTTTATTAACCACTAAGAATTTTAGTGTTTTTGGAAGCTTGAAAGTTGAAACCTCCTGCTCAAAACTACGATTTCCTACGTCTATGTACTCTCGGAGTATGTACGAATTATTTTTATCTATTTAATACATTCAACCGTAAGATCGTGAACCGAAGCCTATTTTAAGTTACTATTTTAAAAAGTGACCTTAGGATGTTTATCATTTGCGAGATCCTAACATCCAAATTTTGTTTAAAACTTTATTTGGGATTTGCTCCGGAGGCAGTGTCTCCACGGTGCAAAGGGGGAGTTGGAGATTATTACCAACAAAATTTTGGTCATATTTTTCCCATGTATGTAATCAAGTGTAGTAAATTCATGCAAAATTTGGGAGCCTCATTCCTCTTGATTGACATTCATGCAAGTTATTTTCTTAAAGCAGGTCCGAAAACAATACTATAGTAAAACATACACGTCGTTACGTATATTTCGTATTATAAAGAACTTAAAGTGGGTTATGTGAGTGTAGGAGTTTGTGATTTTTGAGGTAACTTATTTCTAAAAGTTTTCCATAATCTAAAATTTTGACAAATTTTGAAATATATAATTCATAATTTACTAATACATTTTGAGCTTGTGTTGGTAATTTCTGGAGGCTGCCACTGTAAAATTGGTAAATATTATGACTTAAATATTTTTGGAATTTCAGTAATGATCGGCTTATAAACATATTAGAAGAAAAATAGAAGATAAATCGCTAATTTTGAATTATCCAACCAACACTTAAAAATTGAATCAATAGGTTTTTTTGGGCTTTACCCCAAAGGCCTCATCCAAATGGTGCAAAGGGGCAAAATATTATAATAAACATAAGTGTACTTGGTGGGCCAAAATTTGAAAGGCATGCAATACATTTGAAACAAAGAGTATTGTTGGAGTGAAAATAGAACATGCATACTAATTCATAAACTATAATAAAACCGATATGAGTAAAACAAATTCTACGTTTTCCTATTCGTAATTCGTCCGAAAATGCTCATGAGGCGTGGGCCAATGAAACATTTCGCTAAAGCGTGAGATGATATGGGACAACCCTCCAGCGCCGTCACGGCTCTCGTTGCATACTCTATCCATGTAAAGATGGAAAGCTTGTGCAAGGTCTTGATTGGAGAATACCGAAGTATTTCGGTTTCCACGTTGCAAGCTCTCGTACGCCGTAGACATGGTCATCCCATTAATTCTTTGTGCTATGCGGGCCGTGGCAAACTCCTCCGAAGCAATCGAGTATTTTGGAATAACCTGTAAATCCTCACCCGCTTTGTACAAGAACGCCACTCGTGGATCTACCCAATAACGTTTTCGCAGGGTCTCCACCATGTCCTCACGTTTTGTGAATGTATAAAGGGATTGCATTGGTTCCTGAACCGTTGTGGAAAAGCCCCAATCGCATACTCCGATATACACTCGTGATTCATCAGCAAGGAAGTGGAGAAGGATATTATCTAGAGATATATCGTTATGGAGGTGGTGGCTCTTGTCGACCTCGTTCATGATATGCAACAACGCCCAAGCAAGCTCTGTCCGTTTTTTACGAAATCGAATCAGTTGATGAGCCCAAATAACCTCGTCATCGGGGTGATTCCCAAAGTTCAAATGTACAAAGACATCGTCACCATAATCCATATCGCGGTTCAGCATCTCTCGAATAGTCCCGCCATTCCACCAAAACGCATAGCCTTGATTCTTCACTGGATGAATGGCCACAAAGCGGATCACACCAGGGTGTCTAATCCTTATCGCCATAGACTCATTCATATGCTCCAATTTTGCCAACTCCGGTCGTGTCAACAAGTGAATGGAAGTTTTTGCAGCAAATTCCCAAAATGGTTCAATGCCTGCAACACCTTCAAAGCGAACTTTGATAATAGTAACATACCGTCCCTTCAACCTCGTGTTGTCAACTCGTATGATTTGGGCTGTATCCGGAATAGTAACCAAATGAGTCAATCGCATGGTTTGAGTTTGTCGTCCCTCAATGGATTGCCACCATGTTCCAGAGCCTCGACGGTGTGAATTCTTTGAAAATGCCCTCATTTGGGCAGAAAAACAATCAGCCCTATTCACCACGTCAACAAAATCCTCATCACCCTCCCGAAACATCCTTCCATATTTGGCTATTACAACCTTGGGATTCCACAGTGCATCCTTCATTCTATTATCCATCCACCACATGAACCCCCGTTTCTCTGTCTCTGCTACCCACCTCGGATGCTGAAGCACTTCTATCATGAGTTCTCTAATTTCGAGCTTGAACTTCTCGATGCCCTCCTCCTGATATCTCACATATTTGCTTTCCAATGCTCGAAGATCATTGGCCTCATAGAATTTGACGGTAAATTCTATCAAGAATGCCTTACAAGCGTCACCCGGGACCTCATGAGCGTCGAACTTCTCAAACAAGTTGGCTACACCAGCCTTCCTCTTCTTCTCCTTTGGCATCTTGATCCCAGAAAAGGAAATATGTAAAGAAAGTGTAATAAGTTTTTACAAAAACTTTTCAAAAAAAAACAACGAAAACTCCCCCTGTATAATAAGTCACTTCCTTCCTCCAAAAGACAAGGAGCCAGTGGACAGGAATTACAAGAATTCCCAGCCAGAGACACTCCGCATCCTCTCTTCGTGAGAAATGG
Source organism: Bryum argenteum (assembly GCA_037043015.1). Lineage (NCBI taxonomy): Eukaryota > Viridiplantae > Streptophyta > Bryopsida > Bryales > Bryaceae > Bryum > Bryum argenteum. The sequence continues at coordinate 28,164,115 of CM073321.1, read as the reverse complement.
AGAAAAGAAGTGGAGGAAATGGAGACTGGTCGGCCTTTTCTAGCGGCGGACGGCCGGCCCTGGATCCGACGGCCGATCCGTCGCCTGGCCGCCCGATCGGACGGCCCGCCCGGATGGCCGACAGCCGATCCGTCTGGCCGACTGATCCGTCGGCCGCGGCCGCCTGGCCGACCGATCCGTCGGCCGCGCCCGGATCCGACGGCCGTCGGGCATGCGGACGGCCCGCCCGCCTGGCCGACCGATCCGATCGATCGGACGGCCCGACCGCCTGGCCGACCGATCCGTCGGCCGCGCCCGGATCCGATGGCCGTCGGGCATGCGGACGGCGGCCCGATCCAACGGCCCGCAAGCGCTTACAAATGATCCAACGGCCAGGATTTGCTGCGGTCGGCCGCCGTCCGATCTGACGGAGCGACCGGAGGTCGGTCGGCCAGACCGGGGATCAAACTTTGACGGCTGAGATGTGGCCAGGTGGATGATCCAACGGCCCCAGAAGTTACCAGGGACCGGGGTAACTCGCATTTACCCCCCCCCCCCCGGACCATGGTCCGGACTATGGTCCCGGTCGACATAGTCTGGACTACGTCCGCGGACTAGGTTTACCCCGAATGTCGACCGATTTGACAACCCTGATATTAAGGAGGGAGCTCTCCCTTCCCTTCTTTTGCTCAATTGATTTATAATTTGTCTGGTAGGTTGTGTGGTTATATATAGTGGAACTTGTGAACTTTAGTCCAAAAATGGCAATTTCCTTGCCCAAAAAATTGGTTGTGAGAATCTAAATTGTGTTGCATGCTCTTGTTTTTGGTGTGGGCCTTGGATTGGAATGTTTGTGCCTTGCTTGCCTTTGCTGATTTAAATGATTAGATGCTAGCACACACTAAGAGTAAGGATAGTGCAGAAGTGCTTCCCAACCTTTATGCTGAATTTACAAGTTTAAGTTAAAAATTCGGGAATTTGGGACCAAGCGCGGAAGCTCTGCCCAATTTAACTCCGAACTTCCGAGTTTATGTTGAGGAGATTTGCTAGGGTTGCTAGGTTGTCCATTGCTTGGAAGATCGTTTTGCTTGCACCCCCCCCCCACGGCCCGACTTGTCAGTTAGAACCGAAACACCGGGATTTAACCTCACAACCCCAAGCACATTCCTCAATCCTCCAGACCGCAGCAACAAGATCTCGTTGCTTTGCACTTCCAATGATTAGCATTGGGACTGGATATTCTGTTTGACTTAGAGTCACGTCGTCATTGCTGTTGGAGACGTCGTCATCCGTTAGTGCAACCTTAGACCGATCCGCGAGCGACCGAAGATCCGATCTACTAATGAGGAGCGGGTCTCCAATCGCACTGTACCCAAAGAAGACGATGAGGAGTGGGTCCTTGGGAATGGCAGAGTGACCAACAACAGCATCGATTTTCTACACGACGTCAGAAATTGTGTCTACGAAGTGCAGTGGAAGTACGCCTTGTTGACATCAACCTCCTTCGTCGCAACCTGTACGCTGTATAGGTTTCAACGATTGTGCTGAATATGGGCGGCGCAACCCCGTTCTTCGACTTGTCCGTCGTTGGATTCATTGGGTTGATACGTCCGTTGAGCCACTCATTCTCGTCTGTATATTTCTTCAGGTCTGTCTAGATGTTGCGTACAACAGAGGCATAGAAATGGTGTTCCTTCGCCAATGCGTCCCGGTCAGTATCCGGGTATGGCGACCAGCTTGCATACTTGCAGGGAAGCAGATACTTCTTTAATTTGTAAAGAAGCACGTTCATGATCACACAATCGAGCTTCTTCTCACGGCACCAGTCCTGAAGAGTGAGCTTGTCCTTGGTCTTGTTGTTGGACTTTATACATACATCATCATCATCATCCTCGTCGTCATCCTCCTCCTCGTCATCATCATCATCGTCGTCCTCCTCCTCGTCATCATCATCATCGTCGTCCTCCTCCTCGTCATCATCATCATCGTCGTCCTCCTCCTCGTCATCATCATCATTGTCGTCCTCCTCATCATCATCATCATCATCCTCGTTGTCATCCTCCTCATCATCATCATCGTCATCCTCCCCATCCACGTCATCCTCCTCGTCATTGTCATCCTCATCATCATCCTCAGCCTCATCGTCATTTTCATCGTCATCATCATCCTCATCGTCATCATCATCGTGATCATCATCCTGATCATCATCATCCTCGTCTTCATCTTCATCATCATCCTCATCGTCATCATCGTCGTCATCCTCAACATTGTCATCTTCATCGTTATCATCCTCGTCATCATCCTTCTCGAAGTCATCCTCATCGTCATCCTCATTGTCGTCATCTTCATCGTCTTCATCCTCATCATCATCGTCTTCATCCTCGTCTTCCTCATCGTCGTTATCCTCCTCATCGTCGTCATCCTCGTCGTTATCCTCCTCATCATCATTATCGTCATCCTCCTCATCATCATTATCGTCATCCTCCTCATCGTCGTCATCCTCCTCATCGTCGTCATCCTCCTCATCGTCGTCATCCTCCTCATCGTTGTCATCCTCCTCGTCATCATCATGCTCATCATCATCATCATCCTCATCGTCATCATCATCCTCATCATCATCATCATTCTCATCATCATCCTCATCATCGTCGTCATCATCCGCTATAAGAAAACCATCGAAATTTAAATGTCTTACATAAGACATCTAAAGTCGATTAAACGTCTTAAAAATGATTTTTAGACTAAAAGTTGGGTTAGTGTCTAAGAAGACATCAAGAAGACATTTGAAATATAAGAAGATGTCTTGGAAAACATGACGTGTCAAGGTAAACTTGTGATGGTAAGAAGTGGATCACGTGGAGGACACATCAGCGCCATGTGGACGAGCAGTGCCACATGACGATGAATTTCATCCTGTTGTGGAGTTTTCCGTGGTCAATTAAATCGTGACATGGCGGCGCCAAAATCCAACGCAAATCCGGGAAAAACTGACGTGGCACCCAGGAAATCTGATGTGGCATCGGGGAAAATTCGACGTGGCATGTCACGTCAGCATAGTTTTAACTGCTTTTATATTGAAATAATGGTCATAAAAAACATTGAAAGACATCTAAGGATGTCTAATGAGACCTTTTACAATGTCTACGGTGATGGGTTTGGTAGTATAAGCACGTCGTCGGAGTTGTCCACTTAGACATTGTAGTGATTACTTTTCATATTGCACAATGTCTTAAATGATGCTTTGGAGGATGTGTATAGGATGCTCTCTGTGGTCTTACAAAATGTTTTATGAGATGTTTTATATGATGTTTTGAAGATGTTTGCGAGGATGTTTTGGAGGTGTTTTTTGTGATATTTCACAAAATGTTTTATAGGATGTCTCCGAAGACGATGTCCCTCTACGATGTCTCTCTACTACCATCGCTTGCGGTCGATACATCTACATGTTCAATAAGTCAATATCGACTGCATTTAAACAAGGGGTTTGTAAAGGCAAAAAATTGTGATTTAGTTTCATTTAATTGCACTCTCTAGGTTGATATAGTTTTCATCATGACCTAGATATCAACACAGTTAGACGTTCTTGCGGACATCTGCTTAGACATTCAGGGAGACATCCTTGATGACATCCTTGAAAACATCCTTGAAAACATCCTTGAAAACATCATCGAAGAGATCCTTGAAGACATCCTTTAAAACATCATTAAAGACAATGTCATAAGCATCCATGCAGACATCTGTTCGCGGCCTCAGAACGTGTTTTGTCGCCTCTTTGAAGTTGTGAAAAAACAGCAAATCACTTACTTTGGCATACTTCTTCAATGTTCATGTGTTCTTTAAGCTTTTCTTACCACCGTACGGGGCCTTAATCCCTCATGTTCCACCCTACAAAACAGAATTCAATCAACACAATTAGACATCCTTTTAGACATCTTCATAAACATGCTTTAAGACATCCCTGTAGACATCATCATAGACATGTGATGACATTTTCAGGTTATCAACCACAACTAATCAAGCTTCAAAGTTCTTTCCACAACAAAGCAGATATTGTAAGTCATAGAATCTCTTCTATAACAAGTTTTAGGATTTCTTCCATAACAAATCAAATACTACAAGTCCTAGGGTTTCTTGTACATGATGCTTTTCAAATTTAATAGCTTTCAAGTTTCATGGCTCTCTCTACAACTACTATTCTCTTATTCTACTTAACTATAATTTTAAAATGAATGGAAACAATTTGAAATCCTCTACACTTCAAACACTAATTCCTTAAAAAAACTAAGGCAGAAATGAGCTTTGTCCAACCTCTACTTCTACTTAAAAGTCTCATGACCTAATTATGGCGGCGGCAGCAAGTTTTAACTACATGAAGAAACAAACCCTAGCCTCTACACTCTAAACACTAACTCCTTCAAAAAATGAAGGCAAAAATGAGCTTCGTGTAGCCTCTACTTCTACTTAAAAGTCTTATGACTAAACTATGGCGGCAGCAACAAACCCTAGTCGCCTTTGTTCATTTACTGAAGTCGATGAAAATCATCCCAATAACATAATGTCTTCTAAAATGTTTTATAAGACATCTATTTAGATGTCTACGAAGACATTGCATAGACATTGTATGACATGTACTCTCGTCCGACGTGGACTTTTGTTTACCATGTAGATAAACAACTGTAAAATATAAAATTAATGAAATATCCACGTATAATTTCGTTCATAAATATGCAAAAATTGCCGTATATATTTAAATAACTATATTTGCTAACCAAATTTTTTTACTAATTAAATAATAATTGAATAATAATAATCTAATATTTTACTTTTTAATAATAAATATTTTATAATTTTTTGATTTTATTAAAATATTTTTATAATATTTATTATTAAAATATTCTCAAATATTCACATGATATATATTTAAAATTAAATTATAATATTTAAATATTATTATTAAAATTGGACCAATGAAAAAATCTGAAATTACAAGATTAATATTATTAAATTCAAATTTTGATATATTTAATAGTACAAAATAAAAATATAATGCACATATAACAAAAGAGTATTTAAAAGGATGAAGTTCTTTTTTTTTGTTCTCCTCCAAACCACTGCCCATTATCATGTTTTTTATTACAATTGGGCTACTTTCTACCCTCGTACCGATAACTTTCAGAATTTTTTACTTGGTGAAACCATAATTTTTTGCCAACGTGGCAGTTTCATGTCTAACGGGATGTCTTAATAAACAACTTATAAAACATCCACGTATCTTTGAATGTCTTCAAGTCATCCTATACTCCTACTTGAAGACATCTTCAAATCGACAAGATATCTTCCCATGTTACAAGACATTTTGCAAGACAGCAAGACATCTTGAAAGTGATCTACCCAAATCTTAAAGCGTTTAAAGATCGATGGTTTTCTTATACTGATCGTCATCGTCATCATCGTCGTCATCCTCATTATCGTCATCCTCGGTGTCATCATCCTCGTCATCATTCTTGTCATTATCATCCTTGACGTCATCCTCATTGTCGACATCCTCATTGTCGTCCTCCTCATCGTCGTCCTCCTCATCATCGTCATCCTCATCATCATCGTCGTCCTCCTCATCATCGTCCTCCTCGTCATCGTCGTCCTCCTCATCATCATCGTCCTCCTCATCATCATCGTCCTCCTCCTCATCATCGTCCTCCTCCTCATCATCGTCCTCCTCATCATCGTCGTCCTCCTCCTCATCGTCGTCCTCCTCCTCATCGTCGTCCTCCTCCTCATCGTCGTCCTCCTCATCATCGTCGTCCTCCTCCTCATCGCCGTCCTCCTCATCGTCGTCCTCCTCAACATCGTCCTCTTCATCGTCGTCCTCATCATCCTCGTCCTCATCACTGTCGTCCTCATCATCGTCGTCCTCATCATCGTCGTCGTCCTCCTCCTCCTCGTTGTCAGCATCATCATCATCATCGTCGGTGTAATAGTGGGTATGGCGGGCAATATTATGGATATGGTCAGGGTTGTCTCGTTCAACAAACTGAACACGACACTGAACACAATATGTCAGACACACAACACACCCTTTGTTCGAGAATATACATATTCCTAAAATATTCTTAGTATATTCTAGAATTTGTCACATATTCTTGGATATTCGAGCATATTTCATCCAAATTGTATAACATACCGTAAACATGACAAACACGACGGACACGGCAATCACGACAACTTGACAAACATTGTCAAAAATGTGTCGAATAAGACAACCTTGGATATGGTTGTTGCTTTCACCCTACACTCCATTCCTACAAGCTTTGAACATCATATCTCAAGTTTTCATTTGATGGCAAATCGTACTATCACACTTATCATGTTGTGCTCCACGTAAGTACCTCAAGCACTTATAAAAATCATCATGTAATCAACGACCATTGTAAACCTCTTTGCATCACTTCATTGATTGGTCAGCAAATGGACAGCAGAGCTTCGAAAGTCAAAGGAAGAGGTGACATAACATATAAGACCAATGACGAGAAGGCGGCGTCAAGCCGTTTTGTGACACTGAATGGAAATGGCATCGCGGAAGGATGGCATGCGATAGGTGTGCTAGTATCTCGTGGATGGAAGCTCTGACAATCGCCGGAGTTACGGTAGTCGTGGAAAGATTTTCCGCAAGAGTACATTTAGGTGGGGTAATTTGGGCTGCATGGTCGAGTGCAACAATGCAACCGTGCTATCGAGGCTCCACTACAGGGTATTTAGCCATATTCTTCCTGACCCATTCTTGTTAAATTTAGATTCTTGTTAAATTTAGTGTTGAAGCGCATTTAGTGTTGACTCATTCTTGTTAAATTTGATCCATTCTTCTTAAATATGACCCATTCTTGTGAAAATTAGTGTTGAAGCGCATTTTGAGATTCAATATAAAGGTGTAAGTTGTCATAGCATGAGGAAGGGTGAATGTGCATAACTACATCTTTCTTTTTAATCAAAATTGATTCTTTAGCAAAGTTCGAATGTGATTTGTTCACTTTGAGACCATAAATATAATAAGAAGTGGAGGAGAGAATAATGGGTCATCCTCAAACCCTTTTAAAAAAATTGAAAGAGCATTACATGGCATTACATGGCATGGCCCAATTTTAACTAGTTCTCACTTATGCCCCAAAATTGCTCAAAACAAAATCTAGTATATACGGCACATAGTTTGTTTTGTTTTGTTTTGCAAGTGACATTATGATCTTGGAAACAATCAACCAAATTGGATTACATATCGTATCATTGAAGGCTAGGTTTTTGGTAGAAGTGTGGGTAACAAATCACAATTCGAATTGGACCAACATATCCCGAAATATTGGATTTCCAAGTAATTATGGCCCCCAAATCACTATAAATCACAAAAATAACCTACTATTAAAACTACCGGGAAAACAAGAGAGACATGGTCAAAATTTAAGTGGGTGAGACAATGCCACAAGAGCATATTAGTCCTTGCCCTCTTTGTATTTGAAGCCTTAAAGTATTATGAATCCAAATGAGAATATGTAAATTGCATTTGAATCGTAATCACCCAAATTTCTGGGGTAATCATTTCAATTTTCAAATTTTTATTATTTACAGATATAGAGCTTCTCTGAGCTTAAAAAAGAATATGGGAAGTAATTGGGCTTTTCGTCGTTAAAGTAGTTTTAAAGCAAGAGACATTAAAGTTTCATCTATCTTCCACATGTTTTTTCTTTTGAAATTTGTCAATGTAGTCAGTGAGATGTTGCATAGTGACTTTTACTATGCAGCAGCATTAATTAATTGATCTCGGTCTTCTCAGGCCACATGGACCCCCTTTAGGAGGTGCCACATGGACCCCCTTTAGGAGGTGCCACATGGACCCCCTTTAGGAGGTGCCACATGGACCCCCTTTAGGAGGTGCCACATGGACCCCCTTTAGGAGGTGCCACATGGACCCATGAGTGCACTTTAATTACAATAAAATTATTATCTAAGGCCAGCCCCAACCTGTTCGTACTTGCTCCAAAGAGGAAGCAAGTATAAATAATATGGTATGAATCCGCTCCCCTAAGACCCCCCGCTCTCAAGACCCCTTCCAGTTGGACCCTCCCATACCCCCTCTTCTCTGGTTTTTAAGCCGTGCTTTGCGGCCCGCATTCCAAGGGCTCTTTCGGAATTTTGGGACATAGACCTGCCACACTACATGATTAGAGATCACAGTAACTTCTTCCTTTTTAATAAATTTTTCAACCAAGACCACAACATGTATTTCTTACACAAGGGGCATCCATATACACATAGTAAATAACCCCATGAAGAATAAAAAGTGGTGACGTTGTCAAGTTTATTATTACAATTAGCACTATATTATATTTCTTCACTTGAGTACTCTTCATTCTTACTTAGGTTATGGCCATATTCTTTGCGCCACATAATTTGACAACATGCAGATAAATTTGACAATATGCATGTTTTAATTGTATTCTAGAACTGTTCCACATACCATATAAGTAACAATTTGCATGATGGATTAGCACTACTAGTCTCTTAGAGTTTGCCCGCACATACTCGACTCAATATACTCAGAGCTTATCAAGTCACCCTAAACGTAACGTTGACCGTCTCCCAACCCAAGAAGAAGATAAGCATCAACTGAAATGGTCCTACGTCCAACACATATCCAACAGCTCAAATCTAACATAGCACAACAAATTAAAACTTAAAGATTCTCAAAAACTGAACCATTTACCCAAACCACCTTTCTACAGCACGGTAAAGATTTGCAATTTCATGGGCTTCAAAATATCCTTGGTTTTTGTGAGGACAAGGACATAATATCGTGGTTGCTACTGGCCCACAACTCAAGAACCATATGCAACCATGTGAAGTAATGATCGTAAAATGCAATATGGGTCAGGTAAAACGATGTGCAAAAAGGGATATAATGGCATTCGTTCAATAACGTGAACAAAGTGAACGTGACTTTTTGATTGTGATCTGAAGCCCAAACAGTATCTATCGTAGCTCACTGCTTCGTTCGCGACTACGCACCCACACCAGAGACTCTTCCTATACTGCCCGCAGTGGATCAATGGTTCTGTTTGATGAGTATACTAAATCATAATGACCTTCCACATGATTTTACTACAGGGATCGAAGCAGCGTGGTGACGTTCGATTCCTTAATCAGGGAAGACCACCCCATGAGCCATAGCATTATCATGTGGTGAATTCAGTAAGCAAGACAGCGAAAAACACTGAAATGACAGACCTCATCGTTAGAATTCTATCGTACATGCATGGAAACTTTCATGCATTGAAGGCCTTCGTCGTACACCAAAACACCGAACCTTGACATTCCACAGTACCATTCTTACATGGACTCTGTCTTCAAATCACCGAAGTCGATGTCCTCTGCGGACAGGATGAAAAAAAAATCTTTCACTCCAAGCTAACGAACATAGCCACAACTGAAACTTCGAATTGAAGACCTATTATTTGATAGGCATAAAAGAATACAAATGACACAGACGAAGCCAACCAATTGGACGGTTAAGAGGCAAACATCAGCTTCTTAGATAAGGTACTTACCAAGGCCATCTTTATCAGGAGATCGCAGAAATGCATCAGGTGTCAAGAACGGCGATCCAGAAAAACTCCCAAGGTGTCCCAAATCAATATCACCTGGAGAAAGTCATGGCTTGTCTGAATATAGAATTGTGATCGAGCGACTAAGACGCAATTTCACCCGGGCTGCTCAATGTCCAACTGTCTAACAGTTCCCTGATATAAATACACCATATACAAAAGCATCTGATAAAAGTCATAGCAGTAAATCTACTTCACTGTAACAACAGTCTCTAAAAGGAAGAATCATTCATATCAAGATTGACCAAGAAATATACGTCGATCCTCTTCCCAACGTTCTTGAAGAATTAGAATAGTACTGACCTGCACTGTTAGTGAGTTCTGCTGTCAAATCTGACAGACTAAAATTTCGTGGAAGCTGCCCGAGTGAACCAAGTGATTCTCTATGACTGGTAACATCTGTGTCGTGAGAACTCATAGGCAGACCCCCGATACCATTTTGGTTATGTGCATCGTTTGAGGCAAATGTACCGTCCATACCCATGGATGTTTGTAGTCCCATGCCCATACCAGACATGTCTGTTGGGCCCATATTCCCAAATGGAAATGAGCCTCCAGCCATGCCTCCTGGAGTAGATCCCATGGAGCCTAATGAAATGTCGCTTCCACCTGACGAAGCAGTGCCTAGTGACATATCCCCCAGTCCACTGGAACCACCAGAAAAGTATTACGATGAATACGAGAAGATCGATTCCACGCCATCTATGTACAAATCAAGCCGTGTCCTACATGAGAAATGGTAGTTTAAATCGCATGGTGATATGGATCATGCTGAGGACTTACTTTGTCCCATCATTTTCATGAGAATGGTAGCCGTCAGGCATAGCAGGGCTTCCATTTATCAGCGGAGAGTTTGGAGGAGGCATTACAGCTATGGGTTGCATGTGCGGATGTCCAGTGGCGACCCCAGCTGCCCCTGATTGCAATGGATATCCTATTGGAGTGTGATGCACTGCAGTTCATCGAAGAAGAACTGTTAGTGATATAGCAATTCTGCAGGCGACTTAGAATACTCGCAGCGTCACGTGAAGCGCAGTCCAGGCGACCACAAAATCGACTAGTCATACATCTGAACGTCCATACGTAACAAATATTAGCTTCTAAGACGTATCTACGTTGAAAGATACGAGCCGAGCAACAGGTGAGCATCCGAAGCTGAGGGTCGACACAGAGACAATTGGATAATAAAAATGGATCCTATAGAAATAGAGGGGCGAGTATGACGCTGCATGTCGCACACAAAGACTTTGAAACCGTACTTGGAGCAGGATGCACACCACTTTGCATAGAAAGTGGAGTTTTTGAAATTAGGCGCATCTTCTGCATCAGCTGCACTTGCTGCTCGAGTAGGTGGTTAAACAGCACAATCTGCTTCTTGAGTTTCAGTCTAGTATAGTATGCTTTGAAAAACTCTGGATTCTGCTCCTCAAGCTTCTGCCACACTGTATAATAGGTCGCAGACAGAAACCTACTTAGTAACCACTGGGATGCGTCAACCTTTGATACTTCTCAAGCGCGAAGAGAGGACAATTGATACCTAAAAGACTCGAATCAAGTAGTAAAAACAAAAATAAGCTTGATAATGTATTAGCGTCGGCAAATGCAATAAGAAAATGCTCACCGAGACTAGTAAAGCCAGGTTCAATCTTAGCTTGGTATTGCAACGTGGTAATGACCTCACTTTGATTCATATATAGTTGAAGACACCGCTCAATCAAATTTTGCACCTGAAATGACGAACTCACAGTGTAATTTCAAGCCATGCAAAGTACTGCTTGCAAGAAGTAGCAGACAACATTCGTCACTTTCAGTAAACAAGGTATTTGCAAAGCTTCAGAGTCGAATCCCCCTGAATTCAAGCTGATATGATGTCACAAGAAATAATCACCTTACATTACACTTGTCACAAGTGCGCAAAATAAGGCATAGAAGCAGGACATACTGCTTAGGTTTGCTGCTTGCTTTGAAAATACATATTCGTATTCGAAGAGAATGGGCCGAGCGGCAGGAGGTATGCTCAGAACAAGAATTTAAATGAACGATATCATACCAACTGTATGTCTTCGCAAGAGATTTTCCTCCCTTCATTGTTAGGACCTGGTTCAGAATTGTTGCTTGGCGCGCCCGACTTGATAGTGGCCTGTGGCTGCGGCGGCTGGTTTTGATGTTGCTGCTGTTGTTTCTCCTGAGGATGGTGATGTTGCTGTTGATTATGGACATGCGGTTTCTGTTCCAAGACTTGCTGCGCCTGAGGCGAGGATGAACCGGTGGATTGACCTTGCGAAGTTGCGTTCTAAACATCATAATCATAATCATATTCACCCGATTTAGGCATCAAAATTCTCCACATCATGCACTCGAACCCTCCCCCTAAACCCCGCAAGAACTCCGAGTACTCCGCAGAATAAAGGCGGCATCACAAGCAGGCGCACAACCAAAGGCTTTGACAAACATAACGGAACCCCAATACATATGTTACTTTCACCTTGTTGTTATTGTTGATGATTCCCGCTGGCTTCTTGTCCTCGGGCTCCTGGTGGCCAATATGACTACCATGGTTGGATGGCATGCTGTTACTGGTTGCGTCCGTAACCCCAGCCATGACGCTGTTGCAAGAGATTTCACAGCTACTACGACCGCGTAGCATCCATACATATCAAGCGGAAAACAAATAGGGAGGAAAGAAACAAAAGCACCGAAAGCGCCTTGCCCGCACACCAGTAGAAAAGGGGCTAGAGAGAAGAAAATCAGGGAAAAAAAAAAAAAAAAAAAAAAAAAAAAAAAAAAAAACACTTGACTTCACCGTCAGTAACAACAAGAATAGTCTGCAACAGATTGGAAAAGGAACAGCAACTGCATGAAGCAAACAAAATGGCGAAAGGTCAAGCCCACCCTTCGTCGCACCCCACAACCTTACCGTACCTCCATAACCACTGAATACTGCAGCACTGCTCTCTAACTTTATCCCCCATTCTCTGATTAGGCTATTCCCTCTCGTGTCAAACGGCAAGTTGAAATCGTAAGTCCAGGCATTGTTTATAGCAAACACCATACTGAAATAACTCATAAACGTCGGGCCCATTACCGTGGGTTATGGGCATTTTCTTCAAGACCGATTCTTGCTCAGTGAGTCACCTCGTACCTTATTTTCATAGATGTAAGCGAGTATCTCTATCCATGAACCCCTAATGTCGACTAGCCCCAAATCAGCTTCAAAACAGTCAAAGAGTCTCAACTGCCAAAAACTACCCTCTTCTGATGTAAAGTGAAAATCTTCAGATATTGAAGTACTTTTAGGTATAAAACCGCAGGATCTAGTATGTAACTTGTATGTATATATGTATATCAAATCTCATACTCAAATTCCATCCCATTTGTGAGATTATAATATTCAAAGTTGGAGAAATGGTTTTTTACTCTTGTTGTAGAAAGGGTAACTAGTTTTCAGGGTGCCAAAAAGATCATATCTCGTAAAAATTTTGATATAAGGCTCTTCGCATATTTATTCCTGAGTGAGTTGGGAACATGTTTATGCAATTCTTACCCTCTTACAACCTATAAAACCTAAAGAAAGCCATGATTATTGACATGGAGGTATGCTAAAAGTCAACTACAAAGGCTAATCTTTGACAATAAAAATGGCATGTGAAGAATAATTGAATCGAAGATTCCAACAATGACATCATGCCTTAAAGTTTTATTTACATGTACGCATAAAAAAACCTTGAAATAATGTAAAATCATAATTTTCATGAATTTTTGAGGTTTTTGCAATTTAATTGATTTTAGGCAGATCTAGAGAATAAATGAGCTTATGCCGTAGTTTAGGATATTTCAAATTGTGTTTTCAAACATTGATCGTGAATATCTACTTGAGTATGAGGAATTCTGAAGCCCATAAGAACTTCTCGGTAATGTATAGAAAAACTTTTCTTCTTGCAAAAGGTTGTAACTTCATGAGAGTTAAATTTATTAAGTCAAGGACTAACCAGAATATGGCCTCAGTGTACTTTAGTAGTGCAAATGAGAATCTCTATATACTAAGGAAGATAGTTAATGTTTTTATGCCATTATGGTCTCGGAGATGGCCCTTTTAGATCACTCATAAAAACTAGAAAAAATCAACCGCGCAAGAATCTTGTCGTTTGGAGCTTGAGGAAAATTACAAAAAATAAAAAAGTAGGCCTAGAAGCGTAGATTGATTTAATTTTTTATTTCATATTAGTTTTTACATTTAAAAATGGCTCTTTCACAAAAAGAATCTATATATGTATGCTGAGAACGTATGCAAGACAAAAGAAACATGGAATTGTATGCAAGAAACATTCCGCATCTTTGCGCAGAGGAAAGAGATGAGGTGTCAAAATAAAGATTGTATCAAGCATCCCTTCACACCTATTTGCGTAAAGATGTGACGGGAGGATAAAAGAAATCAAAGATTGCGCAACCAAGTAGTGTATCAAGTACCTCATCAAACCCATCTATATAGCAATGAGATAGAGGATAAAAGAGAGTAGAGTTGCGCAATTAAGCAACATGTCAAGCGCGTGTGCGTGTGCATGAGACGGATGATGAGAGATAGCACATATTGGGCAATCAAGCAATGTATCAAGCTCGTATAGGTATGCATGAAAGGAGAAAAAACAAACACCAATGGTTGCACAATAAAGCAAGGAACATGGCGAGCATACGCGACGAGGAATCAAATGAGATGAGATAAGAGAGGTTGCGCAATCAAGCAACTCAACGAGCCTATGTGCGTAAAAATGAGATGGAAGATGAGAGACAAACAACGTCAACCTACGAAGACTTTAACAACCACCACAACCTCTACATTCATTGTAAACTGAAAGAAGTAAATTAGGCAAGTAAATTCGTAATTTTTTTTGCAAATACAATAGTGTTTTTGCTTTCACTTCTTTTAGGGTTGCTCGAGACACTGTGATGGTCATTGCCCATATTATTTTTGTACAAAAGGAGGACTATGTCAATCAATGGGTTCAATGAAACCACCCGATGTGAATCTTGCTCCCAAATACGTACAACTTAACTTATAAAATCCAGTTCATTCAAGACATGACACATCAGATATGGAATGTGGAATAATCCACGTCTAGAGGCACCAATAGTGATCATGAATTGACCATGTCCATCCGTGCTACGGTACCAAATTAATTAAAAATAATCAAATAAATAAAAACCAAAATTTTAAGCTTCGTTTTTAATTGTCCAGAAACAACTTTTCTTCTCCAATAACCTAAGTTTACAACACTTTAGGGCTCCAAATTCAAAACATTTAGAGAAGAATCAAAACTTTGTATCTACAATTGAACTAGCCTCCTACAAACTTTGTACAATTTTTTCATTTGGCCATTGCATAATTGACTTATTGACTTAAGATTTGGTCGGGGCCCTCTATCTTATTGAAAAATAAGGATGGCCATTGGCATTGCCACAAATGTATTGTCCGTTTTTTTATTCCTGAGGATATTATTATAAAGATAACCATTTTTTATTGTGGTTAATTTTTATCAAACCTTTTTTTTTATTTAGCATGCAAATTTGCCGCTTGGACATTAAGATGTTTTATTTATTGAACTTACAACAAAGAAGTATGTATCCTTAAAATGATTAAAAGAATTAATTTTACAACATTTGGCTATTGGTTTGCCAACACCTCTGGAAAAAGGATGTTTACTGTCTTTCTAATAGATGGATTTCAAACAATAAGTTTTGAAGTTAATATGGATGTGGTTTGTGATAGAGCAGTATATAACTATCCGTGCCTACATAAGTTGACCATGCCCATCCCTACTTGTATACACAAAAATAAATAGATAAATATATAAATTTTAAAAAAAATGTGGTCCGAGCAACAATCTGATCGCGGATCAACACCGCAAATCTTGAGATATTGAAGTATTTATAGTTTTAAAGGTTACTAAAAGCTATGTAAAATTTGTTGATTTTTGGTCAATTGAAAGAAGAGGAACCCAACCGTGCAAGAATCACATTTGTCTAGAGCGTTCAAAAATTTATCAAAATAGAAATGTGTGTCTGAAAGCTTTATTTTATTTTATTTTATTTTTATTTATTTTTCCTTTTTGAATGGTAGGAGGGATAGGCATGGTCAATTTGTGTGGGCGTAGCAATGCCACATGAGCGTTCTAGTGACCTATGATTATGCAAAGACTTTATGAACCGCTAGGAAATTCAACTCCTCCACGTCCCTAATGTCAAAAGAAATCACATCTTGGATGAAGAGCCAAAACTTTGAACAGTCATATAGAGTCCGCTCACAACAAAATTACTTAGGTTGAGTTTCTGATCAAATCTAGTTAGTGCGATAAAGATTATAAACCTCTCCTATGATGTATGAATTAAAAGCATGCACTATAGTGGAGGTAGCTTTTGTTAGTTGGGTTTTCAAACATTAGGCATTTTATACCAGCACAAGGAGATTATATAAAATCAAATTGTTTCAATTTTATAGATTACATATTCCAACAACTTTAAAGTGAGAATTTATTGATTTCGGTGACTTTGGTATTAGATTCACAATAATGATTCTACAATGAAAAAACTAAAACTACATGGTTTAAGTAGAGTTGTTAGTATCTTTTTTATCTACTTTAGTTTCAACTTAATTTGTTGGTATAGATTCCAATTAGGATCTATTTTTGGTAGTTCAAACTTTGACTTAATTTCAAAATAACTTTCTCAGTATAGAAGATTGTTGGTAAAGTTTCTAATCTAAACTGAGATCAATAAAATTTTGTAGTGTCTTTTGAGTACTAGTACATTATGATCTTCCAATCTGTGAGGCTTTATGGCTCAAATCTTGATCTACATGACCAACAATAAGACAACAACAAGATTGTAGCGTTGAGATTTAAGTATTCTACCTTCATTTTCATCTTGGATACTTTCTGACCAAATACAATACGGACTCAAAATTTCTAAGTATTTTTTATGAGTCAAATTGAGAAATATCACATACTAAGAAAAACCATGTAAAAAAATTAAGTAAATACAGTTAAACATTTTTAATGAATAGATTGAACTATTTGTGATATAGTTTATTCTGAAGTTTCTCAGAAGTTATCAATGAAAAGTGTCCATGATTTCCAACAATTAGCTAAGTACATTCCTTTTAGCACTTGAATTCCACAATGGAAAGTTGTCATGCCGCATCTTAATCAGAGCGGATTACAATCCAATACTTGATACACACAAGGTTTTTGTAAATTCAACTTAATCTTTGAGCTTCACTGCTCGTTTGCTTTTTAAGAAAAAACACATTTTTAAAAAATTGTTATAGATGTAAATGAAACTAAGCTAGTTAAGGCTCATCCATAAAATCTTATAGTAGTCTTGTTGTAAGTTGTGTGGACCAAAATTTAAGTAATAAAGCCCCGAAGGTTGCTAGACATAAAGTATTAGTATTAAAAACATACTACTATATCTCATTGTTTTCACTTTAGGGTGGAAGTTCTATCCACAAAGCTACTACAATAAAAAAAAGAAATCCAAAAAGATTTTTGCCCAATAATATCTTTAAACCAAAAGAATTTATGAAGTAAAATTATTGACTTAGATAATAGCCTTGCAATATTGAAAACTGCCAAATTCATGAAGTCCAAAACTAGACCCTTTGCACTCAAATCTTTGCCTTATTATTGAACTTTTTTGATGATTTTGAAGTGTTCATCACTAAAAGTGGATTCAAATTCAAATCCAACTTGACAAACAATAATAAAATCCAAATCTGAATAAAAAAGATATAGCTTCTCAAAATTCCTCCTTTTTTCACTTATTTCATTATAGAAATATAAATGCAATTCTAATACCAAAAGTATATGGTTCAAAATACTTCCAATAAAAAAACTCTTAGATCTTATCTTCTGATCATGATTATGCGACTTTTCCTAACAAAATACTATTTTTGATTTCGCATAGGGCTTGTGGCTATAAAACATTCCTAAAGTTTTATCACCCAAAACTAAAGTTGCCTTCACTAAACTCCATGCCATTGTTACACTCTTTATTATTTAGGTATGCAATTCTTACCACTCACACCAAACTCGACTTGGGACTCAAGTGAAGTGATTTTGTAATAAACAAAGTCCAAATGAAGAAGATATGACTCTTGAAATTCGGCTCTGTATCCAAACAATAAGGGCTTGTCTTATTTAACGCAAATAGTATGTATTGTTTTTTTTGTTCATTTCTTTGTTTGTAACAATGTGATATCAAAGACACAACTTATTTCAGGGCCTTGGTAGTGTGGTTAGAAGGGGACAACGACTCGATTGTAGATTAGACTCGGAAATCTCAACATATTGAAATTTTGAGCATTTATGGCCTAGGAAGATTCTAAAAGCTGAAAAAATGAACTAATCTTAGATAAAGCTGAAAAACAAAAATAACCCAACTGCACAAACATCATGTCGTTTAGAGCCTCAGAAAAAATTAATAAAAATAGAAATGTGGACGTACAAGCCCAAAAACATGTGTTTTTAAGAAGAGGAGGAGAGACACATATAGGGAGACTAGCAGGGTCAAAGACATGGGTGACTTCGAGAACGAGCATAGTCAAACGATTTATGTGGGAGAGCCAATGCGGCAGAGGTGTAATAGTTGAAAAGTTAAAGAAAACAAAAAGCATACCAATCACATATACACATACATAACATAAATCTATATACGTGTATGAGTACAATTTAACTTTAAATATATTAGGATCTCAAAAATAGACAAATACAAGTGATTAAACTAAGAATGATAAAAAAAGCCAATTAAACACATCAAATCTTATATTGATAATCCCTGTACGACCAAGCCTAATTTAAGCCAAGAATAATATATTTAAAAGACATCGAAGTTGAAACTAAAAATACATCCTTTGCATTGTAATAGACTTGTTATGGAACATGTGGACAATATTTTCACTCATGAGGTGTTGATAGACTGCAAGATCATATCGTGTTTGTATAATAAAAGTTTGAAGATTTCAATATTTTATAGTGAAGTGAAAATGTACCAAGAGATCTATGCAATGCAAAACTTGCCAACGCAAAAGATTTTTACTTTTAATTTAATGAAAACCTGTATAAAAAATAATAATAAGAAAAAAATTATAGAATTTCTTGACCCAAATGATAGCTTTGCAATGCTAAAAATTGCCTTAAAATTTACAAAGATGCATTATTTAAGTATATATGGACTTTGACGTGATTTATGGACAGAGAATGGTGTGTAGGGATCGGGAGATAGCTCCATCATCAATACAGAAGATGATAAAAGAAGTAATTGCACACGAAAAGTACATGAAAAGTACAAAATACACGAAGAAAAACGGAATGTCATGGTCTACGTATTGATTTGTTTACAGCATCCTGCGATGATAATTTTGTGATAGTAGTATACAATCTAAAGCAATGATGATTGAATGAGATGAGCGAAGCCTCTGAAACAATAGAGAATCCGAGGGAATTCAACAAGAGTGATAACCTCAATAGACCCGGACGAGTAATTATCAATTGGAATTTTGAACGACTGTGTGAATTCCACCCAGCGTGGAATTGAAGGGCAATGATCTATACAAGTTCAGAACATTCTCGAATACATTCATGTAATCCAAGAAGTATCAATGGGAAGATCCACCGATGCAACCCTCGACAACAATGTGGTCGTCAAAGGACTGCGAAGATCTTAAATTCTATCTACTCTTGTACAGTACAGTTGCTGTCTAAGCTCGCAAAAGCCGGCGACGATACTTTCCATCCATCTCAGAGTTGGCGAGAAACTTGCTAACACTTTGATAAGAACAAAGAGGCAAAATGAAGGGCAACAACGCCGTGGAGATAATAGGGATGATGTTCCGAGAATTAGGAAAGTCCATCTCCCCCTTCCAAGACTTCGGGAAGTAACAGCACAAATCACCATTCCGCCTATTCCTCCATTGGCAGTCATCAACCATTAGTATGCGATCGGGACGGCAAACTCTCCAAGTTGGCTGATCTTTCGTTAAGCGGAGCATAAGCTTTTGGCAGTAAGGGTACCAGTCTGGATTGTGGCACTTATTCCGTCCATAGACGAATAATAGCTTCGCTCGAATGTCATGGGGAAGCAAATAGTCAATAACAAGACGTAGTCGACCTATAGGCATAGAAGACCAGATGCCAACATGAAAGTGCTTAAGAAGAATCCGAAGGAAAGAATGCAGCCCGGGCCGTCGACGGATTCTCTTTAAGTCGAACTGAGATGGGTTACTTCCTCCATAATCTTCGAAGCAAAGGACACCATTGACTGAGAACACAATCACATTCTGCATAAATACGACACATTCAGAAAATGTTAGCAAAAGAGATTAGGGTTACAAGTAGAGGAAGAATATCAAAGAATTCCCTCCCGCTGTAAGGACAGACAATCCCTTATAATCGATGGCAGTTAAAATGAACGCATAACAACGAAAGAAAGACAATATAAGAGAATGAATTAGAAAAGGATGAGGTCGAACAAAGTGAAACCTTTTGTATGATGTTTGAAGGTTCTAAGTAAACATACATAGATATGGATAACCAAGTGGCATACGAAATGAATTACGAAGTGTAATTAGAAAAAACTACTCTTAATGCCACTTACAAGCATTAGTGTCAAATGAGATGGCCCAAGCTACTCATCGGGGGATCGCCCCATATAAAAATGCGGATGCTACTTATCGAGAATCGCCCTATAAACAATTCCGGCTGCTAGTTTGAACTGACGATCAGCGTACTTGGGAACCATAATGAAAGCAATAAAAGATATGGGGCGGTCGACCCATAGATGTCCCAATACTGGTCATTTAGAAGTAGTATAGCACAAAATAGAATCTGTACAGGAGACATATGCAAAGTTCAGAACCTAAAGAGTTATTTTTTACGTAACATGTTGAGGACTTTTCGAGCATCCTACTCAGACGCTGGCGGTAGACCACCCTCAAGTGGGTTGTTCATGACAAATTCAGAAACTGTTAGACCCGAATGAAAAAGTCTTTGTAGCCAGGGCTTCAGGACGGAAAGTAAGAAGGTGTCCTGACTTCCTGCCCAAGAACGAGGGTGTATCGCCGAGTGATTGGCATTCAAAATGCACTTCAGCGGAGTGTCGTCAATTAAGAGAATACAATCAGTGGAACTTAAAGAAAGACGACTCTGGACGACACGAAAATCCTTAAGCAAGAGGGGCTTATTAGGTGACACCAAGTAGGTCAAGGCGTGCAGTCCTCTTGAGACAGTAGCAAAATCGCATCTGGTCGGAACGAGCAACCTTTTGTGACTTTGTTGACCATGTCTTTCACATTCTTCATGGTGGCGGAACTCCAAATGACCATAGATGCATTCGTATAAACGAAATTCAGAAGCTCTGTACAGCCCGGTCTTGGAAATACAGGCCTCCCTCCCTTTTTAGAATATTCGCCCCTCCAACAGAGCAACCCATTCAGGTCAAACACAACTACGTATTGCGGTGGTAGTACCTTGGCTTTTTCTTCGAATGTCTTGGGCTTCTCGAGCGCCGTTGAGAGACTCCCTGCAACGATTCATCTATTAAGTTAGAGGAAGAAATGTGGTTTGGCTTATACTGAAATTAACGAGGGAAGGACAGATTAGTATTTAGAGCATGTTGAGCGAAGAAAAATATATCTAACTTGAATGGAGGTAAGCAAAAATAACCTACGTACCCTTATTATCATGACACTCTTTATCTCGCTCCACAGGACTAACCACACTTGGTCCAGCGCATGATACCGGGCGATCAAGCGGTGGCACATTTACATCTGGACCTTGCTCGACTTTGATTCCCTCTGAGAACCACCAACTTCGTCATGAGCACTCAAATCCCAGAGACCGTGCAGTTGGCGGCTTGTTAGAAGTTGAAGCCTCGATCGGTGCAGACGCCTCTTCATCAGCTTCAACGTCACCTACTTGTGTCGCTTCCTGACACTGGCCTTCATTTCCACGGTCGTCGTCGGTATCGTCGCAGTCACCCAGACCTTCATCATCGCCAACGCCTTCGTCATTGTTGTCATCGTTATCTTCAAGAAGTTGTGTCAGACGTCCGCTGGAACCTGCGCTTGCATCTTTGATGACGACCTCCCACATAAATCTTGCAAGACGAGTGGACGGAGCGATCGCTTCGGCCTTTTCCACAAACTCCAATACAATTGCAGTGTTTGTATAAGGAAGATGAACAAGGAGACATCGGTCGGTCTTCCCATAACATGATTAGCAAATGCAATGAAAAAATAACAGAGGTACAAAATCAGAGACATAGGTCGATCGCCCCATAGTATGATTAGCAGAGGCAGGGGAGAAAAAACAGAAAAGCAAATTCAGTGTAGCGAGGAAATAAATTACATTCTTACCAATCCAATCTTCGTGATGTTGGGTCCACCATGGACATTGATCAATAATACGCCGTCCCTAATGAAAGACTTGAGAATCTTCGCAGCAGTGCTCAGATTCAAGGACGGCTCGCCAGGACGTCGCCACTGTCGGTCCACAATATCCTTCTTCCACTCTCTCGCTCGATATACTCCTTCCAAACAAGACCCAGTAGTACGTTTCTTCGTCATCATCCAGTAGTCTTCTTGCCTACGCACTTCGGGGTTCTTGGCAAAGACAAATACAATGTATACAACATAGTCTCGTCCGATGCTGCTCGAGGGGAAATCATCATCTGGTTGAGGAATGTAGTGAACAACGTGGTAGTCCCAGGGCTGCGAATTAAGTTTTAGTGACCGCGATTGAATCTCCTTCACGATTTCCACCATGCCGTCAAGGTCCGTCACAATGATAGCCGCTGCTATACAAGTGATGCGCTTCTTCTCGTGGAGCTTCTCGCAGGCATCAAAAATGCCAGTAAGTCTTCTGCCCTCCATCAGCCTAGCCTTAGTCTTGCCTTCAACAGTGGTGAAGCAGAAACAGAAAATCAGAACCTTGATATCTCTGTCAGCTAACCATTCTCTGGTCATTTGCTCTTGGATAGAGAAATTGAGATCTCCTTTGAGCCAATCAAAAGTCTGGCACTTGTATGATTTTCTAAAGAGTTCTTGAGGAGTCTGTTCGACAGGTGCCGCTTTCACCGCTGCATAAGATAGAAGGAGAGATTTGATGTTCGAAGGAAGGTCACTGTCTTTGGGATTCTTCACCAATTTGTTAGTGCGTAGTTTGAGAAACTCCTCTCCCCTCGGTGATGACTGTACTTTGTCAAGTAAAGACATCATGACACTGCGATCAATCTACTTCTCACGTTCGAACTTGTCCCAATCCGCAGCAGCGTAAGGAATGTACTCCGGCTTCTTGCTTGGAAGAGGTTTGTTCTCTACTAAATACAGGAGTTCATTCTTGAGGACTCGTAACCTCTTCCTTGTGTTGCAAACGTCAACCATAGACATCAACGTCGCAAATTCAGACTTGGAGTTCGTGCTCTTTACGCAAATTTTCTTCTTCTGGATGAATTGCGCCACTGTAGAGACATCTTCATTCCGCATCCCATGGAGAATTGTCAAGTCGTTCTCGACGAACGGCTTCCTCGGATTAACAACGACTTCATGTGGAGCCGGTTCCCTACCCCATTGATCAGGAAGCCTCCTTGCCAACCACTCTTTCTCAATCTGAACCCAAACTTGGAAGTCGGGATCATCAAGATAGAGCAGTGGAACTCTTCCATCTCCTGCATTCTTTCTTTGAATACCGTTACCAGCAAAGATGGCCTTTAGTTGAGGAAGGAATTCAGTCTACAGCGAATGCCCAAATACATTTGGTAAACATGCGAAGTAATGACAACATGACACTATGATAGTTATTAGAAAGCATAATTAATATTGAAAAACTGCAAACTTGAGTTTTATATGATCATCGCTAAGGCATTGGGGGATTGCCTGATGCTGGACAAGAAATTGTGAATCCTCTAAACCTACAATAATGGCTTAGCTAGGCGGAGGAGAATGATCTGACCTTAAACTTGTCGGAGTGAACGCGCCCACAGAGAGCTGGAGGAGGTTTTCCGCAATCCGTTCAAGCGACACGAGCATTAGAGAGTTGCTCAATATAAGTCTGTTCAGTCCTCTCCATAGCAACATCTTGATTCAGGACTCGAGAAAGATAGAGCAGCATCTTATGGTTGGACTGATGGCATCACACATGTATGATGGGGAAGTTCGATAGCAGATTCTTCTTGAGGTCCGAAATATGTTTCGGACCAAGCACGATTTTCTTGTGAGATTCAACGGTGTCGTGGCCACTAATAATGAAGAAGTGCGTATCTGTTGTAATCTCGCTCTCAACTGGTGCACAGTCGAAGTAAACCGGAGTACCTTTATTACCAAAGGCCTTGAGCGGTAAGACAACCACCTGAGCTCTGACAAGACTTATATCGGGGACGATGTCTATCGCCATCATTAAATGCTTAAGCCGATCCGGTACGAGCCCACGGTAGATCATCTTCCCCGGTTCTGCAAGGTGCAACTTCCAGTAATTTACGAGCAGGTCAGTACCTGGAGGTCTCTGAAATGCTCCCGTCCCCGCCCCAAGTGTCTGACGATGAATATACAGAGGGCTAAAAACCTTGTCATAGAGCACCCTGATTTCCTCTCTTCGTTCAGCTGTGAGAAATTTCTTGTTCTTATCAGTGTAAGTCACAGCCTCTTCAATCGTCAGTTCCTTCTTAGTGTCCGCTTTTGACTTCTTCCCTGCTGGTGCCTTGCTTCTGTCCGTTCTCAGCTTCACTCGCGACTTTCGTTTCTTGGTAGGCGTCACATTATTCGGGAGAGGCTCCTCGGCAGCAACTGCGGATTCGTGCTGGGCCTCGAGCATAATACCCCAGTCTACATTGAGGTTGGCTTGAGTGATTCTCGGATCCTCGTCCACATCTAACCCCTTCCCTTTACAACTGTCCGAAAGTGCGAAATCTAACTTTCGGACATCGAGGCGCAGCCCATATAGTCGGTCTGGAGGATGTCCTATGAGTGCATCTTCGTGAACAACGAGGAAAACAAATGGCCACTTGTCATTCGCTACTTCTAAGTGCAATACCTCCATGCCGGTACTCGTAGTTTGGGATTTTCCATTTGCACTGGTAATTACTGGAACTATTTTTGCCCTGCCACTTTGAAGGTTCTTCCAGAGGAATCCCCAATCTCCAAGTGACGGCAGCACACTATATACTGCTGGGACTTTACTCTTATCAGGCATAAGGAGGTTCTCGTCACGAAGCTAGAATTCGACGAAGCGAGCGGTTCGGATCGGACGCAAGTCCTCCGGGGCTTCTTGAAATGAAGGAAGTCTGAAGAAAGCAAAGCCAAGAATTAGAATCTGAACAAAAAGACATGCTTATTTACATGGGGCGATCAACCGATGATGACGTCTGCATAACGATACACCCGTGGTTAATTGCAATTCAGAATTCCAAGTCACTTGTCCTCTCTATTGTAAACAGTCATCGGTCGACCGCCCGATGGACAGTGCGAACACGATTAAAACAATTCATCGATTCAATACTTAGAAACACTGGTTTTCTTGCATTGGGCGATCAACCGATGAATCAGGCTGGTCATCATCCGGATTCTAGAGGCTACGCACTTGTGGATTAAAACCTGCTTCTGAGTCTCAGTTCCATCATGTGCACAAACGTATTGCATCGGTCGATCGCCCCATGTCCGCTGACATTTACTATAAGAGAACAGCAGAATCACAAAATAGAGATTGAGAAGTTGTCTATCATCGGGCGGTAGACCGATGAATAGAACTGGTTGTCTGGCATCGGGCGATCAACCGATGCATAGGACTGGTTAGCTGTTCAGTGCATTGGTCGATCGCCCCATGTCCAGTGAGAATTGGTATTACAAAACAGGAGTATCTGGGGATAGAGATGGAATGGCTGTCCGGCATCGGGCGATCAACCGATGAACAGAACTGGAGGTCTGGCATCGGGCGATCGACCGATGCATAGGACTGGTTAGCTGTTCAGTGCATAGGTCGATCGCCCTATGTCCAGTGAGAATTTGTAGAACAATACAGCAGTACCTGGTAATAGAGAGGGACTGGCTGTATGGCATCGACGGGCGATCGAGCGATGTATAGAACTAGAGGTCTGACATCGGGCGATCGACCGATGTATAGGACTGCTTAACTATCTGTGCATCGGTCGGCCGCCCAATACACTGACCAAAAAATTTACAAAAGCAATATCCGAGATAACAACTACGTCCTAATAGTCGTCCTCCATCGGGCAATCGACCCATATGCTGAGATCAGTGCTCAGAGACTGAGCGTATTGTACACAGTTCATCGTACGGACAGTTACTGCGCTAGAAAACACAGGAAATTCGCTGCATCGGTTGATCCGCAACTGAACCCCAAAATCCTAATGACATTCATTCTCAGATAGACACAAGAGCACGAAGTGAACTTACTTCGGAGGATCCGTACAGTCGGGATTTGCTTCTTCAGTCATTGCTTCTTCGCCCAGTAATTCCTTCTTTTGCTTCTCGAACACTTTTTGAACTAGATGAGGACCACGGCCACGAATCCGAGCAGTTTGCTTTGTACGCGCCAGAACTTTAACAAATCTGAGGCCGAACCGTCTACACAATCTGCATTCAAGGAAAAAAAACTGCTTCATCAGTACTTTATTCTATTTCAAAATGAGTCTGAAAACGCGAGATTTAGGGTTTGACTTTTAAAGATCAGAGTTCTTCAATCAACGAAGGAAGCAACGTAAAAAAATTAGGAGGCAAGCTGTCGCACCTCTCGAACTTTGAAATACAACCGGAAGTAGCTAACATACGTCTAAAACATGAATCCGAAGGCAATGAAGCATTTTGTTTGATGGAACACAAACAAAATCATCCACAGATCAACTTCTTGAACCCACTCCAAAGAATAACCTAAAAAACAACTCAATTCTGGAATCGCTAAGACTCTGAAAACGCAATTGTAATGCAAGTGAAGAATCATAATACCCCTAAACACAACGAAGACAATCAAACTTAAGTGAACAATGAGCAATCGGCAAAGCATTGGGAGATTCAAACCTCCGATTCGAAGCAGCTGCTTCGAAGCTTCACTTCACGGCGCTCTTCAAATCCGACGAGTACACGGGGAGGGGTTCAAGAACTCATGCGCATTGGCACGCACGCAATGGCACTCACGCAGCGGTTTTAGAATCGAAGCAAAAATCACGCAATGGCACGCACGCAGCAGAAGCAGAATCGAAGCGAAAATAACAAATGAACGCAACGCGCGCTCACAGCTCACAACAGCAAGCGCGGGAAATGACTTTGTGACGTCACGCCGCCAAATCTACTCATTACACCGCCACCTTCAGTCATGATGACCCTGCACAATCATACTTTCACTGTCCTCTATCACTTCGTTGTCATATATTTATACGTACAAAATACAATATATTCATACCCTAACTTACCTTGGCTAACAATTATATTGTCGCTAATAATAATACCTTGGCTAATATTTATACCCTTACATTGGCTAATATTTATGACTTGGCTAATATTTATACCCTTACCTTGGCTAATATGAATACCTTGGCTAATATTTATACCCTTACCTTGGCTAATATTTATACCCTTACCTTGGCTAATATGAATACCTTGGCTAATATTTATACCCTTACCTTGGCTAATATTAATACCTCGGCTAATATTTATACCCTTACCTTGGCTAATATTAATACCTTGGCTAATATTAATACCTCGGCTAATATTTATACCCTTACCTTGGCTAATATTAATACCTTCGCTGATATTTATACCCTTACCTTGGCTTCAAGAAAATACGTATTCAATATGAATGCATATGTAAATGAAATACTTGTTATTTGCACTCGATAATAAAACAAAATTATTTTATAATCAACTCGGAAACATATAATTATTCTTGATATTTGTATAAATTCATCTTCGAAGTGAAAATGAAGTTAATAATGTTTTTATTCACAGACTATGAGGAATATCACGTATGCGCATTTGGCTGATCTTTATGATCTTTATGAAAGGGTTGCATAGAAATCTAAATTTTTGAAATATTTCACATGTAAATATGTAATTGTATCGTGGGATGATGAAGTAGAAATGAATCAATAATGCGGTGATTTTAATGTACCTCATTGTGTATTACCAGATAAAATTCTTACAAAACATATTATTACAACTTACAATGACTAGGTTCACTTGCCAATTTTGAGTTGATTTTTGAAACTATGAGTTCTCCAAAGTAAATTTATAAGTTGAAACTTACAAGGCTACGATTTTTATTCTTTTAAAATTTAGATGTCACAAGCTACACACTAGTATGTTTGAGATCAATCTGAGGTTGATTCATTCAGATTATCTTCAAGATCCATTTGACGTAAATTTCTCCTTTAATTTATTTGCAAAGCAATAATTAATTTCTTTAAAAAGAATTGGTTTCTACAAAATTAATGTCTTCTATGCTAATTCAATTCATTTTCATGTTCTTTTTATGATTATGAGTAGATATGATCATATGAACCTAATGGAAAGCTCTACAAACTCACTGCAATTGCTTATTAAATGATTGGAAGTCTTTGTGAATTGCATCATGGTGACGTTCTAAAGACATGAAGAGGTTCTAAAGACATGAAGTGTCGCAAACACCTAAAGGCTTTAATTATTCAATATTTGTAAATTAACTATAATTGAATTTGTTTACGAAGTTGATCATCAATTACAATTTAAAAAGTGTTATTTGAAATCAAATCATGTATTTTTCTATGTTCTAAGTTTTTTTTTTTTTTTTTTTTTTTTTTTTTTTTTTTGCAACATGTGTTTGGTAAGCTCATATAAAATTGTCATTTTCTTGGGAATTTAAGTCACTTATACATAATTTTGAGATTACCAATACCCATGTTCTATTTGCTGCAATCAAATTTAAAGTAAGTTTGGAGGATTTTTGATTCACATTTGAATGAAACTAACAAATAACAACATACACATTGCAGAATTTTCTTGTCATTGTAATATCAACTTTTCAAGAACTACCAAAATTGAACTACTTCCATTAATTATATAAACTAACACACGCATTTGATACATTGGAATTATAGATGTTCCTAGTACATGAGTACGATACTTATCCTCTTCACACTTGTGCATGTATTAATATATGGCATAATAGTCTTATCACTATACAACAATATTCTTATATTTTCTATGCCGATTCCAAGTGTTGTCGGCAAATTTTGTGAAAGGCAACAACATGATCGTATGGTGCAAAAGATTTGCAACTTCTAGAATGAATTTTTAGCTAGTAACTCATTATCAGGTAGTGTTACTAGAATGAATGATGACTTGAGGTCATGATTCCGGACATTATTCTTATCTTTTCTAGGCCGAGTCCGAGAATTGTGAGCGGATTTTATGAAAGAACACCATATTCATTATTTTGAGAGTATCCCTCAATAATGAGAGTATTGTTGAGTTCCAGAAGTAATGATAAAAATACAAATAGTCTGTTAAAAATGGTATAAAGTAGATATAGATGGATGAATAATTGTATGCTAGAATGGAATATACATGAATGTATGTTTATTTATAGACATTGTATACACGAATTGACAACGTCAAAGGAAATATGCTCATCCAGATATATATGTGAGCTCTAGTTACATATGAATGATCCGAATGTACGATGGTAAATACGATGTTTCTATACGAATAGAACAATACAATATCGTGTTGAATGTGGGCTATCCATGAAGAACCATACCGATCAATGTACTCAAAATCATATCAAGACTGTTGCCGTATCACAAGTGCGAATGGCTTCGAGTTTCAGCTAGTGCCTTCTACACTTCTAATCCACAACTGTAGCCTGTGTATGGTGACAAACGCGAACTTGAATTTTCACGTCTTTGAAGCTTCAAAATCCGTTGCTCCAATGCATCGCGAACTGGAGGTCAACTAACTTTGGACTGAAATCCATCGTGTGACTGAGTCAGGCGGTGACCCTCGTATAATGGCGGGCGCATAGTACGTAAGCGCAAACGCGAGGTATCAACAGCGTGGGCAACATACGGATTAGGTGGCCCCATTAGTTCAGTCCCGCAGTCTCCAAGTTCTGCTGCCGGCTCCAAAAACTTCAATGGACAAGGCGTAAGAGAGAATGTGTCGACGCAGCACGAGATATTTTCAGCGACGATGCCTTATGAGGTGATACACGAAGAGCCGGGGACTCAAAAATGACCGGTATGGGCACGACTGCTGC
Source organism: Bryum argenteum (assembly GCA_037043015.1). Lineage (NCBI taxonomy): Eukaryota > Viridiplantae > Streptophyta > Bryopsida > Bryales > Bryaceae > Bryum > Bryum argenteum. The sequence goes on along the minus strand of CM073321.1, from coordinate 28,134,198 downwards.
AGTTGTCGCCTAAGTGCATGAAAAGAGATAGAGAAATGTAAGTAAATCAAACTACGATTGAAGTTAACAGCCACAGAAAAATTCATAGATGAACTGCTTCACGTATTACATACCTGAAGCGGAAGTGCATCCTCAACTAACTCAAAATCATCATAAAGCTTTCTTTGCGGAGCGCCACCTCGACTTGATTTTTTATATCATGGTACGGTTCTTCAGCGGGGAAGGTGAACAAGCAGAGTGTGGTCGTTTACCGCCATAAGGAGGACTATCCACAACACCATCATCGATTGCCATTGTTGAGTAGTCCATAGTTGATTGTGCAGTAGCTGCTGAGTACATTATATGGCCCATTCGACTCTGCGAAATTGTGTATTGTCCGTAGTCCAAAATCGAATCAGCAGAAGCAGCGCAACGGAAATCAAAATCATTGTCCGAAATCGAGACGGAATTGGACACCTGGATACGAATTCATTTTAGAGGAATCATCAACTAGGATGATATGCAATATGATATAGCCAAATCAGCTCAACTTGAGTTAAATCAATACTGAGAGAACTAGCACCATCAAATACTACGATAAAATAAAAGGTCGGACACAAGCCCGCTCTAAAACAAAATCAGTTCGAGAGGAAACAATATTATTAAAATCATGTATTATAATCTACACAATATACATGGCAAATTTGAATCATGTCTGGTGAGACCAATCATGGTTAACTAGCCAAATCAAGCACTAGCTTCCTAGAAGCCTCTACGGCGTTAATAAGCTCATCGTATTCTGAAGTATCGAGCTCTTCAGAGAGCATTCTATGCCCAATGTTGTCTTCTCTACGGAAAGACAACAAGCCCTGACCGCGGCTTCAATGTAGTCGTTGACTCCAAGGGAGGAGCTTGTCCACCAAGAATCTGTCAGATAAATCATGCTCTGACCTCGAGACTGGCAGTACGACATTCTCTGGTTCATTCACGACGTGCTTCTCACGGCTATTGTCGATGATGATCGTGTTATGCTCATTAAACTTTGAGTTTAGACCATTGAAAAGCATATCCAGTGGTTTGAGGAAGAGATCCTTGAAGTTGGACAACTTATTCTGCGGTCCACGAACCTTGACAACCTCACATGAGTTCTGCCCCCAAACAAGGCACGAGGATGGCACACCCCGGAACAAGTAGTCACATATGGACTTTGTGGCCGTATAAACCATCGAACTCCATACGGAGACGTATGCAACTTCACTCAACTCAAGAAGGAAATCAAGGCAGAAGGGCCGAACGAAAACAGCCTTGGGACCAATCGGAGCGGGTAGAACAGAAGAATGTGCACTCGCGACCATGTAGTTAACTTGGTTCTTTGGCATAAATCTCTTCTCGTTGCAGACACAGAGAATACCGTTCAAGTCCAGGATGACATTGAGCCACTTGCATGGCACCTTTGAAGGATTAGAACAAGGGACATCCTCCACGGCTGCAACTACCGGACTGTGCAAATGACTCATCCCCTGTTCAGAAGGGGGGCAGACAAATGTGTAGACAGTTAAGTACTGTACTGCCACATTTTGAGACTGACCATCGCTATAACACTAAGAAATCCCAAATCCTAACAATGCATTCACACCGAACTTATAAAGAAAGGATTGAATGAAAATGAGATTTTGGTATAGGAACAGCTTACCGGCGTCTCTGACTGAGTTTCAGCTGTTTGTGAATCTCATACAGCGGTCGAGGATGGAAGAGGAATGTGAACCTTGAGCAAGATTGAATCCGGAATGTGACCTTTATTGTGATCATTTTGCGCCGTGTTACTTGGCTCATGATGAAAAGGACTCATTGGACTAGTGTCTTCCATAGGGGAGACCTCATGGGACTAATATACATTCGGAACACTTGACAGCAAATCTAAGCTTGACAGCTTCCATGAACTCATGTATCAACCAAGTACGATATTGAGTTTGATATTCAACTCGAGTTGAGTTGAAATAGGTTACAGCTGGAATGGAATCGAAATATCATTGTTAGAATTGTAGGACACAATTCAACTCGAATCGAGTTGAATGGAGTTGGACATACGTTGAACGCGTCCTTAGCTGGTTTCTTGCCCTTCGAGGCCTTCTGTGTGACGGTCTTGCCAATCTTAGTAGCCTCCTTTGGATTCTCCGGTCTAACAAGGCTTTTCCACAGCTCCCGAGCCCCGATGATGTTTGTCGCCCACGAAGTGGTTGACCCTGTTGTAGAACGCGGAGATTCGCCGAATGATGGACTTATCTTCATTCCATACTACAAAGCAGTCCAAGGCCTTAAAAGCGTCCCTAATCTTCACATCTACATCTAGCATGTTTTGCAATTGCTTGGAGGCCTCGATACAGTGTTGTCCATTGACCATGTAGAACTCCCCGTCCTGTAACTCCTCCCAAGATTGGGGTTTTACAAGCTTATTCTTCGGGAAGACGCGGAGGGTGTTCTTCTTCTCCTTATCGCACATTTCAATCAAGAAATGCATCATGTGCTTGACTTTTTCCTACTCGAGGTTCTGGATGTTCAAGTGTGCGGGGGGGGGTATAGAGACGCTCGATCGAAATCTCGAAAGTGACATCTTAGCCAAAGATCTAAGAGTCCTGGCAAAGAGCCTAGTAGTTCTTGAAGACATTCATGGACTCCTTGTAATCGACAACTTTCTCTACGCTGTCGATTGGGACGTCTGTCAAAGCCGACACTAAGCTCGCCTGATCAATCTCCGTGGGATCGGCCAGGGTCGACTGCTTCGTCGTGACTGATTTGAACTTCTTTGATGTCGGCCCCCGTTGTATTTGGGACGGATTCGCCTTGCGCCTCTTTTGATCCTGTCGCCTCAGGAGTCTGATATAGGATCGACTCGTGGCTGCCACTGTGCATGCTTACTTCCTGCGTAAGACGAAGGGGCTGCATTTGCATCTTCTTGCGTTGCAGCTTTGCCTTAAAGTTCACCATGGCAGTGAACAGAGATCGGAGACGAGGGACAAGATTACCTGGCGGCTGCTGGTTACCAAGATCGGTTGTGAATCAAAACTCGCAAATGTGTTGGTCGACATTCTTTGCCAAACGATCGTACTGAGAATTTCTTATACTCTCGACATGAGCCCAAATGTTGAAATCAATCTTCATAGTGTCGATCATGTAAGTGAACCTGTAGTCTTGGTCCAGAGTCGTGTCTTGAGTGGGGTCGTCCACGATGCACGTCACGCAGATCCAGTGCGTGTTGTGGACGACGACATCGATGATGTTCTCCTCCAAATTGACAAGAAGGTTGCTCCCCTGTACTTGGTGACGACAGCCAGCTTGTCTGTGTGCGGTGTGTCTAGCATACTCCACCATTCAACATCCGAAGGCTCTGTGAGTACCCGCATGTCGCCAAATATTTCTGGGTCTGCGACTTCGCTGTCGTCATCAGGAACATAGGGCTTGAAGAATGCTGAGAGCCTTTCCTTCGGAATGGTTTCTCCTTATGAGACACAGGGCCAAATGAGTATTTATCTAAACATATTGCAAGGATTAGTATTCAACTCGAGTCGAGTTAAAATAGCATTCTATTCGTCTCTACTACATTACAAATATCGTTAGCAATTGTCCACGGAAGTTAAATTCAACTTGATTTGAGTTGAATGTATCTTTCGAGGAGTGTTGTGATCTCCTCATACAGTGCTTGAATACTTTCAACTCGAGTCGAGTTGAATTAAACTTGAAGATAAATCTTCTTCATTTCAACTCAAATTGAGTTGATTGTATAGACTCATGTTCCTGTCTTATTTAGTCAGAGGATTTGTGCTATACTTTGGTTGAGTTTATCATGTCATGTTTCAACTATATGGATACCATGTCTGCATTTAGTGATTCCTATGCTTAATTAATCCAACTTGAGTCGAGTTGAATATTATGGTGCTTCTTTGATTGCTTGAAAAATGTACAGAACCTTTCTATTTCAACTCGAGTCGAGTTGGATTATTTTTTAGTTTCACATGTGCTTCAAATATTCAATTCGAATCGAGTTGAATATGTACCACGATACCATTGCTAGTAATTTATCGATTCAACTCGAGTCGAGTTGAATAATTTTCTAGTTGCTCACATGCGCATCTCTAATTCAACTCGTATCGAGTTGAATATGTACAGTGATCTATAGCTAGTAATTTATTGATTCAACTCGAGTCGAGTTAAATTGTTCGGGCTGAGGAGACTGAATGGCATAGCGGAAGCATTGCAGCACCCTCATATCTTGTGTTTTCTTGATTCAACTCGAATCGAGTTGAATTGTTCAAGTCTATTTTGACATTGACCGTTAAGAGGATTCTAGGTCAGAGATTCAACTCAGGTCGAGTTGAATTCTCTCTGGTCTATGAACTCGTGTTTTGACTCGCAAAAACGAATTGAATGGAGAATTCAGCTCGGCTCGAGTTGAATCTGAATGTAGTCTATACTGGCAGTGGTATGCACAGGTAATAAAATGTGTTTCCAATTCAACTCCGGTCGAGTTGAACTGCTGATCTTTATTGCTTCTTTTGAACATCAACACAACTTAGTCACATTTAGCGAGATTAAAGTAGTGATTACTCACCCATTCTTGTTTTGTCTGCTTTCCTTTTCGACTGTGGATACCGAAATTAATTGGACAACCCTCGGCTTTGTCCTAATCCTGAAGCAAATAATAAATGATTGTAAACAATGAATGATTAGAACAAGAAAATTTACAATGACTGATTCATAACAAATTTCTCAACTGTAAAGCAGATTCAAGTATGTAAGAATCACATAGTAGACCAATTCAATTGATTCACAAATCAATGATCTGGAAGTGAACATACGCATTTTAATCATCTAAAATCACTGAGTACAACCTCATTGACAACTCTCACCAATTGGCAATTGAACAGATTTGTGAACTGCTCCGAATCAACCCTAAACAGCTCAAAAAAATCCACCCTTTTTGTTTCAACATTCAAATTCTATATCTGCTCTTAAAAATTAGGGTTCAGAAATTTTATGAACTAGCTCCAGCAAGCTAGTTTCCTCTTTTTTTCCTAAATCAGACATCTACACTCAAAGTTCCTTCTCATCTTTTCCAAAGTGGTCACTCAAATTTCAAAAAAAATTCCTGAAAGCTAGTCAAATTCAACTCCCAAAGTCTCGAAAACTGACAGAAATGAACAAATTAAGCAAACACTACAGAATGAAATTGCAAACAAAAAGTTACAAACAGTGGCAATTAACTTACAGACAAGGTTGTGAAGTCCAGAAACTTCGGTGAGCGCTGCCAAATCTGCAAAAGCGTCATCGAAACTAGCCACCCACTTGATGCCGCGAAAATCTCGAAAAGCAGACACTAGGTTAAGAGGGTCGAGGCGCAGAGCTAAGAAAAGCAAAAAGCGTCGGGGAGCAGAGCAAGAAGCGTCTACGAGAATGTACAAAAGAGCGAGTAGATAACAATAGAGACTATATAAACATGAATGAACACGACCTTCGAGGCCAAGAGATAGCTACTTTTAAGGCTAGGAGCTAGCGACTTTCGAGGCCAGAAGGTAGCGATAGCGAGAATTCAAGAAATCACAAACTAATTCGCAGACAGACAAAAACAAGCATGCCGAGCGCAGAAGCGAGGAAGACGAGGAATACAAAGGAGGCCAAACCCCATGGTTGTCATAATGGACAAATTACTATTGATTTCATGTCCTACAGGACAAGTTACCATTTATCAAATGAACCTTTCAAGTACATGTGATGAATAGTAACTCGTCCTGTAGGACATGAAATCAATAGTAATTTGTCTGATATGACAACCATGCTAAACCCTAGCCCCCCCACTCTCCGTTCCTGGCTGCCCCTAATCTTGCCCGGGCCGCCTTTTGCACTGCTTCCGCCGAATATTGCCCCGGGCAGCAATTTCTTTCCCTTTTCATGTCTGCCCGTCTCTACACTACACTAAATTCCATAATAGTTTTCACTAATTTCTAACTATTTTTTCTAGTTTATTTTTTTGAAAAGAAGATTAGTTCAGTAAATGCCTATTCTAACACTATATGTATTGTATCACTGTATGTAAAAATTTAGGCTCCACAACACTTTACAATAGTACGTGTAGTATTAGATAAAACGTGTCAGCGAAAATACCATGTATTAATTACCAAAAAGTTGTGTGTAGTTATATATTGAAATAAGATACAAACAAGAAAAAAAATACATTATTTGATTGTCAACACCCAAGGACTAATTCAACTTTGATAATGCTCATATCCCACTACCCATTAGTTAACGTTCTCTAAACCAATAAGGTCATCGTTGACTGGAGAAGGAAGCTAATACATTATCGCCTCTCTACCAATTTCTAATATGTTGTCATGCTCATTATTTTTATCCGTGCGTGTTTATTGTCTTGTTGGTTTTTTTTTTCTTTTTTTGTTCTTTTTGGTTTGTTATTTTTGCTTCGTTGACATTTTTGTTTTTATGTTATCCAAAAAGCATAAAAAGTAGGTGAGTAGGTAAGTACGTTTGTATGTTGGTCCTACTCTACCAACTACCCCTTTTCTTCTTACCCTACTCCAATCTTCAAATTGACTCCACTTCCTCTAAAAATTCTTCTCAAAAAGTTAATACTTTCTAACCTTCCAAATAAGATTTAAGGGTTTTCATTCAAAACCCTTAACTCCTCATACTTATATCACAATATTCAACTAACACTTGACAAAACATTAACATTGAGCCAAACAAATGAATGTTGCACATTTGTTGGCTCACACCCTAGCACTACAACAAACAACTATTCTAGGAATTGCAAAAACACAAACAAAGAGAAAAACAATAAAATGTAAGAGAGGTAGTGAAATGTGAGCGCTACCGTCTATCAAGTGTAAATTGAAAGTACAAGAGGACCCAAAGGAATTCGTGGTTTCTTTGATAAGTAGCCGTATTTCCGCCCACCCGGATTTCTTGGGATCCGGGAATGCTTGATTCTATTGAGGTTGGTGAGCGGCCGAACCTAACCGCTCTATTGCTAGCAGCTCTGTTTACTAGAACCCTAAAATCTAAATATACTAAACTTCCTATCCTGCGAATCTAAACGGAGTTGCGGCCTTAAGTAGATGTTGGTGTAGAGGTGTCCTTCTTAGCCTTCACCTTGGGCATGCAGGTAGGGCGTATTCGGGATGGTCCTTCTCTGATTGAAGAGTAGCCCCGATCTGCCCCATTGTCTATCCTCATACTGCTCGGGGTAGTTCCTCTCTTTTGGTCTGGATCTTTGGCCTTACCTGGGGTCGCGCTTAGCCTTCAAACTTCACCTTGCAACGTAGAAGAGGTTTGTCGTCTGTATCACACCGTGGTAGAAGGATCTCCAGTCTTGCTTCAATTGAGTCTTTACAATTTCTCCTTCTTCCTTGAACTCCCACATCAGGAGTGTTGAGGTTACCATCTCCTCTTCTCTTCTAGCCTCCATCTTCAGGTTCTTTGGAGGTACCCCTTGTCGTAACGCGTTTTCCTAGTTTTTACCCGGATACCCTTTTCTTACGGTAAAATGTGTATTCCTAGATACTCATTCCATGGAGATCCTGTGAAGTACAAGGACAACAATACCAATCGGTTAGTGAACCCACATTTACCCTCTCCTGGTCTATCCGGTCCTATTATCTGCTCCTATTCCTGTCTGGGTTCTTTATACCCGGGCACGGGATGGGTTTGGTTTAAACTAACCTCTGTATACACGTGAGGGGTTTTCCCGGATTTGATTAGGTGGGGGATTAGACCACCCCTTCCGGTTGATTATTGTGACCGGAAATGTCATGAGGCCCTTCATTACTCTTCTCTCTTCTGTCTAGATACTTTCCTTACACTACCTTCTACGTCCGGGCCGTCACGTCCGTGAACATGTCACTAAGGGGTGTCCGGTTCTCCTACTACCCAGCTTACAACAACTCACTGTCCAAGACAACAGGTACAGGGTTACCGGACGTGGAGGTGGTGCAGTTAGTCCGGGGTTCACCCCTAGTGCTTACCAAGCGGCCTCCTACCCTGGTTGTCAGCAGTCCGGGGGAAATCAACCGGGCTGGTCCGGGGAGTTGGTTAGGCGACGGAAATCCCTTCTTGGTTGCTGTTATCCCGGAAAGCTACTGAGGGCGGACAAGACTCCCTCTCAGGCGCAAGGTGCCATTCACCAGCCACACTCCACTCACTCGGCTTCTCTTCTCCTCTCTCCTCTCCCCTTCACCACGAAACCGATACTATGCTTGTCCGGACAGCAAGGGACTTTTGCACTATCTGCCCTATCCCGACCCAGCATGCAAGACATGAAACAAGGAGACGAGCACAACAAGGGAGTGAGGGAGAAACATACTTCCAAATTGAATTAGAGAAGATGGATGCACAAAAAGAGCCAAAGAAAGGCGAACTCCCCCTGCAAAGTAGTAGATCCTCGTTGGACATACTTGGAAGAGGACAAACCCGCGAATCCTGGGTTTCTTAAAGATCTATCCCTGTCAGGAATGCGCAGCCATTCTCTTACTCGCATTATAGTCTATCATCCTTATCTAAGTTTGTACTACGCTTGGCCAGAATTACCTACTGAAAGTTACGCGGGTCTAATCGTCCCTCTTCCTTTTTGAAGGTCTCGAACCGCCACGTGTGAACTGCCAAAACGGTTCACGCTTGCGGAAGTTGCTTTCCATAAGATTTAGTTTAGTTTATTCTTATTCTAATTTCCTAATTGGGAAATTTTTAGGCCAAATATTTTGATTCCCAAAAAATCCATGATTTTGGGTGGAGTTTGCCTAAATGCCTCGACTTTGATATACTTTATTCTAATTTGGTATTCTCGATTGGTATCAATATACTTATGGCATGCTATGGATATTTTTTTATGCTTCCACTGATATTCATAGTTTAGCGCATTTACATTGTGATTGCTTAGTTTCCTTCTATCTAAATAATCAAAGAATTAAGTTAGACCCTGTGGATGAATTAGTTGGATGAACGCAGATTCATTCGTTAGAGCGGGTGAAGCATTTGCTCCAACCAAGTCGACTTGGATCAGGGATAGTTAGGTTTTTTGGGATATGAGATTTGGATCGAGGGAGCGACGGCGGAGGCCAACACCAGATTGAAGGGCATCGGTGAAGACCTCAACGACGATACGAGCAGCAACGTGGAGACAGCAGCGCCATCGGAGCAGTGACGACAAGCGAGACAAACGAAGAGACGGCGATGGGAGACGCGGTTTGCATCGGGACAATAGCAGCTACCTGCGATCGTCGCTAATTTTGTCACTCTTATCAAGGATTGCAGCACAGTTCCAAACTGCTTCAGCACAGTTGTAGTACAGACCGCATTCAAGGTTGGTCTTACACACATTGCATGACGTATACCACTGACGCTTGATCAAGGAGAGCTTTGGTGCGTGTTTGGGGTGGCTCGGGTGTCAGATCGTAGTTGCTTGCTACCCACAAGCAGAGTGCACGGCGCCGTAATAGCATCTGCTCTCGGTGCATGCGAACACCTATCTCACACGGAAAATTTTGTGCATGCTCTGCACTTTTCCTCGTCCGTATACCTACTTGTGTACTCGTATTAGGTGAGGAGTCGAAGCTTGTGCTCAAGGTGATCAAAGAACTTGATCTTCTTCTCCTTGATTTCTTCCTGTGGCTCTTCTTTTCTCGCTTCATGTTTGATTTCGAGCAACAGTCCAAACTTGCTCACTTTGTTTTCATTACAACCCCCGTTGTGTACTACGCTGCCGTCTTGTTGCTCCGTGAGCCCCCTTTCTACCTTTACAGCCCTGTGACAAACGCACATTGTGAGTCAGGAGACCGAGTTATGAGCACGTGATGGATCAGATCCTTGAACACCTGATTCTTATTAGCATCAACTGTGTGTGGATATTGCTCACTCAATGTCGGTGTGGCCCTATTCACTTGGAGTCTGTGGAATGGTCTGACGGCGCCGTTTGGGACTTTGTTCGGTCACCTCCAATTTTCTCTTCATGTCCGAGTTTCTTTCTAGGATCAAGGCTCGCCGTGAGACTAGCCAACATTTCAAGAGCAACTGTTCGGAAGAACCAACGACCTCGGTGGTGGAGAGCCAGATCGGAGAAGAGGACCGCCGGTGACAACAACGACACTAAAATGCTAGTACCAAGGTAGCTCTTTCCTCTCACTTCCGAATCCTTCCTTGCATTACGCTAGTGTTGTATTGAGGTGACATTTGAAGTATGAACCAGTGGTTTGTCTACCTGGTTTGTCAAATTCAAAAAACATGTAGTTGATTGTTGTGTGATCGTGTTTAATAGTATAGTTAATGGTAATTTGCATGTGGAATGGTATTTGTGATTGAAAGAGGGTGTTGCTCTTTGTTGTCATGCTGAAGTTGATTCTGTAGTGTTGAAATCGGAACGGTGGTGGAAATCTCGCGGAAGGGCTGCCCAAAAAGTTTCCAATCAAACCTAATTTGTGTCCAAGCTATGAATTGCATGTTTAATTAGTCGTTATCCTTTATGTGATAATTGGGTTGCATGGAAACTAAGAAGAAAGGATTTCAACATGAGTTAGATCTAGGTATGAATTTGAATGATGCGCTGAAATTGTAAAGAAAAATCAAAAGAACATTGCTTGGAAGGTTGGTTAGTATTGCACCCCATCTACACGGCTCTACTTGTGGCTTTAAAACCGGATCACCGGAATTAATGCCCACAACGGGAGGTTTTGGAACGCTAGTACCCTCCGTCTTTGATACGGGATGAAAAGTGACCTCCTCATCGCTCAGGTCTTTCGATCACGGGTTGGGATGCCTCTTCCTCCAGGATTACAGTCTCCCCGGAGAGGACTGGAGCTAGGGTGTTCGGCTGTGCCTCCCGAAGCTCAGGAATATCTACTACTTCCTCAAGGATGACGATGGGAGGTCAGGGGTGTCGAGTCATCACAGTAAATGCCTTCGTGTCAGGAGAGTCAGACAACAAAATCAACCACCGACCCTGCTGTTGTTCGAGAACAACTTGCTCTTGTCCGGGGTCCTGGACTACGAGTTCCATGCCGCCCTCTAGTTGGACCGTGGCCTCAGGAGTGGGAGCAGGGTTCTCATCCATGTAGACCACAACCCTATCCGGAAGGTTGGGCAAGGGAGACACTGCGGGACCTCTTTCCTCCAGGATACTGGTAGCCCCTCTCTCCAAAGGAGATTCGGGTGCAGTCAAGATAACTCCTTGGGGAGTAATATCATCCCCAACATCTCCCACTTTAGCCTGGCCTCAACCTGCCATGGGTTGCAAGGATCCGGTTTGGGCCCCGCCATCTCTGGATTCGAGAGTCCTCCTGTGGCAATAATCTCCATGAACACCGGATCGAATAATTCGTCCTCCTCTTCCCGAGCTGCCTCTGGTACTTTGTAATCGGTCTGCGGAGGTGGAAGCACCGGGACCTCAGCTTGGGGTGCCTCTTCTAGAAAATTCTTGGCCATCTCCTCGATGAGCGTCCGCATCTCCTGGAGTGCTCCCTCCATCCGCTCTGTGGCCTTCTTCATGAAAGCGGCCATGCTGGTTGGCACATCCGAGTCGGAGGAGTGAAATTGTGCATCAAAGAGCTGCGTCTTGAGCTAAGCCTCTCCGGGTGCGTACAAGAACTTCTGTAGCCCGAACAGGTGTGCTCGAGCGTACCCTTACTGCTTGGATAGCTTAGCTTCCAGGCGATCGATGTCTCTCCTTTGCCTCAGGATAATAAGACAACTGTTGTTGACGGAGGCATGGAGTGTCTCGGCTTCTCGGGCTAGCGCTCGGATCATATCCAGGTGTCGGTCGATGTGGTTGGTCCGGAGTGCCACCGCTACCCCTCGCATGGACTTGTACATCTCAACGTGTTCGCGCACGCACATATGCAAGGCCAGGGCAATGGATTGCAGTGGATCCTCTTCAGTAATCATGGACAGAGGTAGTATCTGGTTAGGATTGTACTCCGGCCTCCTCCGTGGCATGAACTCGTCATGTCCTCACAGTCTTGGTGCGGAGGATGGAGCGGCGGCGTCCTGTCTCTGGGTAGGATATGCCAAAGACGCTAGGGCCGCAGCTTCTTTCTCTGAATCCGAGCAATCCTCGATTGGCTTCTTTCCCTTCCTTCTGGTAGCTTAATCCTTGGACGATGCAGTCTGTTGCTCTCGTGGACTCGACCTCGCGACTGGTTTGGGGGGTTCTCTCTTGGCTCATTGTCTAGTCTGGGCTTGGTCAATTTCCTCCGACTCTGAGGTCGTGGACTCTCAAACTGTGGGTGTCCCTTCTTTTTCCTCGGCTTAGGTGCCGGCTTAGGCTCTCCCCACATGCCCTCCTCCTGGTCTCGTCTTGTCTTTGACCATCGGCAGGTATGTCGACCAGAGGAAGTTCTGTTTGAGAGGTATTTCCGACTCGGGCCTCCTCCTGTTGGGGTGACTAAGCCCGGACAGGACTGGCTGGACGTGGGGCTTCCCGGCTTCTTGTCCCTTCCGTGTGGCAAGGCTGCTTTCTTTGGATTCTTCTGTAGGGGAGAATTGTCAACCTCCTTGAACTGGAGGGCCCGCACTCTTGCCCTCCGGCGTAGGCAAGGAAACTCCTCTCATTTGTTGCCACTTTCCTGTACAGCATGCAGAGGAGGTATAGGAGTACCTTTCGGCGTCGTTTTCAGCTCAATGGGGATTTGAGGAGTAGACATGGGTGCTGGAGAATCGGGGAACGTAGAGGCGTGAGCGTAGAGCGTAGAGCGGTGAGCAGTGAGCGTAGAGCGGTGACAGGACAATTTTGACTATTTTATAACATTTTTTTTTCAAAGTAAAGTACCCTATTACCACTTAATTTTGTACTGTACTATTTTTAAATGTCTATTTTTAGAGTTTCGGGTCCCTAATTCCGTGGTGTTGGGTCTTCTTTTAATGTGGGTCCCACCTCGCAAGAATATTACATTTGTATTGTCTTGAAGATTTTATGTGAATATATTGAAAGTAGGGCTGATGTCATCATATTGATGAACGTGTGAATTGGAGGCATGACTATTTAAAGGTTAAGTTGAACATATGTTTCAGGTAATTCTAAAAATTGTTTTTGGGTTTATGGTTTAGGGATAACTTAAGGCTGACATCATTATGAAAATACAACAAAAATTCAATGAAAGTAAAGAACCCTAGAGATCTATACTACATCCTTGGATAGTTGCCTCTTACGTAACACGCTGCTCACAGGAGCCTGGCGAGGAATACTGCGCATGCTGTGACACAATACTGATTAAAGAAAAAAAATAAATGGCAAAAGGTTATATAATTCAATTTTCAGTAATAGAAACTGTCTCATCGTTTAATCTAATGTAGTGGACGGTTTAGACATAACGATGGCATAGCGGAGGTCCGAGTTCGATCCCCATCGGACTCGTTTGAGCATCGAGTTGCGCACAAGGCAGCTATCCTAAGCTAATAGGGAAAAAGTAGAAGCTCCTATAGACACTGACAAATATAGAGTAGCAATGACCTATAAGAACTTGTATACGTTATAGAATTTTAAATGTCATTTGAAATAGTGGGGTGTGACAAGTGAACCCAACATATAGATTGAGTACAGAATTGGACATTGAAATTGTTCAATACGATGGAAGGTTTCCATACTGGCAAACACACATATATGTAAAATAATGTAAATCATATGAAAGTAATGACTTGTAGGGTAAGGCAACTCATGAGAGTTGGCCCTACATAGTCATTCCTGAAATAGTAAAAAAAATAAACACACTACAATGAAGGTGAAGCACTATTATATTGATGGTCACACTGATCTGCCTCTAAGTAAATGTACCTAAGCACACCAGCTCTAAAGCGTCGGCGTGAAGAATTTGGTACAAGAGGAGTTGGAGCCGCCAGGAAGGCTCGAGCAACATGCTCCGCATAAGAGGGTAGAACAAGTGTGGGAGGTGGGCTATTGAAGAGATGAGCATTTCGGGTCAAGTGTCTTGAGATGCTTGCATATCTAAATAATCATAACAAGTCAATACTCTGAATGTAGTACGGACTTTGAAATCACAAAAAGTCATTGAATTGAATTGACTACACACCAATATAAGTGCGAGGCTTCTTTAGATACAATTCATCGGAGTCGTAATCGTCACCAGAGGCTGATTCCCCACTTTCTTCTTCCAACGGTTTAGGGTATTTGAAGGTGGCCAAGAGCCCATCAAAAATTTCCTTATCTGCCTCAAAAGCAATGAGGTGACGATTGGAGCGTGTACATGCGATGATTGAAGCACCTGCAGATTAGGAAATCCACATGAGTACCGAATTTGAAATTCGCAAACTGCTTATAAATGGGAACTTGAAGTTTTACCGGTACTAGCGCTAAAGTCAAACACGATTCCCCCATCGTCCGTGAGGCAATCCACAAAGCACTGCAAAAACGATAGATCCTTCTCACGTGAGCCGCGCCACGACTTCCCGTTAGTGCGGTAGGTAATGGAACTCGCGTCAGCAAAGTTACTGACCATGTCATCCTCGTCAGGTATGATCGCCACTCCTGCGTATGCTTGCGCCACCTGTCGTATATTGAACATTTTCACGAAGTCCTTACGAGCATAGACGTTGATGGTAAAGTTATGGGTCTGCAATAAGCAATTTGAAATAAAAAAACGTAATGTTGAAATGAGAGATTAAACCAAGTGCAATATTCAAAGTATACCTCTCTTGCGGTAGCGCCAGGTTTAACCAAAGGAAGGAAGTTATTAGGCTTACCACTCTCGCACAAGCCGGAAATTGTAAGTACTAGCACGATCGTGTAGGATGCGGTCAATTTTGACGTCCTTGGGGTGCATAATAAGGATAGTCCCAAGGTCAGTCAAATGGTATGAGGCGAAGACCAACACAGACTCGAAGTAATACGAAGCACGTTTGTTCCAGACGGGAACTGCGTCTGGCGAGACACCAAGCACGGGCAAGTTCTCAGGAACGTTTGCAACGATAAGGTCAATGCCGGGGTGTTTGGGCTTTTACTCCATCTTCTTGTAAGGGTAGTCCCTACCCTTTCCAATCTGTGGATTAGACACAAAGTAATTAGAAACCAATAAACATAATAGAGTAACTTTAGAAAGAAAGCAATCCATTGTTAGAGAGGGATTTACCTTCTTGATGTGTTGAACCATAGCCTGAATAGCGTCTACCCAGTCTGCACCCTTTGTAGACTATTCAACCAAGACGGCCGTGTCTCCTTTCTCGAGGAACATAGGGAGCGTCACAGTTGAAGGAGAAGAGGAAGTACTACCCACATTTTTGGGAATAATTATGGGACGCATGGGTCCATTAGATTGCGTCGGTCTATGTGACAGAGGAGATTCACGAGGGGTTGACGACGATGGACGAGTAGATCCCACATTTGAAACCCCACCCTCAGATGCTTGTGTCCACCTTCGAGCATGCCTTTGTGGTAGAACTGCCTGCCTCTTTCAGGGTGCTACTCTAACACCACGCCGACCGTTGTTGACAACCGTCCCTTGGGAAGTTTGTGTCATATCAACTTCTCTTTGAACTACAATGTATACACAAGCGCACATGTTAGATAAATAACAAAGTACACTAGGAAAAGGTAACTTACATACATTTCAATCTGCACCACCTGGAAGCTCATTGGGAATGAGAACATGTCCATGCTCTCCCTCCTCGTCTTCGGCATTCTCTTTGTGCTCCTCCACCTCCTCTTTTTGGTCCTCCTCCTCTGACTCAGGGGTAGGCTCTATTTTGCAATGTTTGCGGCTGCCACCTGCATTACCTCTACTTTTCGCTGCAACCGGGGAGGGGGTGGTGGTGGAGCCCCTGGAAGCATGCAAAAGTTGTCGTCATCATCATCAACCTGTAGTGCCACAGGAGCGGTGTCGTAACGTGCTTTCCCGATTCGTGCCCGGATAACCCTTTTTCACGGTAAAAGAGGTTTCCTAAACAAGAACCCGAGTATTCGTTCCACGGAGATCCTGTGAAGTGCAAACGCAATAGTTTCCACCAGTTAGCTAACCCGGATTTGTGCTATCCGGGTTCTATCCTATCCCCTCTGTGCCCTATATCCTGTCCTGGAAGAGCTGCCCGGACAGGAGAGGAGAGGGTGTTTAGTCTTTGTGGTTTAATTTAGCCTCTGTATTCACCTCAGAGGGATTTTCCCGGACTTAGATAAGTGGGGGGATTAGGCCACTTCTCCCGTTGATTAACGTGACCGGAAAGGTCACCGAGACTCTCTCTCTCCTTACCCTGTTAGGAACTTCCCTTATACCTCCCTCTACGCCTGGACTCTAAATCCACACGCATGTCACAAAGGTTGGTATCCGGTTCTCCTATGGTCCGGTTATCACAACTTACTACCCGGGTTAGTAGATCCCGGGTTACTGGACTGGGGGATGGTGCGACTGGCCCGGAGTTCACCGCTATCACCTACAGACAAACCTGCCTACCCGGACTTCAGCGATCTAGGGGGACTCAACCGATGGTGTTCTCGGGAGTCGGTTGAGCGGCCGGAATCCCTTCCTGGCCGCTGTAATCCCAGACGCTACACGGACAGACCGGACCAAACCCTAAGTGGCAAGTGCCGTTCGCTAGCCGCACTCCTCCCCTGTCAGCTTCTCTACCTCCCGTACTACTCTCCGTTCAAGGACGGAACCGCTCTCTCTCTTGCCCGGATAGCAAGGGTCCTCTGACTCGCAAACACCCCACCCAAAGACAAGACAGGGAAAAGGAGAAGGACACACAATCGTACACACACGCACACACACGAGGGAGATGAGAAAGAGGCGTGCTTGCACCGGATTAGGGTATTGCGAGAATCACAAAGACCCCGAGGAGTATCCTCCCCTCGGCTAAGTAGCGGATCCTCCCCGGCATCCCGAGAGAGGACAAAACCCCGTGCCAGGGAATCTTTCTAAATCTAGCCTCGACACTCTAGCGCCGTCATTCTCCTACGCCATAAAGGCACCAAAATCCAACCCTATCTTCGCCCACCGCATCCGCCTCAATCGACTCGGCCTTGGTTCTTCCCCTGTCCCGCCCATCCTACTTGCACCTCGGAAGCCTCGGCGATCTCGGTAGTCGCGACCTTCTCGTGCTCCCAACCCGGGTTGGGAAGTGACCTCCTCCTCCTCGTTCCCCGTCTTCTGGAGCGCTGGAGCAGTATCCTCACTCCCAAGGATCTCAGTGTCTCCAGAAGGCATCGGGGCTGAGGTGTCCCGGAGGGCCTCCCCGATCTCCGGGACCTCGATCAAGTCCTCGTGGATGAGGGGATGATCTCCGCGGCGTGCCTTCTCGGGAGGGCCCCGAGATCGATGGCTCCAATGGGACGACCGGATCCGGCGGGGTGCCTGCAGCATCTCTATGCCCAGTCCGGGTTGCCGGGTGCCGGCTTCCCTTTCCGGTCCTGGTTGGATCGTGGCCTCCGCAGCAGGGTTAGGACTCCTGCTGTCGGGGTCCACGGTCCGGTCCGGGGAAATGGGAGAGGGATTTCTTACCCTGGTATCCTCCTCTGCTGTTCGGGAGACCTCCTCCCCTGCCCGGGGAACTGCCTCGACTACCCGGGAAGCCTCTGCCTCGACTACCCGGGGAGCCTCTACCTCGACTACCCGGGGAGCCTCTACCTCGGTGCTCTCCGGTAAGTCGCTGCTGAGGGGATGTGAAGTCCCTGTCTCCTTCGGGGTCTTCTCCGGGCTCAGGCTCGTGGGCGGAACCGGTTCCTCCATTACCGCGGGTGCGGTGGGCTCCTCCTCCTCGGCCCTGACATCCTCGATCACTTCGGGGTCGCCCTGGATGGGATTATCCTCGGGGAGGAGTGGCAGTGCGCTTGCCCCGGCCGGAACCTTCTCCGGGCTGCGGACGGGCGGAGGAATGGGCTCCTCCATAGTCGCGGGTCGTCAGACCCTCTTCCTCTGCTCGGACGGCCTCCACAGACTCGGATGCCCCCGGGTAGGAGGGTTTTCAACCGCCTCCGGTGGGGTGCTCCTCCGGGAAAAGCCTTAGCCATTTCCCCAATGAGGGTCCTCATCTCTCGGAGGGCTCCTCCATCCTCTCTCTGGCCCTTCTTCATGTACGCCGCCGTGGTTGTCCCCGCCCGACCCGTTCGTGGCTACCGACCCGGCCGCCGCCTTCCCGGTTGAGGTATACCCGGTTGAGGGCGCCTTTTCCTTGGTAGGAGTCAACCCACAAGAGCCGCTACGCGTTATCCGGGTCTGCAGCGGGCCGACCCGATACGACTAGGCGGGATCCTGGCTCGAGAACAGATACAAAGCAAAAGAAAATTCAAAAAGGTAGTGCTACCCTACCCCGTCCACTAAGCCTAAGGATGCTCCCCGGTGGGCGGTGTTCCTGGCCGAGCTAACCTTACCCGGTCATTACCCGGGTAGGCCAGGATATGGGCGTTTATTTCTCCTAATTAGCTATGACTAACCGCTATCCGGACTTACGTGGGGCAAAAACGAAAAAATGAGGTTTGACAAGCGGCATCGACCGATTCCACTATCTGTACAAGATGCTTCTCTTCCTTGTGAACATGGTGGGTTTGAGACTCTAGAAACTAACCACCAGTCAAGAGTTAAGCCATCTTGAACCGCTGCCTCCGATCATTGGAAAAAATCAACATCGGTTTCTTCTTCAAGTACGGGACTTGGAACTCAGATGGAATGCCCAATGTTGCGAGACCACCCTTAGCAACGAGCTCTTGTTTGATATACCTACAATGAGTATAATCAATTAGAAATACTTCGAAGAATTTGATGATAAGAAAATAGACAATACAAAACGGCGTGCTCGAACCTGAACATCAATCGCTTCTTAGTTTGAGTACCTCCGCCAATCTTGTTGATGTAGGAGCCTTTAATGAACTTAGGGCTGGCTTTGGGCCCTACGTAAGCATCAAAAGCCTTATTCCATAAAAGAAGACGCCATTATTTGACGTACTCTACGGGCATCAAAATCGCGTCAAGGTTCGAGATGTGGGGATTCTCTTGTTTGAAGAACTTGTCCCCCTCCTCCTTAAGATACGTCGCTAACTGTGGTCAACAACTGAACTTAGTAAAATACAGTATAAATAGTATAGACATAATGGTGTAACAAATGTGATTGAGTGGATATTAAGTACCTGCGACCGTAGTGCTGCACGAGCAAGCCATGCCTCCAACACCCTGTCTTTCATCTCGACCAGGTCCGGAAAGCGAACACTACATCGGAATGCTGGAGTGTTCCACCAATGAAGCCACATGGTTTTGACTTCTTTCGAAACGTTGGTGGTGGCGACTTTCTGGAGGCGCTCCTGAGACATCTCGGGATCCTTTTGACAACTATAATGAAGATTGATCTACATCGAAATACAACAAAGAGATTTTAAAATTTTATAGAGGAGTGTGGACAAGGGATCGAGAGAAAACACTGAGTTTGGTCGACATAATACATACCTCTTGCTTAAATGCTTTTCCTAACTCTGGATTAGCAATGGCAAGCATTTTGTCGAAATCCTTTTGTTGGAATTGTTTAATCTCAGCCTTGAGAGCCTCGTCCATGGCCGTCCAAAATCCTTACGCTGTCCTCTCATTTACGGGAGTGTCCTTGTAGTACTGGGCTTGGGTTTTGTCGGCGACCTTAGCACATTGACTCTATACGATCAAGAAACGCATGTTAGACAAAGTAAAAAGCCTAGTTGAAAATGAATTCATACAAAAGATATGAATAATGACGCACCGCGTATAGGAACTTGATGAAGACGTCTTTAGTCACAAAGTACCAAGTTTGCCTGAGATTATCTTTTGCAGTGTAACAGTACTTCCAGTCCTCAGCAGAGATCAGGGGTTTCCATTCTTCAAGTGGCATCTTCCCAAACTTGCGCATACGTTGCAACCTCGATGGCAGGCTATCTTTGACATGATCATGCTTTGTGGACCTGTTCATGAGGTGAGTTTATAAATATATATAGTGTGTATATAATACACTACAGTCAAAGAATATTATACAAAATCAAACTCACCAGTTGATGTCATTCATTTCATCGATCAGTACTTTGTATTCTGCACGTCCGTCAATGACAATGTAGCCGACAAAGAAATACCAATCCGGATTATCTCTGTGCGTTTGCTCAATGTACCGCATCCAAGCAGTGACGCGATGACTCCTCTCATAGACGTAGAAGTATTTGCCACTGAATTGGCAAAGGTCCGAATCGGCTTGCAATGAGATTTCGAACCAAACATTTGCCGCTTTCCAATGAGGGTTATTCCAGAGCGCATCATCGTCCTTCACAAACTACTGCTTCTCGTTCTTGCTGAAGGGAGAAACATATAGAACGCGATCGCCCTCTCAGTGACCTTTGACGAACTCGTTTGCCAACTTGCAAACATTTGTTTCTATAATGGGACGGACCTTGGGGTATCAGGAGAGGCGACAAAGGGGAATACAAAGACAAGATTTCTCGTCAGGTTTTATTCTCAACCTAGATATGGTGTTGATAGAGTTTTCCTTCTGTTGTGCTCGTAAATGGTTGGCGCTCCACAAAGGATCCATCTCAGCCAAATGGCTTGGCATTTCAACATCCCCAACCTCCACAATATTTGGGGGTGAAGGAGGTTCCCCGGCAGATCTAACAATTGAAGCCGCTGCTACCAAAAATGTATTCCCTTCGTCGACATTATCATTATCGCGCGAAGGCTATGTATCCGGAATGATTTCTTGAATATCGTCATCTTCATCTTCGACAATGGGTGATTGTGAGGTGAGTTGTGGGCGTTGTGCGGTATGAGTCTGAGCGGTAGTCGATGGCGGACCTGACTGCTGTCCCCCATTACGTCCTTGAGTTGTTGTCATGTCGTTAGGATCACTCTCAGATGACAGCGTGGCATTCGATAGTGGGGTCTGCTTAAGAGAACCAATGAAATTTAGTAATCAACAATGATAAATCATATAGAAGTAGGGTTGTACAAAAAAATGTAAATGAAAACCACATGAACTGTGTCATGAGCCCTTCGTAATGTATCATGTCAGAACATTGTCATGAAGATGGAAAATATCATTCTAGCTAGACTTCGCAGCAATCCTATTAGAACGTCGCGGGCCAAGTCTGGCTCGTGCTAGAGCTTCCAAGC
Organism: Bryum argenteum; assembly: GCA_037043015.1. Classification (NCBI taxonomy): domain Eukaryota; kingdom Viridiplantae; phylum Streptophyta; class Bryopsida; order Bryales; family Bryaceae; genus Bryum; species Bryum argenteum. The sequence continues at coordinate 28,113,112 of CM073321.1, read as the reverse complement.
GCAATGGCTTAGTACGTGTCCTCCAACCTCGCATATAAGTAGGTTGTTGTTCTTCAACAATGGTCCTTGGCGCCGTCAATGTTGATTGAATACAGTCAGTGTTAGTATCTGAAGTAGCAGCTGGAAGTGCCCGAACCAAAGTGCGTTTATCCGCTACGTCTAAGACTATAGATCGCATTCTAGATAAATCGCCATCGCTCTCAAACTCCAGATAGGAGTCCTCTGGCTCGAAGTCAATCGATTCCTACAACATAAAACACAACAAAAATTGTGGGCGTCAGCAAAATATTCTCAATAAGATAAGAGAAGAAATATTGGTGTTAATATTTTGATGACAAAACGTATAGATTTAGAACAACTCATGGTTTCCTACATAACGTCTTTGATATCAATATCCCACCAAATGTATGAGATCCCCATAACAGCAATTACCAAATTCACATACGAGTTAACAATTCAATTTCAAAGTCTTGGGGTAGCACTTTCGTTAACGAATGTGTCAAAGACCTAAACAAATTTTAACTCTTCTCTATCACACTTCATTCCACGTAAAACACCAAAAATAAATAAGAGTCATCACTTTAGTGATAAAGTTGCAAAACAAAATATCAACTCTGGACCTAGTGTGAAACCCCATTTAAAAACAATACGGACCCCTCAACGTCCTACTGTGAGCAAACAGAGCATAGCAATGGAATTGACAACCTGCAAAGTCCAAGTCAAGGCTAGGAAAGAACAATTTCGTCTACGAAATTTACATCTTAGCAAAGCAAATTCCATGAATTACTTTGGCTTAATTTTTTATTTGCCACAACTTGAGATTCTCTAAATTCTATATCTTCCACGGTCTGAGCAAATTTGTCAACAAATGTATCTAATGTCTACTTGTTGATCAGTTCTGCATTCTGCATTTCACACTTAAAAACAAGGATTCTAAAAGAGGACAATCGAGCAGCACAATCCAAACAGACAGCAGCATATGGCATATCGATTCGTGAGCTTGTCACAAATGCAGCGACACAAGATGATTCACGAGATTCACGAGATTCATGACCCCTCACGATGACAGTTCATCAGCACAATCCACCTATGCAGCAGACAAAGAAGTGCAGAGCTCGAGAAATGACAGTTTCGTCGACAAAACAGTCATAGACCACACTCAAAAACGGGGTTCGGTCCATCAGCACAATCCGCCATGGCAGAGGCAGCAGCATCTGCTGTTGAACCAACAATTCTCTCAAGCACGAACGAGTATTCACATCGGGGACGGTCCATCCTCACAATCTACGGAGGCATCAGCAACGGGTGATGAAGAACCGAATGGGCCTACTACAAGTCCAAACCAGATCGATATTCCAGGGCCAGTATTAGGGTCAGTATTGGATTCGTGCCTGTCGGAGCTTCACACCTGACAGTTTCGTCGCCGAAAGTGGCATAGACTGCCCTCAAAAAAGAGGATTCCAAACGTGGACACTCCATCAACACAATCCAAAAAGGCACTAGCCACAGAAAACCCATTCTTGTTGTGCTTAGAAATTGTCAGTTTCGTTGACGAACGTAGAGAAGACGACACTCATAAACGAGGATTCAAACGCGGAAAGTCAATCTGCACAATTGAGTAAGGAAGCATCCACAGAAATGCCATGCTCGAAGCTCACAAAATGATAGACCCAACAAGCAGTTGAGTAGCACGAGCGAGTTTTCAATTCGGGGACGGTCCATCATCACAATCCACAGAGACAGCAGCAGAAAAAAAACTTGAGACTCTAGGTAGGATCAGTCGAAAACGACGATCCCACACAATGACTGTCCATAGCACAATCCATTTAGATAGCAGGCAAAGAAATGCAGAGCTCAAGAAAGGACAGATTCGTCGACGAAACCGTCGTAAACTACACTCAAAAACAGAATTCGGTCCATTAGCACAGTCAAAAGAGGCAGAGGCAGCAGCATGTGTTGTTGAGGACCCGAAGGGCCTGCTCCAAATCCTTAGCAGAACGATAATCCAAGGCCAGTAGTAGGGTCAGTACCGGATTCGAGCATGTCGGAGGCCAAGAAACGATGGTTTCGTTGACGAAAGTGGCTTAGACGGCACTCAAAAAGCTGATTCCGAGAGCAAATAGTACAGCAGCAAAATTCACAATTCTTTCGAACTATCGTATCATTAGCCGAGCGAAGATGATGAAGAAGTTCGATACAGCAAGTTAGTTCTTCGATCAAGACGGTGCCCACTTCTGATGACGTGATAGTCGCGGTCCGATCCTTCGAAGCTTAAACTTAATGAGGCCCCACCTACAGTGCAACTTCTGACTCAAAAGATTCGATCAATACAAGCGTCCTCGCTCAATATGTACGTGACCTTCTCGTTTCGAACTCGTGCCGATCCAACTTCTCTGCTTCTCATCAGCTAGCTAGCATCTTAATTAGCTAATTATTCAGAGAATAACAGCGAAAGTGGCAGAGTCTGCCTCCTGTTTTTCCTCCAATCGATCACACTGTATGTAGCTTGTAGTGATATTGTCATGGATCGGATTGTTCTGAAGACTCTCCAATTCTAGATTCAAGAGCAGCTCTATTACCTTAGACAGACTACCGGCAATTCGGCACAAACCAGAAATGCAACAGTGTGTGCATTCCATCCCAACAATTCTCTCAAGCACGATCAAGGATTAAAAAACGGGGATGGTCCATCATCACAATCCACACACGCACTAGCCGAAGGCACTAACCAGAAGACACTAGCCAAAGAAATCTCATTCTCTTCGTACTTAAAAATTGACGGTTTCGTAGACGAAAGAAGAAAAATCGGCACTCCAAAACCGCGAGACAGACCATCGGCAATTTGGCGCAGACCATAAATGTAGGAGTGAGTGCATTCTGTCCCAACAATTCTCCCAAGCATGATCAAAGATTAAAAATGGGGACGGTCCATCATCACAATCCACACAGGCCCAGGGATGTCACAGCGTCCGGACATCCGGCAGGGGTCCGGGGACAGTCCGTGACTTAGAGATTCTGGTCGTTTTACTAAGGGTAAATGACCAACGGGGTGCGTTCATTGGTCGAACCACCCCGTCGACCAGTCCCCGAGCTCGTCGTCGGCCCGACCGACCGGTCGGCTGGCCAGGGCGACCGGCCGTCGACCGCGGGCGACCGGCCGTCGGTCCGGCCGTCAGCCTAGGCGACCGGCCGTCGGCCCGGGCAACCGGCCGTCGGCCCGGGCAACCGGCCGTCGGCCATTGCGACCGGCCCTCGCATCCGGCGACCGCCTATGGCCAGATGGCCCCTTTGAGCATCCAACGGTTTAGGAGCATTTCAATTTCAAATTGCAACGATCATATTCAGAGTTGGATGGTATATAAGAGAAGAGACATTGAGTCTCATTTCACTTCCGAATTTTGAACACTCTCCAAGGGCTTTGAGCTGCATAATTCATTTTATATGTACATTGCTTGGTAGGTATTGAGTTCAGAAGTGAGGATTTCCATAAGGAACTCTTGCCATTTTTTTCCCCGTCACGGTCCCACCACTGTTTATGACTTTGAGGCGTCCTATTTATCAAAATGGGCCCTGCTCCATATGAGCCTTGGTTTAGAGACATCGAGAAGGAAGGCAAAGCGTCTGGGTCCTTCCTACAGTGCTCACTATGTCATGTAATTGTTTCTAAGAAGAAGAGTCGGAATTTGAGTCATTATGGGTACGAGAAGATTCCTGGACATAGGGATTCGAGTTCTGCCCTTTGCCCAAAGCTGCCTAGGGAAATTAGGCAATTATTTTTAAGATGTGGTGGGGAGTTCCCTCCATATAACGGAAAATTGGAACTATTTCTCGGTGAATGTTCTCTCACTCCATCCACGGACGTTCCAAGTGCTTCAAAACATGACATTCCTGAAACCCCTAGGAGTGACTCTTGTGTAGGGTCCTCGCAAGGCACCCCCATGAATTCAGCAAATCTTTTGGTAGGGTCAACCTCTGCTTCTTCCATGCTTATGAGGGGAATAAGGGATACTCGCCCGTTGTTTGGATCTATGAAGCAAACGAAGCAATCTTCAATTGAAGCTACTTTTGCAGAAGCGGATAGGCGGGAGTTGGATAAACTCTGGGCGAAATTTTTTATGAAGCAAATATACCATTCTCAGTAGCCCGGAATGATGCGTTCAAAGCTGCCGTGATGAAGACTGCGGGATTTCAAAAATCCTATGTTCCACCATCTTACCATGAAATTCGGACAAGGTTGTTAGGAGAAGTAAAGACGAAGTTACAAAAGAAACTAGATAGTAGACTCTCGGAGAGCCTTCGGAAGTTTGGAGGAACTTTGACTATGGATGGATGGTCATCTGTGACTAGTCGCCCTTTGGTGAATGCGATGCTTGTGACTCAAGCTGGAGAGCTTTTTCTTGGTGCTGTGGATACTACTGGCATAGAAAAAACAGTGATGTACATGTCAACTCTCATGTTGAAGTACATAGAACAAGTTGGATCAGAGAACATTGTTCAAGTATGCACAGACAATGCTTCTGTAATGCTCAATGCCTCAAGAATAATCCTTGAGAAATATCCGCACATTTTCATGCAAGGGTGTGCGACACATGCAATGGACTTGTTGTTGGAGGATTGGGGAAAGGCTGGATGGATGGCGAATACTTTGGTCATGGCGAAGAGAATGGTCAAGTTTATCAAGAGGCGACAAATGCCCCTAGCTGTGTTTCGTAAACACAAGGCGAAATTCAGCCTACTGATGCCCGGGAAAACAAGATTTGCTAGTCAATTCATAATGATAGATTGCTTGTTGGAGGTCAAGGAATCATTGGAGCAAGTTGTTGTCGACCCTATGTTCACAGCCTATGCCTCGAAGAAGACGGTATCTGCTAGAGATAAGCTTATATTCTCCTGTAAGGTCAAGAAGGTGGTGTTGAGCGATGACTTTTGGGAGCAATGCAAAAGACTACGGGATATGGTTGCCCCCGTAGTGTACGCTCTGAGAGAATTCGACGGCAAGGCTCCTAGTACGGGCAAGGCTTGGCATATCATGCGTGATCTTGAGAGACATGTCCATACTTTGCACGCACCGCCCATCTCATTGGAACCACTTGAGGTGGCCACCGCAAAAGAGGAGTTTTACCATCGGAAACGGCTCATGACAACGGATTTACATGGCGCGGCTGCACTTTTAAATCCTTATTTACTACACGACCAAGAGTTAGCTGACGATCCCGATCTTACAATAGCTTGCAAGCGTGTTTTACAAAAATTATGTCCCGCGGAGGATTACGCAGACGTGGTGAGTGAATTTCTTGCGTTTTGAGTGAGGGGTCCACCATTCCATGACATGCTGGAGCCTAATACTCAAAAACTAGCTCCACATGCATGGTGGGAGTTTGAAGGTGCTTGTGCTAAGCTCCTCTCTCCAATTGCAAAGCAAATACTAGCACAGACCGTGTCCTCGTCGGCTTGCGAACGCAACTGGAGTAGCTACTCTTATGTTCACGACAAGAAACGGAATTGGTTACTATCGGGCAGAGCTGATGACTTGGTCTACATATATTCCAACTCGAAATTGCTCGCGAATGATAAGTTGAGTGATGATGGGCGGTGGTATAGAGAGAACTTGGATTTAGAGGAAGACCAAGTACATGAGAATGATGTGGAAGCTGTCGAGGACAAATCAGAGTCTGATGACAATGATGTTTTTGAATTTGGTGATGAAGACGATGATATGACTTTCTTCCCCGCTTCAAATGATGAAGATGCTCCAAATGTTCATGATGCTAATGGTGATTTTATCGCTCATGGTCTTTCAGCGGATGATCTAGATGATGAGCAGCCGTTTGCACGGTTAATGACACAAGGCGGCATGGACAAATCGAATAACGTCCTACTTGTTATCGCTACTCGTTTACGGTTGGAAAAGGAGGCGATAGATGTGAAGACCACTGCGTGCAATACTACTGCGGACACTATGAGCTCTGATCCGGTCGCGGAGAATATCGCATCCGGTAGTAAGGATCAAGTATCTTTACAATGTGCTACTCCCCGCGCTTTATTTCAACCCTCTACTACAAGGGTTACGACAACCTTGGAGAAATCGTCTAAGGGTTTAGTATCCCTTTCAAGAGCCAAATATGGGAGCATCTCTAGTGACTCTGATGTACCGTTGGGCAGGTATTTAAAGAATGCCAATGTTCCTCGTACTGCCACGGGGTTACAGCACATGCTTGGCACTTCCAAGTCGCATAAACGAAAATCTGCAACGGTTCCAATTGTTCCGCCTAAAAAACCGAAGATCCCTGTTGATCTCCCCGAATTTGATACTTGGCATAAGTATGGGATTATACAATGTCCAGAGAATAAACCCAAGATCAAAGAGGAGGTTCCAAGCGATTATGAATATGATCCTACGGGGTCTAGTGGAGCTGAAGTGAAGGGAGATAGCGATTATGAGCAATCCTCTGGTCCTGATGAGTAGTTGAATTTGGCATCTTTATGTAGTATAGGTTTATAGGACTTATACTTATTATAGAAATTGTAGCTATAGTTTACTGTAGTACTTTATTGTTATACTCCAAATGCATTTGGAGATCTATTGTCTACATGACTACATTTAATGTGTTGAAAAATATTACATATATTTTTACATACTTGTCGTACGATAGTCTTCACTCTCAAGCATACAGAAGAAATGCACATTAAATCAAAAAGATTGTAACCCTTTACTTCAAAAATAAGGCCCCATGGAACAATGGTGGCATTTTCATCATTTTTAAAACAACAGCCATACAACCTAAAAAAAGCATATATATATATATATATATATATATATATATATATATATATATATATATATATATATATATATATATATATATATATATATATATATATATATATATATATATATATATATATATATATATATATATATATATATATATATATATATATATATATATATATATATAGTTATATACGTGCAATCAAGGTCCAACATCCGTTCTAACTTCAAACTGAAGATCCATCCGATTGGCCAATCTGAGCTACACTACGAGTACGCGGTCTTTGACTTGGACGGGCAATTCGACTGCCCTCTTCATACTCTCGATCCACGGCTGCGATTTCGCCTCTCATCTCCGCCTGCCAACTATCCTCCCCATCTTCGCCCAATTGTCTCTTCCACTTTTTGCTAGGATCCACTTGTTTGTTACGTATGATTTCCATGGCATTCTGGATCTTTGGAACGACATCCTGTACAACACCTTCGAACTCATCCAATAATAGAAGTTGTGTGTCATTTGGGTTTAAAAGACATTCTCTCCAGAATGAAATGGCGTCATCGATACGCACATCAAACTTCTTCACCGCATCCCAATAAGAGACCTCCACATCTTCAAAAGAATTTTCCGGTATCGAAGTCCGGTATATTGCGGCCTCCTCCAATTTCGCAAGTACCACAGCTCTTCCAATTGGAGTATGATCGTACTTCTTGTACTCCTCACCAAAGCTGGTTGAATCGGTTATTTCGTGCCACGAACCATCTTCTCTCTTTTCCACTCTCTTCGGAGGAAATCGAAAGAAACGGTTGTGTTCGACGCTCCAATGCCCTCCAAAATTACGACAAAACAACTCTCGTTGCTCATCACCTTCAATATTCCTCGCCCTTATCTCTATTTCGTAATCTCGTGTCATTCAAAATAACTGATCATGATCCCCACCAAATTGAATGGCTAGTTGGTGTTTTGATTCGGACGTACTCTAGTTAAGTGCATTTCCCCAATCAGAGTAGTTTAGAAATTTCTTTGCGTATTGATCCAATGGAAGATTCCATCGGTTGAACTCGTGCCCTGGTGGCATAAGATCTCGTATGCCCATCATCTCGTAGAATCTCGTGCTAAATGGGGGGCGACATACCAGACATACCGATTTTGTCATCGCATATCGGCATATGCAAGTAACATGGAAGGTATGGCCACATTGGTCCAACGTGTATGCGCCCTCTGGACCAAAATTATGTAGGCACACCGCACATTTGTCTTTAAGTATTGCGGAAGGAGGGTCGCATGTGCTGATTACAATGCGAGCTGACTCTTGTAGGTGCGATGAGAATCTACTATACGGAGCTCATCCTTCCTCTATCTCTATAGTCCAATCAACATCATTGTTTCGTCCCATCTTAGAGTAGTTTGTACGCTCCATCATCTCTTCAATATCCCCCCAAAAAGTGACCTCTACGGGGTCATATCGTTTTTCGATCTGTTCGTACAGAACTTCTCCAATGAAGCATCTACAACTTCACGTGATTCTTTTGATGTAAAAGCAATAGATTTCAGATCTTCTTTTGCCCTCGAAACCAAGCTCCTCCTATCTTGAAGTCGATGAACACATCAACCATGGTAGTATGCGTAGGTGGATTGTTGCCTCTGTAGAATCTACTGTTTTGAAGGTTTTCCGTAATGCCTCCGATTCAGCGACTGCCTCATCTCTCTCTTTACTTGTAGCCTCCAACTTCATTGAGCATGCTTTTGCTTCCTCCTCCAATTTCGCAGCTGTAACATCTCTCTCCTTCTTCACTGCCGCGAACTTCATCGCCCATGCTCGTTGTCGCTCAATCTGTACCTGATCTATCTCCTTTTCTGATATTAACTTCAATTCCCCCGGAATTCCATCATCGTCATCATCGTCTATTTCGATAATGGTTTTTCTCTTATCTTCTTTACCATCCTCTACACAACCTCTCTAAGAGGAGATAAACCTCTGATATAGGCTTGTCCATTATCTTCTTCACCATCCTCTTTACCACCCGCATCAATTTGTGAAAGAAAAAGACTATCAGAAGTCCCGATAATGGTCTTCCCCTTATCTTTATTACCATCCTTTTCACCATCCTCTTTACCATCATTTTTACTACCCGCATCACATTCTGGAACAACATGACTACATGAAGCCCCCTGAGTGTCATTCTGTGATGGAACAAAGTTGAATCGGTTATCTTCTAAGTCTTCTACCGCATCCCTTTGGCGCATTGCTTCTTGGTACTTTGCCACATACTCGCTAGCAGAACCTTGGCCAAACAACCGCAATTCCCTATAAAACTCGTCAAGGAGACGTTGGGTAATTTGCTGTTGTTTCTCCAGTTTCACAATGATTAGCTCAGTCTTCACTCGGTCCTTCAGTAGAGGATCAAACCGATCTACGAGTGCCTCAAAATTTGTGGCAGCTAGTAGAATGTTGGGCATGACACCTGCAAAACTATGAGCCATCTCCACAAAACGAGGAGCCATATCCGCAAGTATTTCTGACCCCATCTTCAAGTTGAACCCTAGATTAAGTATCCCTTCACCCGTAGTATCTCCCCAATGATTCCCTGGCAAACCCTCCTCTTTATCTACCTCATTGCACCAATCTGCCAAACTTTTTGCTATTTTCATCTACTCATCCAATGTGTTATCCGGTACTTGATAACGCATATACCTCTCGAACTTTGGCGCCGCACCCGAATCGAGATCCATGTCATCCATGGCATAAGTTGGTGCTCTGGTTTCCCATGGTTCACTTGGCCCTACCTCCTCTGATGTTGGTACCGAGGTTACATGAGGTTCTTCAACTACGTTTGCACCTTCAAGCCTATCAGTTATAGTCGGTTCTACGATTGGGGCATCCGTGGCAACCATATTCCTTCCATCCTCCTGATGTGTCGTGGTTGTTGGAGGAGATTCCTTCACCGCCGTCTCATGAGTTTTCTTCCTCAAGTGCTGCAATAAGGCCTTTGTAGAGTTTGATTCTGGATCAAACATATCAGGGATATCCTTCTGATTTCTCCCGATTCGAAGAGGATATGCACTACTCGCCGTGAATGTGCTCCAGTTCACCTTGCGCTTCAATATAAGCTCAGCATACACCATGCTCAAGAACGTATAGGAAAAATAACCCTTGCTCTTGGGACGAGTTCCAAACAATGCCACCCACACTTCTTCAGCACGATGAAGGAAGTGATCATCCTTGCATGTTTGAGGGTTGCAAGTAAAATTATTGGTATTAACTTTGTGACATTCTCGAGGCCAAAGTTTCCCAATGTGATACATCTTCACATATTTCTTGCACGTCGCCATTCTCCAGTATTCCTCCGTTTCATTGGCCCAACCGCTCTCAGCTTTGATGGCCTCATTATCCAAGATCTCATAGTGCAACTCATGTCTCGCTCCTTTTGGTTTCACTCTCTTTAACGGTGTCTCATGTAAAACCAACTCGGTCCCCACCAATCCTGCGTTTGTGTTTTCTATCGCAGGTGACCTCAAGGTCTGTTCAGAATCAGCTTCCATGTTCGTGTTATCGATATCCGTCGCCATGAAGAATAGGGAGTATTTAAAATACCCCGAAGATATCCCAAGTATGCAAAAATTCGATGCAGCAGCCGCAAGTATCACGCTGACTTCCCCCCGCCACCACAAATGCAGCACACAAGAAGCTAATGCCCCCGGTTGCAGCTTAGTTGAGATGGATGAATACAAGGAGAAGTGAGGGAAAATGAGGCCCCAAAGGCCTTTTATCCCCCCTCCTTCTCAACCCTAGAGACCGGCCGCACGGACCGGTCGCTCGGCCAATCACGGCCGCGACCGATGCTGGCCGGCCGGTCTGGCCGACTGATCTTGGCCGGTCGATCCGGTCGACCGATCGGGGCTAGCCAATCGTGGCCGGTCGTTCGCGCCGGTCGATCCGGTCAACCGATCGGGGCCAGCCAATCGTGGCCGGTCGTTCGCGCCGGCCGGTCGCTGCCAACCGGTCGCCGCCAACCGGCCACGATCGGCCGACCGATGTGGCCGGCCGATCGTGGCCGCTCGATGTCGACCAACCGATGCCAGTCGACCAAGGCGGCCAACCGATCTGGGCGGCCGCTGGGGTTTTTTTTTAAATTTTTTTTTCAATTTTTTTAAAAAATAATAAAAAAATAATAATAATAATAATAATATATATATATATATATATAGAGTTCAGAGATCTTACAAAATTGCATAGGATCCTTTTTTATTTCGCAAAGATTTTGGTTATTTGATTCTCAGTGATTATTACACACTGAAAAAAGGAATCCTATGTTGATTTCTGAAATGCAATATATTATTTTTTCACGGATACATCTTAACTCTAAATTTTAAGTTCATAACTATTTTGAGTGGACTCTTTAAAGTGTAAATCTTCACAAATTCATAGATGTTTCAAACATAAGGCATTCATTTGGTTTCGAATCAATATCTTTCTTCTCTATTTTCCTTTTGTAAATTAATTGACCATTGGCTTCGTGAATCAAACTTTGAACCACATGACCTACAACAGTAACTCTATTCCAATATTGCATGGTTGAGAATGTCAATTGGAGTATCCTCATTTTAATGTAGGACACTTATTTTGGAACAGCGTCATTTGGTGAAAAATAGGCTATGAGATTGAAGATTTTATCATCCTAAATCCTATGTTGAATGTTCAATGTTCAATATTGTACAAGTATATTTATTACAATAAATGTGTGATTTATTCCATGTCAATAACATCTTCATCAAAAATGATAAATACAAAATAGATTATTTTGCACATATTAAGTATGCGATGTACAGTACTACAATTGTTATCCATTTAATATATAACTTAGAACTACACCATACATACACGAGTCCAATATTTCCCTTCCACACACAATGGTGTTTGCAAAGCTTTGCTTCACCAAAACTAGAATTAAAATGAAATCTATCCCAAAATCCTAAGACCCTAAACCGTAATCCGTAAACCGTGTACCATAGAGGCCTAAAGAGTTATTCATACATCCTAAACCATAAACCACAAATCCTGTCGACAAGTGATTTTATCCACTAGATACTCTAAATGAAGAAGAGATGCCTATTTAAAATATTATATTTTCAAAACAATCAATCGAAGGAAGAGTTAATTCGGAAATTACTAGAAATTGTGAAGATTATTTTTGTAATCTCTCAAGGCTACCCTTGTGAAATTGACAAACATTTTGACTTGGGTCACATTGGAACTCAAGTAGTAAATTGTTCATGAACATATTTCCAAAAAAGAATTTCAAACAAAGACTAAATTTAACTCCCCTAATGGACTTCAGACCTAAATATTCTAGATGTAGGTTGTAAAGTTGGAATTTGGATATGCAAATTTTACCACATGCACTTTGCGGTGTAAGGAGCACCTAGAAAAAATTTAATAAAAAATTATTACTTTTGACCTCTTCATATAAGCTGCCCGAAATAGGAAACCTCTACACTGGTGTCCATAGATCTTTAGGGGTTAAGAAGGAATATTTTAACAAAAATAAATTAAGGTGTACAATCAAAAGCATGGTCTCTAACTTATAATAAGAATTGGCCCCATGGCCTTTTCTTTCCTTATAGACAAGGGCATCAACTCCCAATGCCTTCACAAATGAGAAAATTGACCACACTATATTGATTGTTAAATGTTTACTCCGATTCAAGCAAATTGGGCACAACAACTCAAAAAGTGAGTGTATTGGCTTGGAGATTTGCTCGCCTTAACTCCCCTTGAAGAGAGTCCCTTATTATGGATTTATTTAAAGCCGAGAGTATCTTTGTCATAAAACATTCTCGTTTGGGACAAAGAGATATTCCCGACATTCTCTTGTCAGAACATTCCCTGTCCATATTTAGACGCCACGTGGATCATACAGGCTAAATATAGTAGTTTTGAAAATGCAGGTATGCAACGCGGAGAAGTGATCGAACTTGTGCAAACGGGGAGTGTTGGGGAGAGGTAAGAGGAGGAGGGGGAAGGGGGGACGCGGAAGGAGCGACCGACCGGTCGCCGGTCGCCGGGCCGGTCGCACGCCCGCCCGATGGCGGCCGACCGATATGGGCGGCCGCTGTACAGTTCTTTTTTAATTTTTTTTTTAAAACTTTTCTTTTCTTAAATATATAACTAAAATCTAATAAAATTGCATAGGATCCTTTTTTTATTCCTCAAAGATTTCTGTTACTCGATTTTCAGTAATTACTACACAATGAAAAAAGGAATCCTATGTTGATTTCTGAAATGCTAAGTATTCTTTTTTCACGGATACATCTGAACTTTAAATTCTAAGTTCATAACTATTTCGAGTGGACTCCATAAAAGTATAGATCTTCACGAATTCAAAGATGTTTCGTACAAATACTACTTCGGTACTCATACGTTATAATCTATGAGGCTCTATGAATTAAACTCTGAGCCACATGACCTACAATAGTAACTCTATTCCAATATTGGTTAAAAATAGGCTATGAGATTGAAGACTCTGGAATCATAATTCGTATGTTGATGTTGAATATTGTACCTATATATTCTTTGCAATAAATGTGTGATTTATTCCATGTCAATAACATCCTCAATCAAAAATGATAAATACAAAATAGATTATTTTGCACACATTAACTATGCGATGTAGAGAAGTGCAACTTGTATCCATGTAAAATATAATTGAGAACTAAACCATACATACATTAATCCATTATTTTACATCCACATACAATTGTGTTTGCAAAGCTTTGAACACAAAAACTAGGATTAAAATGAAATCCACCCCAAATCCTCAAGACCATAAACCCTAAACCCTAAACTCTAAACCCTATACCCTAAACCCTATACCCTAGAGGCCTACATAGTAATTCATACATCTAAAACCAAGAACTTAAATTTTATCCACAAGAGAATGTATCCATTACATACTGTAAATGAAGAAGTGATGGCTCTTCAAAATATTCTATTCTCAAATCAATCAATCATAATATACGAATAATCAATTTTATATAACATCTAATCTTAGTACTAATGTACTATACGTGTACAATATCAAATATGCTTAAAAATTTAGAAGTTGATGCCATTATTGCCATATGTTAAACACTTATAGGTCGGGATATTTTTTAAAATTTATTAGTCTCCCTATTTATTTCTCTTATTTTATGATTGCCAAAATAGTAACAATGAAAACTTATTTCGATTACCTTTGTAAGAGGGAAATAAGTAACTATTCAAATCCATACAATAAGAATAATGCTACAATTAATTATATGTACTAGATTATATATATACTCCTAGGTTAGTTGAAGGTTGTCAGACAAAAAATAGCGAATAATAGAATTAATTGTTTATGCACAATGTTTATTATAATAAGTACTACTAATTTAGATACACAACGATGGAGTAATTTCCAAATACCCATCAATTAATATAGACCATACAATGTGGAAAAGTTAAGGCCCAAATAGAAAGTCTAAATATTGACAAACTCAGTAAGACCAAAATTATGAAAAGTAAATGCTCACACATGCTCACCTACATTTCATATATACTTGGATCTCTCCAATGTTAGACATCAATATACTCTCACCAAGGAATAGGTTAAATTTATGGAATGTAATCAGAGAGGATTTAGGGCCACCTCAGGGTACACAGTAGGGGGCAAGTCATGAATGGGGGCCAAAACATGGCAAAATCTCCTAGTGAGAATGGATAAATTTTGACAAAAGTTGGGAGATAGAAGAAATGAATGTGAATCCATGGGAGCTTGCAATACTAGCACTTACCACTATGAACTATGGTGAAACCACCTAAAGGCGGGAGGCAAAGATTCTTGCCTTTATAAAGATCTCACCTCCCTTGCATGTACCTCATGCGTACATATTTAGGGTGCCCGCCTTTAGGCTTCTCCTTCTAAAATTTGTATTTCTTTATGTGTGTGCTTTAAAAAAGCACATAAATAGGGTTAGCTTGTCTTTTTCTATTTCCTATCCGTGAAAAATAGTAACCCACTCCTTTCTCACACCAAGTATATAGATTCCCTCAATTTTCCTTAAGTGTACGAGAATAGGTGGTTTCACTACAAAGGGGCTATGTCCAATATTTTTGGATATAGTTTATAATTTCAACCATAGGATCTTGAGTAGACTACCATATGTAGTAGTGTGAAATCTTCAACCGTTGGATCATCAATAGATGCGAGATCATAACATTTGAAATTGAATATGAAACATTTTTTGGCCGTGACAATAAAAGACGAAATGGTGGCCATGGTTGTTAAGGTGTTAGGGAAGAATAATTCAAAAAAATAAAAAATAAAAAATAAATGTGTACAAATAAAAAACATGGACTCTAGTTAATAATAAGAATTGGCCCCATGGCCTTGGCTCTCCTTCATTCATGGGCTTCAACTCCAAAGGACTTCACGACTCGGAAAATTGGCCCCACTAAATTGATTGTTAAATGTATTGTTCAATTAAAGCTAATTGGGCAACATAACTCAAAAAGTGACTGAATTGGCTTGGAGATTTGTTGGCCTTCACTCCTCTTGCAAAGAGTCCCTTATTATAGATTTATTTAAAGCCAATAGTATCTTTGTCATAAAACATTCCCGTTTATGACGAAAAGATATTCCCGACATTCTCTTGTCAGAACATTCCCTGTCCATATTTAGACGCCACGTGGACCAAACAGGCTGAATATAGTAGTTTTGAAAATGCAGGTATGCAACGCGGGGTAGACATCGAAGTTGTGCAAATGGGGAGTTTTGGGGAGAGGCAAGAGGAGGAGGGGGAAGGGGGACGCGGAAGGAGCGACCAACCGGTCGCCCGGGGGACGTGGTCGGTCGCCGGCCCGGTCGCATGACCGGTCGCCAGTCGCGAGGCCGGTCGACCAACCGGTCGCCGGTCGCCAGGTCGGTCGGCGGACCCGTCGCCGGTCGGCAGACCGGTCGCCGGTCGGCCAAGATCGGCGGCCCCGATCGACCGATCGGCCGTGCCATCGGGCGGCCCCGATCGGTCGTACTGGCCGGTCGCCTGCCGCCGGATGGCCGATTTGACGGCTGCCGGCCGGGATCGGAGGGCCAGTGCCAACTGGCCAATGGCGTCCGATCCCGGTCGGCATAAATAGGAGGGGAGGGGCTCATTGTCCCTCACTCTGGTGAACGGGCTGTACGTTGCGGCTTTTGATAAAGCTGCATTGACTGCGTTACTCAGAGTCCGCGTGGGTCACCCACGCCCACACTGTGCATACTTGCCGCTGCTGGGAATTACGCCGAAGTTTTCACGTTCGAGGAGCGAGGCCAAGTCTCCACGACCAAAGGGCAACCCTCCAAAAATGGATTGGGAAGCATGGAGTGACCCAAACTGTGTTGCAGAGCCGGGTTGGCGAGAGGAGAGGGCAAACATTTGGAATTGCAACATGTGCAAGAAGTATGTGAAGATGTACCACATCATGAAGTTATGGCCGCGGCACGAAGCAGAGAAATATGGTCCTCGTCGCGAAGGCTCAGTGAAGAGTTGCAAGAGCGACCATTTTGCGCACAGATATCATGAAGTCACAATTGCGGTTGGAATCAAGAAAACAAGGCCAGAATTGATGTTGTATTCTACCATGGCCATGGTGTGGGCTGAAATAGTCCTTCACAAGGACATTGACTGGACCACTGTGATAGGTTTGAACGTGCATTTATTGGATCGCAGCAACCGATTCATTCCCACAAATTGGATGGGACCAAGCGATTGCTATACTACTTATTCAGAACGTTCAGCTGATATGGATGCCCAACTTCAACAACATGGAACTCCAAGGGCATATGGGGGCACTCACCAAGATTCAAACCATGACGATCGTCAAGCACCAGTATCCTTTGGCACAGGAAGTGAGGGGTATTACCATGAAAACCACCAATTCAGTACTCTGGTGAGTTATATGCCACCTCATCAGCAAAACACGTACGGAGCCGAACACGAGTACGGTAGAGGTGGATCTAGTTCGAACTACCCATCTCCAATGTATACAGGAGGTACACATGGTTTAGGAGGTGAGCAGGGTAGCGGATCCAATGCTCAATGCAACTCAAGCCCAACTCATCCTATAAACCCATACAATCGTGGGAACCAATACGGTACAACATTCGGAAGTCCCGAGTACCGTAGGCCATCACACCCGAAGGAAATATACGAGTATGGAGGTCAATATAATAGAAGATCAGACATTGTTGGCTACACAAATTATGGATATGGTCAGAATGCATACGGAAGTAACGACCTGCCTTCAGCACCTTTACTATCTCTTGAGGACGAGAGGCGAGGTACCAACGAGATCTGCAACAAGCCACACTTCTAAGTCAGCAGGAATACATTGAACAGCTTGAAGCCGAAAGAAACACTAGGCAAACGTACTTGTTTGGAGAATCTTCTCGAGGACCACCTTCTTACGGCGCTGCGCCAAGTCGTAAACATGATGATGAAGAATCGGATTAAGAATGACAAATCATCATACATAGTGTCATTATAGTGAAGGTTATGTTGTTTTTTGCAACGGATAATGTCTACACTATTATCGCCTTGCTAGGGGCCAATTTTGAGGATAATGAAATCCATATTTTGTTTACGAATGGATTATCCGAATATCGGACTATATTATTATACATTAATATACTATGCAATTTGTTATTTCAAGGATTTTATCGCAATGTCTTGTATTTTTACTATGAGTTCACTTGGTGGTAATAATTTCTTCTGTTTGGCTTTAAGCCTTTTTTCACAGTCTCACACTCTCACCTAACATATAATATGTTCATCAATTCATACAAAAAAAGGCATATGTAAGAAAAGTCATATTATGCTTGACTTGACTTCGGACAAACCATTAATATCGCAACTACGCAAGGTTGACGTAATGAAGAAGTTCCACAATTCATTATATATTCTCAAATATTGTTTATGAAGATTTGGAGATATTTCTATTGAAGGTAAGAAGTAATAAAATAAAATAACAAGCAATGGAGAAGAAGTCATTCATTAGAATCATTGCAAGGTATATATAAACAAGAATGTAATTGAAGCCGCTACATATAGAAGGCATGTAATACATTTGACTACAAAAAATTTGCCTACATCTACATGAGAACTTCAATGAAGAATCTAAAAATCTAATAAAGCCGCAAGTACTAAAAGAAATGCGCATAACTAATTTGCTAATCATACTTGGTGCGATAATGATCATTTGGCACCGGTCAGTGGAATGATTCCATGAAGCGGTTGACAATGTGGGTCAGCGTATACTTTGCATCAGCGACCATCTCCAAGTATTGGTCAAAAGCATTTGCCAAGTCTTGATTGCACCACCGGTCAGGCCCCGTTGTACTTTGGCAATTCTCGTAGGCCTTCGACATGCTCTTCTTGAGGATGCGTTGTGCTATTAGTGGGGTAGCAAACTCCTTCGAAGCGCAATCAAGAAGGGGAATAACGTGAATGTCATCACTCCGTTTGTACAAGTACGCCACCCGAGGATCTACCCAATATCGTGCTTGTAGAGTATCAATTCTCTCTTGGGGTTTTGTGAACGTATACAAGGACCTCATTTTATCATCCATGCTCGTGGTTAGCCCCCAATCACATACTCCAATATACACCCGTGATTCATCTTGAGGGATGTGAAGAAGTATGTTGTCTGGTGTTACCCGACTGACGTCATCGGGTAACCACGGCGGCCAGAGCGGAAGCAACAGCGGCAACAGGGATAGCTCAGCAATTTTGGCGGAGGCACCAGCAGTTAACTGCAGATGCCTCGGCAGACGATAAGGGCACCGTTCGGTTTCAAGGATATCCGCGGCAGCCGTAGTATAAGAGGAAGTAGAAAATAGGAGAGAGACTCCTTCTTGGGGTAGTCACCGTAGAAGCATAGTTTCGTCATACACTGAGCACACACACTCACATGTATTTTGGATCTGATGTTTTGAATACGAAGGCCAAGAGCCGACGCTTTCCTCTCCCATGTCTGTATTCTGAAACTCTCTCTCTCATTCACTCCGACTGCTGCTGAGGATTGCATAGTCAGCCTCGGATAAACCCTAACACCCCTCCTTGATTGTATGTCCCTGGTGTCTCTGGCTTTGCTGGGTCTCCGCGGTTTTCCTCGTTTGCATTGTAGAATCACTGAGCTAGGGATATAGCCTCGGTAGAACTCGGCAGCCTGAGCTTCGGGACTTCTACATACAGACTGCAGGACACTGTGCCTACACCTCACCTCCACGGTATCAGTATTAACCGTGGTCTCTGTATTCCACGAATCTCAGCCGGTACCACCGAAGTCAACTCCTGCCCCCTGGCTTAAACTGAGCACCGCTCAGCCCTCTTACCGATTGCCTAAAAATCACAGAAAAGTTATCTTCGGTGTCTTGAGCTCGTAAAGCATTCCATCCCTCGTTAACCCAGGACAACATCTGGAGACACATCGTTGTGGAGGTAGTTCAACCGGTGGACTTCACACATGATATGCACTAAAGCTCAAGCAAGCTCTGTTTGTTTTTTGCGAAACCGGACCAACTGCCAAGCTCGAATAAGCTCATCATCAGAATGAGGTGAGAGTCCGATCTCTCCATGAACATCATCTCCATATCTTGCATCAAGGGCCAACATCGATCGAATCATGCCGCCATTCCACCAATACGTATAGCCTTGGAATTTATTTGCATGAATGGCTATAAAACAAATAACACTTGAATGTTGTATACTCACAGCAAACGCCTCATTCTGATGCTCCATCTTAGCCAAGTCTGGTCGTGTCACAACATGGATGGGAGTCTTGGCAGCAAATTCCCAAAACTCTTCAATAGCCACAACCCCTCTTATGTGAACTTTGGAAATTGTGACGTATCCTCCCCTAAGAGTCCTCTTCTCAAGCTCGATGATACGGGCCGTGACAGGAATTACTATCAAATTATTCATGCGACCCAGCTCCATTAACCTTCCTTGATCCGTGTGCCACCATCCTATGGAGCCGCACCGGTTTTGATTCTTGGAATACGGCCTCATCGCTTGTTGAAAAGCCTCCGCCCTCAATACCACATCCCTAAACTCCTCATCACCCGCTCGAATCGTTCTCTCGTACCTCTTCAATATGTCGACAGCGTTCCAGAGAGCATCAATTAATGTATCCTCCATCCAATCCGTAAATCCACGCTTATCGGTCTCCGGTCTCCACACCGGATCTTGGAGCGCTTCCATCATGAGGTCCATCATGTCGTCCTTGAATTTGGCCTGAGCTTCCTCTTTGTATCTCACGTATTTGTTGAACAAACGTGAAAGACTGTTAGCCTCATAAAATCGCACGATTACATTCTCCCAAAGAAAGTTCTTGCACTTATTGGATGGGTGCTCCCACTTCTCAAGATGTCTAACAGGCCTTGGTCTCTGGCCTCGATTCCCCCCACTGCCCCCAGCCCCATGTTTGGGCATCTTTGTGAAAAAAAAAGCAAAAGCTCCCCCCTTACAAACGGAAAGACTTCTTTCCTCCCCAGGATAAGGAGCCAGTGGATGAAAATTAAAAAAATTTCCAATCTACAGCCACTCCGCACCCTAAAAAAGAAGGAAAGAAGTGAGGAGAGTGGAGGACCGGTCGGCCTTATATAGGCCGCGGTCGCATGGCCGACCGGCGACCTAAATCGGACGGCCGATGGCCGACCGGCTCGACCGATCAGCCGCGGCCGACCCGACCGATCCGCCAACCGATCGGACGGCCGGCGCCGACCGGCCCGACCGATCGGCCCGGCCGACCCGACCGATCACCGGCGGCCGATCCGACCGATCGGACGGCCGATCCGACCGATCGGACGGCCGACGGAGACCGCGACCAATCAGACGGCCGACGCCGACTGCGCCCCATCCGACGGCCGACCGAAATCGCGACCGATCGGACGGCCTGGGGCCGATGAAGCGACCGATCCGTCGGCTGCGACCGATCCAACGCCGTCGACCGGTCGGTCGGCAAGGCCAATCGGACGGTCCTGGGCCGCTCGATTCAATCCAATGGTAATCACCTACACTCACAACACTATTTGAACGGCTACGATGCGACTTTCAATACGATCTGACGGTTAAAAAATTTACTACATGCATAGTAATTCCGATTTACCCCCCGGACGGACGTCCGGATGGTCCTGGAGAGATGTCCGGACGGACGGACGTCCGTCCGACCAAGAAAACCCAAAAGACGTCCGGATTGACATCCGTGCATAGGCCCTAGCCGAAGGCACTAACCAGAAAGCACTAGCCGAAGGCACTTACCAGAAGGTACTAGCCAAAAAGATCACATTCTCTTCAGGCTTTGTAATTCACAGTTTCGTGGACGAAAAAAGAAAAATCGGCACTCCAGAACGACGATTCCAAACTCAAACAGACCAGGGGCAATTCGGCACATACCAGAAATGCAGCAGTGTGTGCATTCTCTCCCAACAATTCTCTCTACCACGATCGAGGATTAATAACGGGGACGGTCCATCATCACAATCCACAAAGGCACTAGCCGAAGGCACTAACCAGAAGGCATTGTGGAACATGAACGTACCTGCTCAAGATAGCGAAAGTCCTTCCTAGCGTTAATCTCCTCCTTGGTCACCTCGAAATTGCCTTTCGATTTCAAATGCATCTTTCTCGACCCAGAGATCAGGAAGGTGGAGGGGATAGACTCAATGCTTACATCGACGCTTGACTCGTGTAGTGTCGTTACCTCCCCTCCGCGCCTCGCCATATCTGCTACTTCCTGCAACTAAAAAAACAAAAATCAAAGGACTCTCTTCCTGTTACTGGTGTCAATTTGTAAAGCTAGCTCTCCCACCCTAAACACAACAATCCTTATAGCCAGACCTATTTTTGTCACCGTGGACACTAGAGCTGGTCTTCCTATCAGACCGAAGAATTCTCCCAAGCACAAAGTGTAGCTCTAAGCTATTAACAAAAATCCTCCCTTCCAACAGCGCCTAATTGGAGCCCGTCCTCACAGCGAGACCCTCGCCCCCCTTTCCAACAGTAATCCGCCCTCCAAACAGAGCCGATTTTGACCCCGTCCTCACAACAAGACTCTTGCTCCTCTCTCCAATAGGAATCAGCTCCCGTATGGGACCATTGGGACCATCGGTAACGATAATCGGGTGGTGCTAATGTGACCATCGGTAATGACAATCTGCCCTTGCAACAGCTCCAAACTAGAATCAGTCCCTAGAACGAAATCCTTGCTAAACTCGGCAAAACTAACCAGTGCCCGTCGTAGATGACCCTGCTTACGCGGCAGAAGTTACGCTAAGGTGCGCCGACCCATGTAGAGGATACTGTCAGGGGGGGGGCACTGTTAGGGGAAGGGGCAAAATAAACCAGCGCTCGTCGAGCACCCTGCTTGTGTAGAATAAATCCCGCTTCGGTGCCTTTATTAATCGTGGGGAGTTCCAGTGCGTCTCCAGTGCGTCCCTAGTGCGACCCTAGTGCGTCCAGCAGCCAGGTGGAGAGTTCGGCTGGGGCGGCACATCAGGCAACAGCCATCACCGAACATTCGATACTACATACCTCTGTATTAACATTCATTAAATCCCCTAATTTTCACAAATTTTAATACATTTTTGTACAAAGAAAAACCATGCATAAGAGCTCAAGCAACGTCCGTTTCGTCTACAAATAAAAATCACGCATGATATAAAAATAATATAATGAAGTTGAGAGAGAAAGAAATGTTTGTCTGTTAGAATCAAGAACACAAGGACATGCTACTCAATATCTACTAAGAAATATTTGGCTTTGATCTTTATTTATTGGCGACCATCTCACATAAATTTGGACATTTCCAACACTACATCAGATTTTTGTTTTAATACACGTAGAAAAAAAGGCTTCAATGGGTCTTCTCACTAGTAGCACGTTAACTATCTGCATCTGCTTCGTTCACGTCCTCACTGTCAGCCCATGGGAACTCATTATTATCTACCAACCAGCATTGAATGAAACCATTAGGGTGTTTATAAATCATAAACTCAGGACGATATCCTGGATCAACCTCCTGTCTACGGTTTGGGATTTGTACCGGTGATCGTTCCGAGTCTAATTCCACTTCATCTTTTTCTTGATCGCCATCCATTGCATTTTGTTCTTCCGATTGACGATCTTCGGTTGCTATATGTGCTTGTGCTTCAAATCGCTGAGAACGAACACCAAAGATGTCATCAACGAATGTCTCTATATCATCCTACTAAACAAACCCATCAAAACTTTTAAGACTGTATATCACATCAAGTTTACCATATAGTGCAATCCCAGACTCCCACTTAAAGTTACTACTCTTTCGATCTCTTTATCCGCGATCTCACCTTCAAATTCTTGTGATCCACTCCTGCTCTGCGATTGCTTCCTAGACTCTAGCTCCTCCCCTCCTTCGTTCGAATCAAGCCGTTCTCCTTCGTCTTCACAGCCAGTATTCTCAGGAATGGCGTCCAAGTTCAACATTCGCATCTTTACATTCTTTCTTAACCTCCCTGGGAGAAACTCATCAATTATTTCTTCTATATCTTGCATTAGATCGTCATTAGACACATCCGGCGCATCTTTCTTCTGCATCGCACTCCGTCGCAAAGCTTTTGATCCAGAAAACTTTATGCCACCTCTTCTCTTCTTCTTCTCGCGTCCTCCATCCTTCCCTCTCTCTACTTCACTAATGTCACCATCCATTGCGAACAACTACAAACTCCTACCCCTTAAGACACGATATTCAGAAATGCGTGACTCTGACAATACAACGTGATCATACAACCCAGACTCAAGACACTAACGTCTGCAGAAACAAAGAGGATTATCTCTTCTAACCGGATGACTTTATAATCTTTGCATGCGGCGTTCTTCAAACCCTAACTACTCGAAACGTGTATCCCAATAACACTCTTAGACACTTCACCATCCCGATACAGTACAAAGTCAATTACTGTGATTCCGTGTCTGGCAATATATACTAATCTATTTTCAAGCACCCTTTCTGGCCCTCAAATTCTCTGACAGAGGCGGCCGCCGTCACAAATTCGAATCTCAATTTCTTAATTAGTTGCTCCATCTTTACATTTGTGCTTAATAATTGCATGTGTTCAATATTTAAACAATGTGGTTACATAATATGTTCTAAATACGTATACATCGAGGAGTTTATGAGTCCAATTTTACCCCTACACTCACCCTGTTCCAATATCTTCCACTAAGTAAATTTGCAACTCTTTTTTACATTTACTAATTTCAATAGTACATTATTTCAGTACATAAACATCGCCACAGGAACTCATTATCTCTTTTGTACAACTCGTATGTCCATTCTCTTGTACTAGCTTCTATTATGGCTTCCTCCTTTGAGCGACCTTGTCCGGATTTGATCGAGACTAAGTCAGTTGCCTCTGATGTCCCTGTCTGTCTTCCTCCTGGCCCTAATGGTGTGGCGAAGTCACCTCTTCTTGGCTTGCAATCCGCTTTGGCTATGATGTCTCCACATTGTGGTTAGAAATTGACGTTCTTGATCCACATACTTATCATGTCAAGTACTCCACGGTTGTAGAACATGTCGTCTTAGATAATAACACTACCATGTGGAAGCTGAAGTCAGGAAAGTATCGCCTATACGGTTTGACAGAGTCAGTTATGAACGCCTCCACTCAACTTCTGACACCTCGTAGCTCCTCCACGATCTCTAACATTGGTCCCCTCTTTGCTCGTGTCAAGATTGAACAAGCGTGTTAGTATCGATATATCAGATTCATCCTATGTCGAACGAAAGCCATTCGTTCCACCCCGACGTTATTCTGCGAAGCTTCCATCCATCTCCTCTAATTCTCAGAACTCTTCTCTATCAACGCCCTCTTCCTTAGCCTCTCCCTCACTATCTTCTCAAACTAGAAAACCCAAAAACATTCTTCCATGTCTACGCAAACTTGGTAGCATGTCCAGTAGCAAGAATATACTCAATAAACTAGACTTCAATTCCATCCCTACTCACAAAGTATCCTTTCTGCCTCCATCTTCAACGGAGTTGCCCTATATGTCCTCCCCCCGACACTTCCTTTCTTCCGCTGTACTCAAGAATGCAAGATCAATGGAAGAGATGGACAAACGGTATGACGGACATGTCTGGACTAGGACGATGACAACTAACATCAGCAACACCCTGGGCTTGTCATTTCGGTATTCAAATTGCGTAGGTCATCTCCAATGCCACAATGACAAGTGTCCTTTCTTGGCATGCCCGAATCGTGCGACGAGAGTCAATGAGGTGGAGTTTGAAGGTATCACCAAAGAACCTTTTTCAGTAAGCAAACCGCCTCCCTCATCGTCCACCCTAGTCTGTAAGATTTGCAGAGAACCCCCAGTCTGCGTTGCTTTGTGTCCTGCCAAAATCTTCTACGTCTTTTGAGATGATATTCAAGAGTGTGCTTGTGTGCATATTGGTACCCACGAGCACCCTGTCAAAGTCGGAGACTATAGATGCGCACGTCAAATGATAGATGAGTTAATCGAACAGCATGTTGACCGCAACCCCCAAGCAACAATTTCCAAAATTGTCTTGGAGACTAGCAAGGACATAGTAGGTATCATTCTTCTACGTGACAAAGATGACCCCAAATCCGGCCACCTAACTCTTGAAGAACTTGAGCCAGTCTTTGATCGATGTAAACTCTTGAACTCTCCAAGCTTGCGGAATTGTATCTACTCTTTCAAGTACATGCGCAAATTTGACATCATTGATGGCATCACGAAGCTTAGAGGACTCAGCAATTGGGCGTATGTGCAACGCAACATGTTCCCGGGCCAAAGAGACGATTCTGACAAAGTCTTCATTTTTAAGATGTCAGAAGGTGGTGTTGACCTTGTCCGCCGGATGCAGCCTAGAGGCAACCTCTCCAATGCGTGGATGATGTTTGACCATGTCAAACGGGTCAAGCCATAGACTGTCATGGCGTGCCATGTGTACGACCCCAATTACCAGCGCATTCTAACCATTGCATGTTCAGATTTTCAATCTGAAGATACTCAAGCTCAATTTGTCTTCTGGAGGAATCTCAACCACGTCATGGCTAGGCACGAAATACCGAAGCCTAAGTTCCAAGGATTTATGGCTGACAGTGCTCAAGCCAACTGGAACACAGTGCGCATCGTTTACGGCTCTGGAGATCCTTCAGTTCCCATGGAAGACCAAGAACGTACTTGTTACTTTCATTGGACGCAATCATTAGAGACTCATACCAAGAAGTACATCGTCTACGAATTGCAGGATCAACATAGGGTCCTCCATAAGCAATACAAGGATGCTCGTTCATCTGATGGAGCTGAGACCCGATATTTGGCAATCAGAGCATGGTGGTCATCCTCAAACGCCACCTCCGAGAATGGCCTCTACCACCTAGGCCTATGGCTTTTGTATTGGCATCACCACTACAGACAGTGGGGTGGATTCATGGAACTGGTAAGTAAATGCTTACTACGGTAATTTTCAAGTTCTAGTAACTTTAATTTTACAATTAATTCGGGTTTAAAGTAAATTTTCTACTGATGAATTTTTTTAAAAAATAAATTAAAAATCTATTTTTAAGAGGCAGTTTCGTCAACAAAATTGCCTCTTCCTACACCTTGAGCTTGACATCAATACTTATGTACCTGACAGGAACAAAAATTATCTGCAGAAGAGGTAGCTGAGATGCCATCCTGCAACCTTGCAGAATCCATTCATAACAAATGGTTGCAAGCTTCGGGAAATAAGGGTGGTGATCTCTATATGGCAGTTGTTGATGATTACGTTTGTGCTTTCCTTCAAGTTGTGGGTTACTATCAATACACCAAAGGTGGAGCGGGTGGACATGGTCCGTTTAGGGAGGAACTCCGACTTTGCACTGGACAGCGTAAGGCTCATAGAACCCGAGATTTATCGGCTCTCAATAAGGCAGTAATAGAGGTCTCGGAGGTTGATATATTTTATACTCGCCATGCTCACTTGGAGGGTTCCAAGATTTTTGGTTCGAAGAAACGTAAGCGTGATGTTCCAATTGGAGCGGAATAGGAAACCCATAGGCCTGACACAGTGAATTACTCGCGTCCCCGAATCGGCAGAAGGGTTACCAGGGGTTGTGGTGAGAGTCTGACAACTATTCACGAGGACAATGAAGACGAGAACGCCCAATCGGACCTTCCACATCCGCTAGTGCCTCTATTAATCGTGTGACAGCTGTACAAGAGACAAAAGTGAACGAGAACTTATGGCATATTGCTCGATTGAAGGAGTCCTCAGCCAAGTCGTGGTGGGCATAGCATGCAATGACCAAGAAGAAATGCGAGTCTCGCATAGTGCAGAACGGGATGTCCACACCTGCACCAACGTATACTGGAATATGTATGCCTCCTAAAAATGGTCACCGCAAGAAGGTGGAAAAGTTTTATTTCAGCCCCGACGATATTCAAAGGTGTGTGAAGGGCACTTGTTGGAAGTGGGTGGAGCCGTTCTCTCAAACTCAAGATGAACCCCCAATCCCAACAATCTGGCCCGTGAAGTTAGGGACAAATCTGACACGTTCGGAGACGGAGGCGTTGGAGAATGCTGGTTTCCGACTCCCTCAGAAGGAGAGACTTCCAGTCAACCGCACTTTCAACACTGCCTCTGCGCCACGGGACCCGTCACATATTCCAGTGCCAGAGAATGCAGATGTCCTCCCAAAATCAAAGAAGTCAAAGAACCTCCGGCGCATCTCCAACGTAACTCCCAAGCACACACGGAATATTGATTCCGCCCGTGCGATGCAGGCGAAGATACTAAAGGTCACTATGGTCCCATCGCCAGGAATTGGATGCATTATTTCCATGGAGTCAGATTCGCAATCAATTTATCAACTATCAATAGGTGCATTACCAGATTGCACTTGTCCGGTGTTAAGAAGCACAATTGCAAAATTAGGGCGGAGAAGAGAACCGTATAGACCTTGCAAGCACCTATACTATGTCTTTGTATTGGTGTGCAAGTTTGAACCAGATGTAGACATCTTCATCCATGCGCCTACCCTAAGTTTCAACGAGGTGAAGAGGATCATGGAGAGAGGCATTTTTGAGCACGCCATAGTATAGATGTCATGATTTTCCACACTATATTCCCTATTCGCCCTGAACCCTAGACTGAGTAGTTAACACGTTTTTTGACAATATTTTGCAATTGAGCATTATAAAAAATATATTAGTATCTATGTCCACAAAATTGTTTGACTCATATCACACCATAAGTGTCTCCATGTCTTTCGGATGTTGTTGAAGTTTGCCAAATTTTGGATTTTTTTCCCTCATTTCCACGGATTTGGGTTCCAAATCCACGGTAATAAGTCAAGAATATTCGAATATTCTTTGGATTATTCGGTATAAATTTAGAATTTTTATATTTTTAGTAAAATTTTCTAAAAAAATGTTCTAACCACCGCTCTCCAATCTGAAATTCTTTGCTCTACGCTCTACGCTCACGCCCAAGTAACGTCCCTGGAGAATCCTCCTTTGCCGACTATATGGCCAGACTCCGGGAGGTTGATCTTGGTACTGGCGTCTTCCGGGTCGCCATCCTCTGAGTCCAAGGCGCCCTGGGTGGGGTAATCTCTCCCGCCATCGGTGTTGGAGCTGCTTCCCTAAGCCTCGGGATGGCTATTGCTCCGGCACCGGGTCGTAGCGCTCCGAGCCCTCGTGCTCCTCGGCCCAGCCTCCGAGATCCCTGCTATCCTAGTGGCGGTCCTGGTGGCCTTGGTGGTGGTAGTCGTGCTCCGGCTTTGGGGCCGATGCTGGGTTGAGAATACTGGCAACTACGAGAACTCCAACAACCAGGATCGCTTCCCCCAGAAAGAGGTCTCGTCTCTTCTCCTTGGCCAACCAAAGGTGAGTTAATTCCCCTAGATTGAGGCATTCAAAGTGAGCGTACATGTGGTACAAGAAAGGCGTTAGGAAACAACCCTTCTTGCTCGTGGTCTTGTGCACAACTCGGTTAATCACCTTCTCGAGATGATTCCCCATCCTATCCTTTTACTGCCTTGGTAAGACTCCATGATTGCCTTCAGGAGTTGATTGGTGAGAAACGCCGGCTTCTCTGGGTTGAGAATCGGTGCCAGGAACCTCTGCTGGCGGCGTCTCCCGGCACCTTTGCAGTCCTCTATCCGCTACCCATCGCGCTTGTGGGCTGGATTGTAGAACATGTCGCTTAGGACCGCATCGTTCCGCACCTGGAGGTACCCCGTGGGCAAATCCAGGAAGTTGTAGGTAGCTCTCAAGTAGCTCTCCTCCCCGAACTCCGGCTTTGATCGGACTAGGTTGTCCGCAAAGTGTGGCGGGTCTTGTCTCGCGACACCCTCCTCAATAATCCTTGCGCCGTCTATGTCCTAGGCCACCCAATACAGTCCCACGCATTCCAACCTCGTGAGGTTTTTGACCAACTGTGCCCGAGCATCTACTTGTGCTAGAATGCTGATCTGGATGATCTTGCTCCTCGTGCGCGCCATTTTGTCGACGGGCGCTGCTTCAGGGACCTTGTCTCCTGGCTATGGTGTTCTGGACAAACGCGTGGAAATGCCCGATCGCGCGTGCAAGCAGCTAGATGTGACGAAGTCGGCGAGCACGGAAACGAGGGAGATAAAAAGAGGGCGGTAAGATGGCCGTTACCGCGCTAAAGTGGATAAGGAAGGGAATGGTACGGACCATCATTTGGCGACGCGCCATTATCACGAGCGTGTTAGGCCCGGGCCTGACGGCGCCGCCGCCAGCGTTTCCGTACGCGGCTCGACCCAAGCTTCCGTGCCCGGGTAAGTCCTTACTCGGCCCAAGCGGTGTCTAGACCGGATTTGTGTCTGGGGCTGAGCGTCCCCGGACTAGGCCTGGTCCAGGTCTTGAGCAGCCTGAGTGCGGGCCGGCCTGACTAGACCCTAGCTGCTAAATTTATCCGGGAAAAGCAAAAAAAAGTTTCAAAAATTCACCTATATTTATCCTGCCTTCTAGACTCAAGCATGTACCTGGATAGGTCGGTTCCTAGCTAACTCATCTTCATCCTGTCTTTACCCGGATAGGCTGATGTATAGGCCTTTATTCCTTACGCATTCCTACTTCTAACTATTATTCTGATCTAAGTTAACTAAGTGCAGGAAAAACAGGGTTTGACACCCCTGCGATAGCCACATTTGTCCCGAAACTAACTTCTGAATGGACCTCCATAGTGTTCAACTACATAGCTTGTTTAGGTAGCTTCTTAAGTAAATTGTGGCTTCCTCCTGCAAGTGGGATGAGTGACTTTAGAAGGGCGAAAGCATGCTAGGGTGGAACACTTAGTATGTCCCAGTGTCATTCTGCAGGGAGTAGCCAACTTTAGGGGCTTATTTAGAGTAGACCCCAACCCTAAATTACTAATCTTATTACCGGCAATATTAACATTACTTGTGAATATTATGAATTCATTGTACTTCACCATAGAAAATGATTGCAACACTTATATATTTGTACTTTTACACCTTTTTTAGAGTACACTACTGTCTGCAAAAAAAACATAAAAGTACAAAGTTTACCTTTCATAAAGGGGGGTAGTACAAATTTGCACATGAATTATGTAAATACATGTATTAAGTCTTCAAATGCACACTAAACATGTTGGTAGAATTGTTTCCCTCAAGGTGATATTTACGGTCAAAGGGCTAAAATTGGTTTAGGGTGGAATTCAGTGAAAAATGACCCAAACCTAATTTTTTTTTTTCCCAGCCCCTCTCCGAATGGCTTGCCGCATGTGGATATAGAGTCAATTATTTGGAAATCACGGTAATTTTATCCTTTTGGTTACATCTCCTATTCTCCTGACTAGTACAATTTGGTACCCATAGTACCATTTCGAACCTTAGAATAATTGTTTACTCTAATCAAGGCGACTGAGAGGCGTCTCTGGTAGCCTCTGCAGTTAGTTAATTCCCGTCGCTTTCCAAGCCACCGTCCTAGGATTCTGCCAATTTTCACAATCTTCATAACAATTTGGCAGCGCATAGTCTTCCCCCGCTTCGTGATGGTGATCTAAATTTGCAACAGAAATTTTGGGACTTCCTGTGAATGCTAGTACTTTGTAGTGACTTGAGCTACTCTTGATCATTTTTGTTGCCCGACTACTACATGTTGCGGTGGATTTCAGAGAGAAGCTGTTTACTGCACAATTTTAGAAGATCACAAGATGGGGAACGCTTGATTGGCAGAACGTCGTCTAGGTAATTTGCGGCCTGGACCCCAAGTTAGGGATGTAGCTGCAGCAGAGGCTGAAGCGATGCGAGTGTTTCAAAATGAGGCAGCGCGTATCCGCCAAGCGAGGAGGCGTGCGAGGTTGGCAGAAGAGGCGGAGGCTGCACGGCTGCTGTTGGAGACGCCTGAAGGTCTTGAGGCCACGCCGCCACGGGAATGACGGAGCGGTCATGTTCTTGCATATCAAATAAACTTGCAGGTGACATCAATAACAAATTTAAGAGGTGTCCTACACTAGATGCAAGGCGCCTGATAGTTGAGAAGCTTCTCAATTACAACACCGTCTGGCCGATGTTGCCCGAGTATTATCCAAGACCCCAGGAAGCCAAATCCACATTTGTGTTCATTGAGAGTTTTTGTACTGAGTTGCAATCTGTTAAGAACGCAAATTTGAAGGTGTTTTTGGCAAGGAAGGGGGCGTTGCTTGATGCTGCCGTTAGCGAAGGGTGTGCGGGGTTGAGGGCACTCTTGAGGGTGTTGCAAGTGCATCCTCGGAACATCTATGCAGCTGTAGGTAGGAGGATCGGGTTAGACCTCGCAAACCGATTTCAACTTCTGGAGATGGTTAAACGTGGGGGAGTTTCCAATTACGTAAAGGAGAAGGCGCAGTTGTGGTGGACTCAACGAAGTCGAGTTAGTCCAAACAAGAAAGATGTCACTCGAAAGCCGATTGAGAGAAGTGAATACGTCATGCATGCGACGCATTACCTCACAGACACTCAGGTGCCCATCCTTCTGGCTTTCTACATTCCAATGCTTCTGTTCTATTCAGTGAATGAGGACTATAGTTCTGTGATTGCTTGGCCTAGGGTTTAATTTAAGATTCTGCAGTTGTTGTAGATAAGGAGTAATTTGGTGTAGAGTTTCATCGTAGGGTTTCAAAACTGTCCTGCTTTGGCCATTTGGACCTTACAATTGCATCACGTGTTTAGAGGACTCTGCAGCATCTAAGTTGGATTTTTCTGTATAGAGGATTGTACTACTCTTAAATAATTTTAGCATTATCTGATTACCTAGTGCAATTGTAAGTATACTGGTTGTGTTTGTAGGAAGTTGACTTTGTTTACGGTACAAAGTAGGGCTCAGGGTCTGCCTATTAGGCACAAAAGCTACTATTTTTATTGTTTTTTGTTAAGTAGATAAACAGAGGACTTTGATTTTGTAGCTGAAAGACCCGGAGTGTGTTTAGGTGCACTATGAGTAGAATATTGTGTTTTGGATCCAAACTTATAGGTTTAGAATGTCTACTGTACATTTTCTCTCTCTATTGTGTACTAAAAAGTCCCTTTCAATTAGCCTTGTACTTTATTTTAGTAATCTGGGCCACTTAGGTACATATTGTGTTTGTATTGGTAGTTATAAATTGCACCTAGAGTATTATTGAATACCTCATTTGTAAGTATTGTAAACATTGTAGTTACTATGAGATTTATGGTACGTTTTGAGTTACTCTAGGTACAATATTTTGTAATTCCAGGGTTATGTGTACGCCGGAGGTACTATGAGTTCAACAATGCGAATTGAGTAACTTTCGGTATACAATTTTCTGCTTTAATTGTACCAATTCTGTCTACTTCCCCGATATGTACCTCACTTTGAACTTCGGTACCCAAATCTATGTACAACTGTGTACTAATTCATTGGTCTTGTTGTCCTTTGACTCGGTTTTTTATGGGGTTGAGAGATGCCCATCCTAAGTGCAGAATCAAACAAAGGGCTTTTGAAGGCTTAAAGTCTTGGTATGTAAAAACTTTGAAGGACCAAAATACATGTTGCTGCATCTATCATGTTGAGATGGGAATGATGAAACAGGCCTTATATGCATTGAGAGACCTCCAAAGGGTGTTACATTCTTCATTGCAGTGTAATTGTACTTGTCAAGTATGTGGTCCAGATAGTGAGAAATGTGGAGCTCCTTCCCATGTATATGAAAGTTTAACTGATATGTGGAATGCTTGTATGTGTGCAAAAAGAGATCTAGATAAGTGGCACCGCCTAGATTGTTTGATGGTCGTTGCTTGAATTGTGGGGTCACCAAATTGGACTTTTGTCCATACGAGTTGTCCATGTGTGATGACCAAAAATTGAAGTGGAAATGTTTGAGAAACTAACATCTGGAGTTGATAAGGAGTCTGGGCAAGAAAAAAAAAGGATTCAAGAGGTCTTTAAAGAAACCTCATTGGGTGAGTTCGTTGCATACTTAAAGACTAAGGTAGGTGCTTTGGTCACACACAACTTTGTGGCGAATTGGCAGGATTTTGAGTGTAGGAGGATGATGGATAACCTTCCTTGTGGTGTGTTGATCTCGCATATTGACTTTGCGGAATATTACTTGTTTGCCATTCAAAATGAAGTCCAGTCTATGCATTGGTTTAGTACAAGTATTACAATACTTGTTCATATTACTTTGTATAGAAATATAGAATACCTCTAGGGATAGATGGTGAGGACGGTGGGATTCTTAAGCACACACATTACTATACCAGCGATGATAAAAAACACTATAGTTTGTTTGTGCAACATTGTTTGTATTTGCATTGGAATTGGTTGCTTGCATTAGGTTTAAGACCCTCTGAACATTGGGTCTACAGCGATGGCTGCCCCGCCCAGTTCAAGGGTGCAAAAGCTATGTATTATGTTGCTAGGTACCCGAAGTTGACTGGCTGCACGACGAGGTGGAACTATTTTGGTACTGGACATGGCAAAGGTGAGCACCTTATTATATTTTCTTTCATGATTTTGTGGTTGTTTAGCTTATTCTATTTGTTGAAGGCAGTGTAAGACTGGGTTAGTAGTGAAATTGTACAATATGTGGCATTTTAATACTCTAAATATACGGTGTAGTACTTATCAGCTGTTATTGGAGTTCTTTCTTAGTACGCAGTGTAAAAGTGATAGGGTGTCTTATACAATTGTATATTACCTTGAGTATAAAGTTTGGTACGCTGCGTACATAGGTAAGGGTGTTATACAATGATAAGGCGACGAATGAGTACAAAGTCTGGTACTCTTGGTAGGCTCATGTACATGCATTTGTACCTATTTTAGAAGATCTTGCATTTTTGCCATGTAATATTTTCTTGAAGTGTGGCTTGACTGTAACTTGGCTCAGGTGAGTGAAATGGAGCGGGGGTTGTGGTGAAGAGGGCCCTTAGGACGCACCAAATTCAACACCCTGAGGAGGAGTTATCAAATGCATAATATTGTGTTGATTTCTTAAAATCAAGATTTTCACATCGTGTCTTAAGTTCTTATGAACAATCCAAAGTGGTGCCCATTTCTCGTGAATTTTGGCATATTGATATTGCTGATGTGGATAGGTGTGCAGATTGGGGTTGTAAGTTGATATCTTGCTGAAGGCAACTTCACTCTATAATGGGAGCATCTCAGACTGACCCTACTTTACGAATAGTTCCAGAATTGTCATGTTTTTGTGCTACTTGCATAGACCAGGATTGGAGCAATTGCGAGCAGCATTCCCATGTGGGGCAATGGCGACCTGTACGGTTGAGGCCAAACGATACTAAAGCGGTGCATCAACAGATAGAAGCAAATGATGATCCAGCAAATTGGTCTCATGGTGGGCTTGGTTAAAGACATGGTGATTTGGTCCAAGTGGGGGACAATTTCATGATACCTGCTGAGGAGGGGAATGATGAAGGAGTGGATTTCGATATCCTTCAATGTCTGAAGGCTAAGTTCCAAGTTGAAAAAGGTTTTCTTTGTCCATGGGGTGGAGATTTTCAAAGGAGGGAGTATGTGCTTTGTGGCACTTACTATCAGAAGAATGGGACGGGACACAACACATGTGTGTTTTTAGATAGGTCTAAGATAGCACATGTGGATGCTCATTTAGTGCGTGCTTATAAATTCCCCTTAGTATTGGCTGATCACACAGTTAGTAGTGACACTCCTGTATATAAGCTACGGCCTGAGACCGAAGAGGTTCTGAAGGAGGCTCTCTTACAGTGGTGGTCATCGGACTTCCATTCTTGAGCTATGGAGGAGTTCAGTTGGAGGTTCCATAGTTGTAAGTTCATTTTTGAAATTATAGAGGTAATTTTCAGTAGCATCAAAAACAAAATCACTTCCGTTCTTGATTGTAGACCCAGTCTGATAAGAGAAACGAGGTTAAAGTGCTAAGTTTGGGGTCGCAAAATCATACCAAGGGCTGCTCAAAAATATTAAGTTTACTTAAGGCTGAATGTAACACTAGTACACTGCCAGTACAAGGGAAATATGAAAGTAGACTTTTCTCAAAAATATCCATTCCAAGAGCAGCATTACTGGAATGCAAACCAAGAATTGGGAAGTTGTACAAGCAAAATTCTTATAATGTTTAATACACATAGTTGCTCCACAATGTACATGTTGTAACCCCGTCCCGTCTTAAGTACAAAACTATACACGCAGAAGTGTAATTGTATCACATATCCTCATTTGACTTAACTTAGGCTACAATCGACTTAACTTATGCTACAAGGCAGGAGCTTTGCGAATATCTCCCCGCATACTATACATCAAGACTTCAAACTCAAGGGCTATACCTACGCTGCATTGCAACAAGTCATCCCTTGACTTAGTTTTATGTTTGCCGTCTTTCGCAGTGACGCGCTGGCAGCCACTCCACGACCTCGACATCTTGCGCTCCCACAAGAACAAGTTCTAGGGCCACCCTTTGCTTCCCAAAATGCACTTCCATAGTCCTGCAAGGTTCAACATAACATCCCACAATATGTTTCAAAGGCTGACATACAAGAACTGATCATGAAATACACAAATAGGATGGAAAAGAAGTGTTATTACCCATGTAAGCTCTTCCGGAGCGTAGATTGGTCGCTTGAAGAAGAATGCAACATGATAAATGTGAGGGTCGGCAGACTCTATCCGGATAGGAAAGTCGATCAAGTTGGCATCTTCACATCTATGATTGACAAACCTTGTCACATTCCCGTAAGACATACCTTCAATGCACAAGGCCTCTGTGTCGGTCACGGTCCTCCAGTCAGCATTCGTATCAAGTGTATATATTCCGTGGAAGGGTGGTTGGTTGTCCCTTGTGATCAGCTCTGCGTTATTACACACCTCACCCACATATTCAAATAGATAAGTCCCACTTGGAAATGCTTCAAAAGTCCTCCCATCCCTTTAGTCCGGTCCAAAACACGCCCAGTTTCACCTTCATCCCGCGTTGGACAACCCTATGCCCACAGTCAATGCCACAAGGGCAAATGAAGTTGCATTCAGAGATGAAA
Organism: Bryum argenteum; assembly: GCA_037043015.1. Taxonomy (NCBI): domain Eukaryota; kingdom Viridiplantae; phylum Streptophyta; class Bryopsida; order Bryales; family Bryaceae; genus Bryum; species Bryum argenteum. The sequence continues at coordinate 28,076,763 of CM073321.1, read as the reverse complement.
ACCCGGGGGATATGCCCGTAGCACTCCTTCTGATGACCTGCTCTCCCGCGTCCTAGTAGCCCAGTTAGGTAACACCCCTGCCTTTGGTCACAGAATACCATCTGAGGTTCCACCTGCAAGGCACTAACATGCCGATATGAACTACCAATTGGAAATAAAATTTTAAATGGATAACAAACATAAGGAATATTAGTAAGCCAACTTACTCGCTGTAATATGAAAGGAGCCAATCGTCCATCCCGTCTATATGCAAACTGGCCACCATTCTTCGCTGCACACTCACAAACTCCTCGCAAATCCAAGCAATTTCGTCCACTACAAGTACAACTCCTTCCCAAGGCATGGTTTATTATTACCCGTGGGGATATAATGTTCTTGGTTACATATGTGAAAGCCGGCATGGGGCATGGGCCACCCACGGGGCGAAATAGTAGAATCGGATGAAGTTCTGTTCCATTAGATATATCATGCACATTTAACATAGGAATCTGCCAAAATAGAAAAGAAGGTTATAAACACACAAGTTACAAGTCGAGAACATGCTATATTCATAAACTCAAAAAGATAAGAAAGATGTTATCTTACATGACACTCCTCCCAAATCTTAGCATGCATGTCACATCTTAAATGGCTACGCTAATACATGTCTTGAAATGAAGCTAGGCTAAAGGATCACATACAAATCACTAAAGGGGGCTAAGTCACCGTTTTACCAGTTTCTTTTTGCCCATTGCCTTTGATGCAGGTGCTAATGATTCCATCTTTTTGATCTTCTTTCTGGGGCCTTCTGGCCCTGTGTTGTCGACGTGCATGATACCAACCTGAGGTACATCCTCCGGTAGTGATTGCCTTACGCCATTGAGACGTCTATCGCAATCTTCACTCACGTCCATGTCTTCTACACAATGTGGAGACATTTGATCCGTCTGGCGCTCTAAAATAAAATAGTTGGCGACCCTGATACATGTTCTGAGCACATAAGAAAGACAACGGTTGAAACTGATACTGGTGTCAAGTATGTGGCAGGTGAGAGGGTAGCATCGACGTCTTCTGAAGAAACATGAATTTTGGCGGGTGTAACAAAGCCACAATTCGAAACCGGTGTTAGTTGTATATGCGGAACTTCAACTTTCACACTACCTTCACCGTTAGCTTTCCCTGATCAACCGCATCCAACAACGAGGGAGACCCTTGTCCTCCATCTTCAGGATCTTTGCCTTCAGAATCCTTGTGCTCTTCAGAAGATGCCATAGCCACCCCATTGAAACCATTTGGGCTGTCGTTGGGTCCGATACCTTTGAGAAGATCTAAAACTCCACACACCAGTCATCCATATTAGTAAACATGGCATCAATTGAAAGAGACAAGGCTTATAAAACATGTAAGAGTTTAACGAGAGCTAAATTAATTCTCCATCGTATCCTACCATGAGTGAGTGAGGGGGTTCTTCTTATCACAACTGGCTTATACATGCCTTGGGGCTGAGGGGAATTTTGGATTGCTTGAGGTGGTTGTGGCTGTGGTATTGCAAATTGTGTTGGCTTCTCTACTACAAGCTGGTTCTGTGATTGCTTGCGGGGGAGTAATGCTGCTGGGGTTGCCACCTTCTTCAAAGCACATGACAATGTAGGTGGCCCTGCTCATACAAGAAAGCAAATTTGGCTTAAGAACTTCTGTAATCAAATCACCCTCATGTGTACCTAAGATAGTCAAACAGTACCTATAGTACAGTAAATATGCACAAAACATATTAGTATAAGTATATAAGTACACATGTAGTGTTGGTATATAGAAATAGTACTTCCAAATCTACTAAAATCAATATGTATACAATTATTATACACAATAAGTACATTCGACAACATCTTAGACAATGATGTACACAATACTCTATCATTAATACTACTGTCACCTCCTTTTGTACTCCTGCACATAACTTCACAACCACCTATACTTAGATAGGTCCAATACTACATCCGCACTACTTACATTGTTCCAGTTACCACAACAAAAGGATAAGAGAGTACAGATCTAACTACTTTGTACATAACTTCACAACCTCGTATACTTATATAGGTCCTATACTACATCCGCACTACTTACATTGTTTCACTAACCACAACAAAGCGACAAGAGAGTACAGATCTAACTAGAGTGTACCATTGAATTTCTAGAGTTTCAATAAGTATAAGATTGCATATTCACTGCTCCCCATACGTACTCAAACTATTCACCTATCATGTAGCATACCATCCTCCATCCTCCATCCTTCATCATAAAAGTGAAAGTAACAACGTAATACTTACCAGCTTTGAGAACGGTTTTACTCTTTGTATCACACGTTCCTCCTGGGCGCAGTAGTGGCTCCTCTACAGTCACCGCCACTTGTTGTACCGTCTCACCCCATCCAAAACTTTGCTGCCATCTGGGGTTAGCAACTCCGTCACACTTTGGCTCGACACATATGTTGCCCTTGCTAAATACGACCAAAGAACACCATGGGTGATACAAGTGCTTGCAAGAAGCTACGACTATGTCAAACTCTGGAAACTCCTTATCACACAAACTACAATGTGTGATCAATATGTAAGTTTTATGAAAGACTGTTCAAGTTGGTTCTGGATACAAAAGGGGCCAAGGTAGAATTGTTGATGGGCGACTCCTGCCCTGGAGTTGATGGGCGACTCCTGCCCTGCTCTTTGGTGAAGGCGGCCAATTGACATTGTTTGAGGGTGATGCTAACTTCCAAGTGCTGTACCTCCTCTTCTCTTCTTTCTGCGTCACGCTTGGATCTCACCAACTGGACCTTGTGATCTTCCTTCATGACTTCTAATATGAAAAGTTTGCTTTCGTTGAGCACCTTCTCCTCCGCATTTGTCATGGCCGATGGCTCTAGACCCAATATTTGGCCCTCAAGACTATGCAGAAAAAGCTCGTCGCTCCTTGCCTCCTGAGCGGCCTTGTCTCGTCCAATTCACGTGGGCTCCAATCTTGAACATGCTTCATTTATCTCATCACCTAATACCTTTACCATCTCATTCAGATGTGATACTCTCTTTGAGATGCGGGAGTCAATGTCTTCTTCGAGTCGAGTTGAGATCCTCGAAGCACAAACTTCCGACTCTTGCTGTATGTACAACCAACCATCTGTTAGCAACCACACATAGTAACTTAAGCATACTAAGCAATCAGAAAGTACAATTACAAAATGACTAGACACTTACCCTCCTTGACGACCCACCCTTCATGTACACTAGACTGAATCCCTTCTCGAGCTTGATTTTTTTAAATGCGTCCTTCTTGACATCTACTCCCTTTTGCTTGCAAAGCATGAGCTTTGCACAATGTGTGTCCCACCGCACTCGTTGCGTGTGGTTTGTTTCCTGACCATACGCGGCCCAGTTAACTGTCCCTCGCCCATTGACGTGCTCAAGGGCGATGCCTTGAGCAAACTTCATCTTCAAGAAGCTCGGCATCGTGTCTCTATCATGTTGATAAACTATCGGGTGCGGGTGCTTCACTTTTGCCAAGACCGCCTTGTTGGTGCAGTCCTACCATTTGTACCCTGCTTTTCCGCCCTTCCCACATCGTCTGCCACACAGCTCGGTCACGATGTCCTCAGGAACTTCACCTTTCTTGAAACGGTGAGGATTGATGCCGGTACCCTCCAATCCAAACTCATTCACAAAGTCCTCAATGTGCAGGGCTGATGGGAGCTCCTTCAACTTTGATATTGCTCCGTCAATATCGTACAAGATCAGCTCCTCCTCCGAATCAATCTCCCGTCTTCCTCCTTTGCCTTTGCAGCCGACACAGACCTCTCTCCAAATCGCCTCGCACCAGGGTTCTTATCGCCCGCCATGGCAGAACTTGCAAGCTTAGAAATCTCCGAGATACGCTAAGTAGCACTCGGTAGAATCAGAAGAAGTAATAAAACCTCAAGAGTATAGAATGAGAAGAAGTTACCAAGAGTACTGAGCAAGTAAGAACATTTACAAGAGGAGTGAGCGAGTAAGAGAGAGAAAGTAGCGCATTGAATAAGAATTCGCAATGTAAACTGTGAAGCAGACTCTGAAATTTTGACATTACATAGTCGACCCTCGGCCAATTTGTGAAGTGCAGAGAAACCTGTCTAATCAATCAATTAGTTTAAGCTGTATCATTTGATAACAATCCTTCTTTAATTGAGTACAATCTTTTCTAAATATCTCGCACGATTCTGCGTGATTCACCCCATCTTACGTTACGTTACGTACCCTATTCACTAATTACTATTGAGGTTGCAGTTCTCGACACTATGCAAGAAGGGAAATGTGCAAAAACTGAAACAACTCTACATTTGAGCAAAAACCTACACATATAGACAGGTGCTTACAGCCTCTATGACCTAAATGGCTAGTCACGGAGGCTGTGATCTCATGTTCCTTCCCTGTACAACAAGCATTCATTTGATTACTTCAAACAAATGTATGCAATGACAAGGGTTGGCTACTTAAACACCCTGCCAAAACTGATACTGGTGTCGAAATAAAGAGGATCGAAAGACAAGGCCGACACTGATACTGGTGTCAAAATAAACAGGATCGGTAGACTTACAGCTGAGATGAGCACTCATTGCTCACGCTAAACCCTAAACCCCGGCTGATCCCCAAACCAGTATGTGCGGCAACTCAAAACCACGAATCAGCACCCTAGGTAATTAGTTCTGATCTATCCTTACACCCACAAAAGCAGAAACTTCATCAAAACACAAACTCCAAACTCCAAAATTATAGGCATTGATCGACTTAGGAGGTGTGAAATACCGCAACAAACCTACAAGCACTCCTAATACTCCTGCAATTGTATATTAGCTTGAGTACAAAGTTTAGTACTAACCGAGCGTAGATGCAGCTCAGTGCTGCTATCGGCCCTACGCAATCCACTTCTACGATGAAACTAATACCATAACACCTTCTTCAGCTCAAGCAACACCCTGAATTTAGCCGCCTAAGTGCTCTCCTGTGTAAACCCTACAAATGCACACACAAAGTGAAAACTGCCTCACAATCGACCTCATCAAACTTCCTGTAAACTTTTAAACTCCCTTGACACTATCTGTACACAAGTCGCCCGCAATAGCAGACTTCGAGCACCCGCTTCTACAAAAACTTCTTCACTGAAGTGATAAGTGAAAATTGCCTTGCAACAGACCTAATCAAAATACCTAGTACGTCCAAACACTCTAAACTCCCTACACACTATCTAACGTGCAAGTCGCCTGCAATGGCAACTAAATGGTTTAGGGCGGCCTCCACATGGTTCACATATGTTTGCGCTCTTGTTTGCATTTCCTCGCCGAGTAATTTTAGGTTTGCAAGCACCTCAACATACCACAAACGGGCCTTCAGTTGTGCTTCTCCATTAGTTTGGTATAGGTCCCTGATTGAGAGAGGTCCTTCTTGACTATCTTCAACACGGACAAGATGGGCTTGTGTTGGAATTTGATTTTCTTTTCTCCACCAAGGATCCATAGGGCGGCCTTGGTGAGCTTGGAGTCGTGCACATGAATTCGCCCTCCTGGGTATGAGTAAAGAGGATATTCTTTGTGTGGACAAAGAAGTCCTCCGAAATTACTAATCTTCATTTCTTAGGTTAAAGCAGAGCCTCCTTCTTATACTGAACCCGGTTGAAGGCTCCTTCCCCTTCATCCAAAGCTCCGCATCCACTCTTTCCTCGTCTACGGTTTGCGCGCCAGTCCGGATCGAGGCATCTCCCTTTGTTCTCCTCCTCTTCTTTGCCTTAGCTGGTGATGGCGCGACGAGGATCCTCTTCCATAGACACAACATCCATTTCCGGATCCTCTTCGGTCAAGTTTGAACCGTCCTTCACTATCCAAGATGACTGAGTTGCCTGCCTTCAGAGCGCCATGGCGGACTTACACGTCACATCCTACATGGTTTTTTATTGCAAAATTTGTTACCTACAAAAAATTACACGCCTCCTAAGGCCCTATAATGAAAGCGTGCAAACACGCCTACCAGTTTGAGACTACTTGACCACCCCGTTCGCCCGCTCGTTCATCTAAACACACCCGATTTGACAACCGTGCTTGTATGTGCGGAATGAATGCATAACAGGTAGAAAAAAGTATACTTGGGAGGGCAAGCTTAACCGGGTGGCCAAAATCAACGAGGAGTCAGAGAAGGAGGAGGGCGATTCCTATTCCGCCGAAGTTGCCCAAGCATTAGGAGAATAGGGCTGTATTAGGCAACTGGAAGAGCAGAGGAAGTGGTTCTTGGAGAAGGGGGAACATCACCATGTGTTACAACTAATAAAGAGAAAAGACACCAGAGCAATGAGCCCATAAAGGTCATCAACCTACAAGACGGCTTCACCAACCGGAGACTAGGAGGAGAAAGTTGGATTCTGTCAACAAAAAGAGGGAGCAGATCCTGCGATTAGCAAAGAAAAAGCAAGCAACTTGGAAGGAGACTCAAACCCCCACTCGAAAGTAACCGCTCTTAAGGTCCATACTTAGAAGCTTGCTAATATTAAATTACTAATATTTTATTTTTTTTCGTTTTTACAAATATTGGGATGTTGGAAATTGGAATGTGATAACCCAAATTTGAAAAGTGCGGGAATTAGAAGTTGAAAGGGTTCCAAGAGAAACGAGGGAAGGGGAAAAAAAAAAAAAAAGATCCACCTGCCTTGCCTTGGAAATCCGCCCTTCTCTATTGCGCGCGTCCTTACCCTCTCAAGAGCCTTGGCAAGAGGTTCGCAAAAGCTTTCCTCATCTCCCTAGCCCTTCTCTTTCTTTGAACAAGGCAAGGATATTTTTGGAGTGAGCAAATCTAAACATTCTTCCATAAATACTGGGATTTTGATTTCCCGAATATTGTGGGAGAATGTTTGGATTTGCACATGCTAGTCCGAAGGCCCTTGCTAATTCAAAATAAATCCAAGTTTATTAAGAAAAAAGAAGAAGAGAAGGGAGAATTAGTGCACTCTCCTCTCCTCCCCTATCCACCCCGAAGACTCCCGCTCCTCCGCACTTGCCTACCGCTAGGATACCCGCCTTGCAAAAATGACACCCTCCCTTATATCGATCGGTTCAAAAACAAGAAGGACAAAAAAAATTAAAAAAAAATATATATCTCTTGGCCCGGCCAAATGTCACCCGCCCTACCACTTTGGTCACTCGCCCTACCTCTTTTTCACCCTCCCTAGCCCTTTTTCACCTGCCCTAGCACTTTTTTCACCCGCCCTTTAATTCATTAAACACGCATTCCGTTAAAGTGGGAATATGTAGGGAATTTGGTAATATTGTACTCCATCATTTAGAAGATATCAAGCTAAAGGTATTACCAAATTATTAGACTATTCACATTGTAGTAGAATATTCTCAAAATAAACTGAAACTATGCTAAACTTAAGGATGCAAAAACCATACTTTGAATCCTTGAAAGAAATCATTTTATCGCAAGAGAAGTCGAGAAACAAATTATTGGTGTCATTGTAGACCTCTAAAAGGTAATCACAGTACTATCTACACAACATCACCTAGCTCGGAGGTGAAATCTACGCAGGAATCCCTCTGAAAGGATAGAATATCCACACTACAAGTGTATTTAGGTGCCCTAACTACGACTCCCTCTACTGACTCTACAAGTGTGTCGTCTCTATATCGCTTTACTCCACGTTGATGAAGCAGGCAAGGAGTCAAACTCAATGACCTAGTCGATTGAACACAAGGGCTTGAACTACAGGACATGATTTAACGAGCCACTCTTACTTGCGCAAGTCCATTTAGCTCCGGCAGAGCAAAAACAGATTCGTCATCCATCACCAATTACCAAAAAGGTGTGTCACCTTCCAGTGACTCAAGAAGCACTGTAATCACGGGCACGCCTTCATCCAGGGACATCGAAATTAGATTAGGGCAAACGAGAGGACTGTCGACAACACCATCCTTGTCATCGTCCATGACTTGCTAAATGTAATCGAGAGCAGAGGCATCGTCTGAAGCAGGAAAGAACAAACATCCCCTCTGCCTCTCGAACAAAGTCTTGGAGTCCGTACTCGTGAAAGAGGGATCCAAATCCGTAGAAGGACCAATTTGAAGATAGTTAGGGAGGGTTGTGAAGGGAGCAGTGGGCAGGTGAGAGTCACGTCGTGAAACCTGCAATATGTAGACAAGTATAGATTAATGAGATTCATGGACCGTAATATTCAAAAAGATTTTCGAAATCGGAGTATTGGATCATATCGAACCTTGTTTTTTCAATTGGTTATTCCATATGTATAATGCGCAATAAGAGTAAGTATAGTGTCTAGAATCTGACCTAAGTATGTTGTAGGCCGTATATCATAAGGCAAATAAGTTTGAACAAATATGTGTCATCATAAGTAGTTTTGAATAAGAAGGTCAGGTTCGTGAACCTGTACTCTGCAAGTGAAATGCAAGGACGGACTGTCAGAAGCCGGACATGGACTAGAAGGACGGCGGCAGAAGGACGGAGTGGTTGGAGTACAGTAATGACAGAAGGGGCTAAAGACGGCTCCGTACGAGGTCGGCCATGATGAAGTACGGACTAGTTATGATGGCTGGATTTGAATCCGGCCCTGCCTATAAATCGCGACCCGTCCACCGTTGTGGTCACATGCCTTCTCGCTTTCCTGCCTTCTCGCTTTCCTGCCTTCTCGCCTTCATGCAATCCTGCTTTTTGTCTTCTTGCCTTTCGACCTACTGTTTCCAATCCGGCCTCCTGGCCGATCTCAGCCTAGCTACGCGTTACTTCCTCTCTTTCTTCTTTCCAATAGCAGGATCAGCATCAGCTTTCACTCTCGCGCAAGAGGAGCTCAAGATCTTGATCAAGTTGGTGATTCCGATCATTCCAACCGAAGACAAAGAGAAGAAGTTGTTGGAGGAGGACCTTGATCGGATGGGCCTCGCAGGGTTGTTGGAGACTCCGTGGGGTCTGCGCAATGCTAAGATGGTTACGCGAGATCAAGGAAGGTGCGCCGAACCAGTTCGAAGGGACAGTTCAAAGCCGCTCACTTGGACATATGATCACTAGAGGACGATTTACGGCTCCAAAGGGAGCAACAGCGTAGGGGTATGCGGCCGGAAGGCCAAGTACGCGAAGACGACCTTCAATGGAAAGCCGCAAAAGCACAACGGCTACGCCGTGGAGGACTGCAAGGACCCAAGGAAGCCCGCGGTAATCACGTTTTTGGCACCGATCATCCATGCCAAAAAGCCGCACCGAATCACAGTCCGGCTTGCCAACATCGTCTTGGGCGCCAACCGTGGAGAGCGCGAGGTAGATTGGGGAGTCGTTGTCAGAGACCTAGTTTTTTGGCTGGCCGACAACGTAGGTAAAAGCCGTCGTAGCCCTATCTCCCGTTTTCTTTATCACCTTTACAAGAACGAGGAGGTTGTGATGGACGAGGAGAAAACGAATTACGAGCTGGCACCAGGGTTGTCTTATTAGACACTGTCGGACGTCAGACAGACACAACATGTCAGACAGACATTGAGCCTCAGAATGTCTAATAGAATCTACAGAATCTTTTTTTACAGAAAAGTTACCCTTGATTTACCCTGTCCATGTTGCATCCTACGTGGCTGCCACGTGGCCTGTACAACTCAGCAATACGGTGCGCGACTGCACCACGTAGGACTGGACCGGCGGTTGCCTCGTCTGGACCGTCGATCCCCTGAGCGACCAACGATCGCCCATGAGCGACCGACGTTTGCCCCTGGGGGACCGCTGATACAGCCGATCGGCGAACGTCGCTCAGTGGGGCGACCGCCGTTCCAGGTAATGGGCGAACGTAGCTCAGAGGGCGACCGGCGGTCTACCCTCTTGGAACGAAGGACATGAACTTTGAAGAGCCATAACTTTTTCATTTGGACTCTGTTTTTGACGAAATCACTTGGGTTGGGTTCCAAATTAAGTCTAGTTTATGTGGTAAAAATTGCAGACCCATACAATTAAGTATAAAAAAATGGCATGCATTTTAGTGAAGGGATTATTTGTTTTTTGGGTTTTTAAACATTTGGCATGTTTTACCATTGCAAGCCTATTATGTGACATCAAAAAGGTTTTTGCATGATTTGTTTAAGACAAGTGTGATCTTTAGATGCATCCCGCAATCTTTGTAGTTGGAAGTATTTTGATCCAGATAATTTTAGTATTGGCTTCGCAATGATATTTCTACGATGAAAAAAGTGAAAAAGTGGATGATTTTTGAAGAGATAGATCTCCTTCAACCATCGTTAGATTTTGAATTTTTATTTTAGAATGAATTCCAATTACAGTGTTGTATTGGTGATAGAAACCTCGATCCATTCGTAGATATATTGAAGATAAGGTATAATTTGAGTGTAAGGAGATAACAATCAATTACAATCAAGGAGACCATAAAATCATTATCCATTATGGATGAATTAGCATACTTTGGGGACTTTGAAGTTAGTGATCATTCTCCTTTCATCAAGGTATTGTAAAGCCAAATGGTCAATCTTGAGGGTCCACAATGTAAAGTGAGCCTAAGACAAGTAGAGTAAAGGTACGCTTATTTCAAGTTTCTATAATGTCTTAGTAGTGAATACAAGTGTTGAAAATATCTTGACTGTCATGATATTTAAGTTTGATTTATTCATCATAATATGGGCAAGGGATATCAAATACTTGCACGTCATTCACAAATAATGGGTTAAATATTACTATGAGTAATTGGTTCATTAGAATGTTTGTAAATGGTTATTGTTGTCGACTTATAATATTTACCTTCATATGGTGGTCACTCAATTTTTTGCCAAATCTATAATATGTTATATATCACCCTTTAATTTGACAAGCAACTTTTTCCCTCACTTGTTACTAGGATATATGCACGAACCCCTTCCTCTTAATTGTATTAGAAGGCGTTAATACTTAACCCGCCAAAATTTTCAAATGCCTCCCCCCAATCATTTTAACCAATGTTATACTGTTATGGGGCCGTAAAGTAATTGCAAGGATAATCTATTAGCATATATATTATCGGATATTGTATATGGAGAAGTTATAATTTATTAAAGACTCTACTGATCTTAGAAGAAACTAAACTTTGTTCTTGAATGTGATGTTAGAATATATGATGAAGTTTTGCTGCAAAGATAGTATCTTATCTAAATGCTAGAAATTGATTGACATGATTAAATTCTGAGATTGTAGATATTGAAGTGTTTGATGCATTAAAGAGGCTAAGACTCTGTAAATCAATACACATTTTATCAATTATTTTAAATAGTTAGGCACAAAATGACTTGCTAAAATATACACCATATAATAAAATATATGTCATGTCATGCCTACCAAGAGGATGAGAAAGTGTCACGCCATCCTCCCTCCCATTCATTATTTCCAATTTAGAGATTTAGACCTCTCATGTCCATGTTTTATGAACAGAAAGATCATGAAATGGGAATTATGGGACCAATGATCCCAAACTACTAGCATGTGCCTACTCCTTGTTAATTTGAACTAATCCATTAAAAACTACATGGCTCTTTTACCCCTCCTCCATCCAATGTTCATCCTCATCTCATCCTCTTAAGAGCTGATACGAACACTTATGGACTAGCATGCAAGATAGGTGGGAGAATTCCCGACTGCAAAAAGGGCCGATCCAGCTGATGGGCGAACGTAGCTGAAAGGGCGACCGGCGGTCTACCTGATGGGCAACGACAAAGTGTCCGCGCGCCTATTTGTACCCCTCTTGTTGGGGCGACCGCCAATATAGCCGATGGGCAAACGTCGCTCAGTAGGGCGAACGTCGCTCAGTGGAGCGACCGCCGATCCGGGTAATGGGCGAACGTAGCTCAGAGGGCGACCGGCGGTCTACCCTCTTGGAACGAAGGACATGAACTTTGAAGAGCCATAACTTTTTCATTTGGACTCTGTTTTTGAAGAAATCACTTGGGTTGGGTTCCAAATTAAGTCTAGTTTATGTGGTAAAAATTGAAGACCCATACACTCAAATTACACCTTATCTTCAATATATCTACGAATATATCTTCAATATATCTACGAATGGTTCTATCACCAATACAACACTGTAATTGGAATTCATTCTAAAATAAAAATTCAAAATCTAACGATGGTTGAAGGAGATCTATCTCTTCAAAAATCATCCACTTTTTCACTTTTTTCATCGTAGAAATATCATTGCAAAGCCAATACTAAAATTATCTGGATCAAAATACTTCCAACTACAAAGATTGTGGGATGCATTTAAAGATCACACTTGTCTTAAACAAATCATGCAAAAACCTTTTTGATGTCACATAATAGGCTTGCAATGGTAAAACATGCCAAATGTTTAAAAACCCAAAAAACAAATAATCCCTTCACTAAAATGCATGCCATTTTTTTATACTTAATTGTATGGGTCTGCAATTTTTACCACATAAACTAGACTTAATTTGGAACCCAACCCAAGGGATTTCGTCAAAAACAGAGTCCAAATGGAAAAGTTATGGCTCTTTAAAGTTCATGATCTTTGTTCCAAGAGGGTAGACCGCCGGTCGCCCTCTGAGCTACGTTTGCCAATCACCTGGATCGGCGGTCGCCCCACTGAGCGACGTTCGCCCATCGGCTGTATTGGTGGTCGCCCCAACAGGAGGGGTACAAATTGGCTCGCGGAAACTTTGTCCTTGCCCATAAGGTCGCCTAGAAGCGGTTGCTTGGGCGACCGCCGGTCTCCCTACTGGACCGCCGGTCGCCTACACGCGGCAGCCCAGTCACTAGTAGAAAATCGCCAATAAATGTCTGGGCTAAATAACTCTGTTTACAGTCATATGTACCAAAATCAATCGTACGGTGACTAGGGACGCTCGATGAAGCCTGTGTCATAGAAAGTGAGTAATATCGACCATTTGGTCGAAATGACTTGGGCTTCATCCGTCCGCTGTCATCCGCCTTCGTAGCCGACGTAGCTGCTGACATGGCCGATTTTTCGAAGGAGTTGTCCACCTCAGCCAAAATGGCGGGACCTACGTTCTGACATGGACGTTGACTAGATTTCGGGCAGGGAGGTAGGTTGACCGGAAATCCTACGTGGAAGCGCGGGATCTGACGTGGCGAAATTTGTGTACCCTTACTGTGTGACTTAAAAATGACTGGATGGTTTTTTTGGTAGTCGACGTGTTTAACTGTCGTTGGTCCACGTGTCTAGGCCATTTTTAGAGTATAACTCGTGGCAAAGTTATTGTCATGCCAGAGTCATAACAGAGACATTTCTTAGTCATTTATTAATATTAAGTAGACAATGTGTCTAAGTTTGGTTAGTCCACGTGTCTAGGCTAGTTTTACGGTGTAATTCATGCTGCGGGGGGGGGAGGGGGCGATATTTGTTGTCATATCACTGTCATATCGGTGTCATCTTGAAGTCGTTGATTGCGCTAAATGACTACTCATTTGCAAGTCATGCAATGATTGTGTTAAAGTCATTGATGAGTAATATTATTATTTTATTACTGGCTATAATACATAAGTCATAACATCGTCAAAGATGTGTCATTGTGTACATGTGATTGAACTATGGCTACAAAATGACTAACAAGGCTACACTATAACTATTAGCTATTTGCCAACAATATTTTTGAAATAAAACTCCTATTTGCTGCTGAAAATGCCACTCATGTGGCATGGTACTACCTTGGACCTTGTCATATTTAGAATAAAACAAAACACCTCCTGCACAACTGTAAATTACACCAAACAATTTAGAAATACAACACAATCAAGTAGGAAATGTGCATCATGGATTTATACTAGTCATACTTTGGTTCCCTACGAGTCATTCTTTAGTCATATTTTGGTACTTCTAAGTCATTTCTAAGTCATTTTGATGTCATTTCTATGTCGTACTATAGTATTAAGATCAAAACCCTAAAATTTCAGCCCTAGTATGGCGGCGCCGACAATATTAGGGTTTTCAAGACTGTCGAGGTACGTGAAGATTGAGTGCTGAAAAAATTTGGTAGGCTTCATTATTGGCATGTGTGTATTCTCTCATCTTTGTTTAAGTGTTAGGCTGCTAAAAACATTACTTCAGGGTTTCTAATCACCATCTGCTTGAACTTCCTTCCGCTCTTACTAACAGAAAAAGAAGAAAGGAAAGGAAGGAAATAGACATACCTCCACAACCATGCTTCTCGACAAATCCTTACTCAGAGATGGCATCATAACTCCTGAACTCACGAAAAAAACAAAAATAAATGCATGTCTAATGAGTAATGTTTGTGTTTTTCTCTAACTACTAAAAATCAACTACTCTAAACCTAAGGCAATAAGTGCAAGGTAATCTAGAGAAGAGAGGAACTTTAATAAAAAAAGTCAAAAAAAAGAGAGCTCTAGATTAAGACGAGAGAGAGTGATCTAAACTTCAGAAAATGGTACAAGAAAAAGAGAGTCTGAGAGATGGTGCAGACCATAATATGTGGTGCAGTTAGGGTTAGGGTTTGATAAGGTTGACCACACTAATTTATGACCATTCTGCCTACACTAATTGTTGTAAATTTCAATTTCACATGAATTAATGAGTCTTACCTTAACCTTACGGTCATGTTGAAAGACTGATGAAATTTGTCACAAGGCCTAAATTTGTCATTTGTTAGCCCTATTGGATAAGAATAATGATATTTTGAAGAATTGTATTGCCATGTCAACAATTCTATTGCCTTAAATGAAAATATTGCTATTTAGTTATTTTATAGTAATAAATAATGACTTGTTGGATTTCGCGCTGGCAAAATATAATATTTAGAGTTTCACGGAAATTGTACTGCTAAACGTGGAGAACAACACAAAAAAAAATCTTGATAACACAATGACCACAAAATGATACCAAGTCATCCACGTCGGATAATAATTTCTAAATATATGAAATATAGAATAAAATAGAAGAGCCACATAGGGAAAAAATATAAAGGTAACTACGGTTCTCGTCAAGAAATGACTATAGCATGACTCCAACTTATCTACGTCACAAAAAACAAATCCATTTACTCATTCTACATTTCTACACTCATATAGGAAGACTCATTTGAGTCCACGCTGGCAGAGTATACTAATTAGAGAAGAATGAACTCGAAGTTCTTGCCAACTCAGCCGAATAAAAAATTTCCCCTATCGAAATGAGTGCAGAATGACTAAGAAATATCCACGTCAGAAAATGATTAAAATACAGAAAAACTAAATATTAAAAGCTAGAAGCCACGTATAATACCAAAAAACAATCCCATTTTCCACATCTTTATGACTGCGAAATGACTTCTACTTATTCAAGTCAGCATATAGTTATCCTCCCAAAATTATGCATTCAAAGTATACAAGCCACGTCAGATTCCATAAACTTGCTGTAAAAATAGAGCACAGTCAGATCGATGGTGAGACGTATCCATGACTGCAAAATCACTAGCGTCTGGCCACGTCGGCAAGCAAAATGAGAAGCTGTGGATGGAAATGAAATTCCGCCACTTTCATCTCTCAAGCTATTTATAAATGACATGCGAATGACTGGGACCATTTTTTTGAAAATTCTTCAGGCGTATGAGCGGATTTAGTCAATCTTTAGTCATTTGGGCCACACAGTCATTTATTTCCCGGTCACCAAAACACGTTTTTTCTACTAGTGAGTGCAATCGGCGATCGCCGCAGGCGACCGACGTTCGCCTCTATGCTACCGTCGGTCGCCGAGCGAGGTCGCCCACCCGCAGTCGCCCACTGTGACGTGTATTTTGATTTTCCACGTCATTATTGACCCTACGCCACGTAGGAAAATAGCTTTTTACCTCAATGTCAATCTCAACAAGTTTTTTACTATGCAATTTTTGGTACGGTTGACATTTTCGTCAATCGGACGTCTAAGAGACATGTCCAATACGACAAATCAGACAGACATTCCGAAAAGTGTGTCTAATAAGACAACCCTGGCTGGCACTAGCGGCGCTACTCTAAGGAATCGTAGATTCTGAGGAGGATGTTGACAAGAAGGTCGTCTACTTGGATGAGGAAGAGGAGGCTGGCTTTGATAATGAGGAGGCAAAATCGGAAGCACCACAATAGCCAGTTCCGGAGCCGACCCAACAAGCAACACCGGTGGTCATCATCCTTCCGTCCCCGTCCCCCACAGAGCGTCCGGCTCAGGAAGGTGTTTGATCCGGCCAAAAGAAGACTTTCGCTGCCGGCAAAGAGCACGCTACACCCATCCGGCGATCCGGCCGTGACCCCTCGAGATCGGCCAGCAATATCATCTCCGGACCACCCGGATCCCATGATGAGAGCATGGCACTATTTCACGGACGCTTGCACCTCCTACTTTGCCTAACAGGATATGATCAAGAGCATGTGCAGGGATTTTGGTTGTGAGACCTTGGCCGGAGTGAAAGAAGTCGTGGACGCTAGGCCGACCCAGGAGCAAGTTCAGAAGAAGCAAATCAAAAAGCTAACCTTCGACAACAAGCGCCTGAGGAATGCGGTCAGGATGAGAGACGATGCGCTCGCTGTCAACAAGCAAGCGATCCAAACTGCTCATGAGAAGGTAGTTAAGCTTACAAAAATTTGCGAAGTTCCGGCCGAGGTGCTCTAGAAGGCAAATCTGTACGAGGCCGGAATCCTTGCGTCGGAAGTGTTCAAGGCGGACACCTTCCGTAAGTTCCTGCTAGCGAGCAAGACGTACGCGACAATGATCGAGACTAGCAACAAGGAGGTAAAGGTCGTGTTGGACTCTGTCCGTGAGCGGATTGAGGCCATGGTTGCGCTTCCGACTTTTACAGGTACGCCAGCGTAGACTCCGGTCGAACGTCCCCCTCCCATCGAAGTCCAGAGGTCGGATGCAGGACCCTCCAATCCGACCACTTCAAGAGGTAAGGCAAAGGTGGAAGAAGGTGCACCCGTCCCAGCGGGTTCTCCAGCCAAGAACACCCATTCTGTGGCTAGGCAACTTACGACCGAGGAGTGGGAGAAGTCCCTAGCCGCAGAGAAGCTTCACGACATCGGCATCAACATATCAGACGAAGAGGAGCTAAAGATCAAGGCGGACACTGATTACAAAAGCGATGAGGAGTTCATGATTGTGCAAGGGAAGAGAGTCTCGAGAGGCCGGATTTCGGCAACACTCATGAAACGGCCGAAGCATAGTGCAAGTGGGAAAAACAGGAGGAAGTAGGACGGATTCAGAATCCGTAGTTAGATTCCGGTCTGGGGTTAGCAAATCGGCCTAGGACAGTACGTAGGATCTTTTTGCGAAAGCGAGTCACTTTTCATGGAGTAGGCCTTGTAGGACGGCCGCCGCTTAGTTGGTAGGTCTCAAAGTCTTTTGACTTTGAGTACATATAGGTGAAGGTTTGGTCACCTAAATATTCCGTACTTGTTAATCAACAACCTCTTATGCGCATATTCAGTGTGATCTTTTTGTTGTCTCCCTTTGAGGTCGATTGCTTAGAAGTTTGCATCTACAATCTCAAAGTTGTAAGTTGGGGGTTAGGAATCCGGATTCCCTGCTAGATCGTATCTGTAGAGTTGGAGTCGTGTTAGGCATATTGGCAAATGCTTTGTGTCTTGAGTTGGTCAAGAGTGTCTGGTAAGGGAAACAGCTATAGCAAACACTTTACTGTCTGGGAGGTCTAGGAGTAAAGTAGGCGAGGCTGGATTGCTATCCGACCTCCAACTGTTATAGAGTTGGGTTCTTATGTAGTCCTAGAGGACGGGTTGAGAGCAGTACGTGACCAGAATACGTGTAGCCGTCCTCTAGTCTGATTCGGATCTCTTGGAGTTTGTCGTTGTAACAAGTACGATAGGGTAATCAAGACGTGGAAGTTTCCGCCACTTAAAACATAAGGGAAAGAGTCTTTGTGCATCCCCTCTTGCAAAGGGATACCCTTGTCAATCAAGGCTAAAATATAGATGTGAGGATAGAACGGTTTGAAGTAAGTTGTCCTAGCACTACTTTGTCTTGGTTACTTTACAAAACCCCTAGATCGATGTACACGAGTCACCTATACACGGTTATTACACTAATAAACGTGTAAGGGAAGACAACGTTGATACATGGCATCCGACAAAATATTAAAAGAAATATCAAAGATATTAGAATTCATGGCAGCTTCTTCCCGGGGACGAGATGTTGGTTCCATAGGTAGGGAAGATTACGGATCATAAGTTTACACAGCTCCGCGTCCCTTGGTAAGTCATTACTTGTTGGCCTATGACAACGCATTGTGTAACGGAAGTACTCAGGACCATTCAAGTGAACCGCGAGAATAATCTCGCCTAATTGTTTTAGAGCCTCAAGACCCCCGAACTCTGAATGATTCCACCGGTCCGGAAAAAAGGATATTCAATGGATCAACGACTACGCAATTTTTTGGTGTACTGTCAATGAGTAGCAAATTCCGGTTACTAAAACTAAATTCCTTGTTAGTGTACAGCCGACGCTGCATGTATTTAAGAAGGATGGGGTTCGGTGTATAGGAGTACATGGTCTTTGCATAATTCTTCAACAAGATGTTATCGCATTGGTTGGAAGCCATGACAACGTGAGGGACAACATTGGACCCTTCAAACAAGAAGGAGCACAAGCTGCAAACAACACTGGCATCCAGAGTACTCTAAACATGGATGTCACAAACTAAACTAAGTAACCGGAGGAACGCAACAACCCGAGACGACAGTAAATGAAAGTGTCAGCTAGTATGGTTGAGACACTAGAGGAATGAACGGGCCTGTGTATAGGATCAAGAAACTGAAGGCACTCTTTAGGCACCTTCAATAATGGGGCCGTAGAGCACAGGACCTCGTCCAACTCCAAAACCACATTCAACTACTTGGGCTTCGACCGGAATAGACTAGGCGACACACGCATGATGGGTTGAACAGGCGCAATGATTTGGCGGGGTTGTTTGGAGTGGCTTGCCTGCAGAAAGACACCAAGCAACAATAGTAGATGGCATTAAAACAAGAGAATTATCTAAGAAAATGTTTATTCATACAAATGCTTTTCAGCATTGAATGACGATTCGGCCGCAATTGCTTCGTTCAAGACCGTGTTTTGCTCGTCCAATCCGCGCAACAGTTGTTGAATCCCTGCCCGTGTGTTTGTCGAAGGTGAAGAGCGTCGCGGATTGAAGCTTCGAAGCAGCTGCTGCGCATCAGAGGTTTGAATTTCACAGTCCTTTGCCGATTACTCATTGTTCACTTAAGCTTGATTGTCTTCGTTGTGTTTAGGGGTATTATGAATTTTCACTTGCATTACTATTTCGTTTTCAGAGTCTTAGCGATTCCAGAATTGAGTTGTTTTTTAGGTTATTCATCGGAATGGGTTCAAGAAGTTGATCTGTGGAT
Organism: Bryum argenteum; assembly: GCA_037043015.1. Lineage (NCBI taxonomy): Eukaryota > Viridiplantae > Streptophyta > Bryopsida > Bryales > Bryaceae > Bryum > Bryum argenteum. Next base: position 28,057,381 of record CM073321.1, on the reverse strand, counting down.
GCGTTTGTTTCTGTTCCATGAGACAAACCGCTTCATTGCCTTCGGATTGATGTTTTGAACGTATGTTAGCTGCTTCCGGTTGTGTTTCATAGTTCAAGAGGTGCGACAGTTTGCCTCGTTATTTTTTTACGTTGCTTCCTTCATTGATTGATGAAGTCTGATCTTTAAAAGATAAACCCTAAATCTTGCGTTTTCAGACTCACTTTGAAACAGGTTAGAGTACTGATGAAGCTGTTTTTTTTTTCAAATGCAAATTTTGTAGACAGTTTGGCCTCAGAAATGTTAAAGCCTTGGCGCGTACAAAGTGCACTGTTCGGATTCGTGGCAGTGGTCTTGATCTAATTCAAAAACTGTTCGAGAAGCAAAACAAGGAATTACTCGACGAAGAAGCAATGACCGAAGAAGCAATTGCCGATTGTACGTATCCTCCGAATGTGAAGTAAGTTCAGTTCGTACTCTTGTGTCTATCTGAGAATGAATGTCATTAGGATTCTAGGGTTCAGTTGGGGATCAACCGATGCAGAGTTTTCCTGGGCTTTTTAGCAAATTAACTATCCGTACGAACTACTGTGTATGTTACGCTCAATCGCTGAGCAGTGATTTTTGGATATGGGTCAATCGCCCGATGCAGGACGACTATTAGAACCTAGTTGTACTCACTGATGTTGTTTTTGGATTAATTTCGGACAGTGCATGGGACGGTCAACCAATGCACTGAACTATTATCCAATCCTATACGTCGGCCGATCGCCCGATGCCAGACAACCAGTCCATCTCTACTATCAGATTATGTTGCATTGTTATAAGAGTTCTCACTAGACATGGGGCAATCGACCGATGTAATAGATTACTATGTTGGAACGAAGTCTCTAAAGCAGATTGTAATTCGCGAGTTCGTAGCCTCGAGAATCAGGTAACGGGTGAATAAACAGTCACATACATCGGTTGATCACCCGATGTAAGTCATCCCGTTCATCTATTGTTTACTTTTTGTTGTATTCCAGTGTTGTCATCATTTTTCATGGGCGGACGACCGATGTACTGGATCACTTAGTTGTATCCTGTTTTTGCGAGCAGGTTAGTTGTCCACGGGTATGTCGCGGCTATAATCATAATACTTATGGAATAGCAGTCTGATTCATTGGTTGATCGCCTGATGCAAGTCGACCAGTGTTACTAAACATTTGAATTGATGAATTGTTGTGATCGTGTTCGCACTGTCCATTGGGCGGTCGAGGGATGAAAGGAACAATAGAAAGGACCATGGACTTGACAATCTCAACGTCAATTAACCGAGTGGGTCACCCTAGACCACCGGTGTATGGTTCAGCGCTCGACAACATTGGTTGATCGCCCCATACAGTGAATCATGTGTTTCTCTACAGTTCCTAATTCTATACTTCGCTTCTTCCAGGCATCCTTCATTTTAAGAAGCCCCAAGGGACATGCATCCGATCCGGACCGCTTGCTTCGTCGAATTCTAGCTTCGTGACGAAGAGCTGTTTTTGCTTGATAAGAGTAAAGTCCCAGCAGTATATACTATGGTGTTGTCAATTGGAGGCTGGGGGTTTTTCTGGAAGAAGCTTGGAAATGAAAGGGCTAAAACAGTTCTAGTAATTACCAGTGCAAATGGAAATTCGCAAACTGCGAGCACCGGCATGGAGGTATTGCACTTAGAAGTACGGAAGGACAGCTGGTCATTCGTTTTCTTTGGGAAAGTCACTTATACGTACTTGGCACACGGGTCGCCTCAGCATTTGCTGCTCGGGAGCTCTTCGGATACGAGACAAAGGTCTCTACATACACCCCCGCTAAAGCAGAAATGCTAGACAATGTGTCAAACCAGTCTGTTTCTCCGGAAGTGACACTGCTTTTCTTGTTCAAGAAGGGCGACGAGTTTGCGGGTTTAGCAAAGAACTTGATAAAGGATACATATTCCACCACCGCAAGTTGTTTGTACTATAACAACATCGCCAAGAATACAGAGGCGAAGTGGAGGCATTACGCAAGTGAACTCCGCATGGAGTTTTACCTTGAAATACTTTACGCGTGTGCCTCACCCAGTGAGAACGTCATCGGGGTTTACGCCTGCGCAAAGTTTTTTCTAGCGGCGAAGGTAATGACACATCCTTCGTTATAGTCGGGTCGACAATAACCTTTAGTTTGTACGTAGCTCTCGGATTGTATTGATAGTGATGTTCCCATTAGCTAGCCCTTATTGTCGGGTCGACGATAACCTCCAGTGTTGTATGTAGCTCCAACATTGAATTGTTAGAGATGTTCTCATACAATAGCTCATATCGTTGACTCGACGATAACACTTGACTTAGATGTTGATATCGTCGGGTCGACTATAACATTCCAACTCGTTTCATACTTTTAAAATGACTGCGTGATCATGTCTATGCAGATGTTCGGAGCGTACTATTTTGGCTTCACAGACCAAAAGAAAGTGAAAGGAGTCTTAAAACTTGTAGGAGTCGCAAAGAGGATGGACAAGAACAATTTTATGTTTGCGAATTCTCCATACACGAGCACCTACGAGGGCCCAAAGAGTCGCGTGCCCGTCATTGTGCACTCTGATTCACCCCCTACTCCGGCATTTCCTCAGCTGTCACCCCACGAGCTATTACCTGCGTCTGTTAGACAGACTCAGTGTGTGGGTCCTCATGTCTCCAACGATCCTAGAATTGAAAACCTCGATCAATTTGGGACAAATACCTACCAGATAATGTCACTGCAGTCGTCTTCCCCCCGATTGTCCCTAAATCTGAGAGGGAAAGGAAGTAATGCGAGTTTGGCGCAGGAGAATCCAGACGAATCCGACGATGAGGCGCAACGAAGGGAGGCGAGTGAAGCCAAGTCAGATTCTGACTCAAAATCAGAGTCAGGAGATGATCCTGCCCCATCTCCGGCGTGCACTCGTATACATCCTAGCGGACAAAGTCCAAACGACAGCAGCGAAATCGTACCATAGGATGATACCGTTGCGGATATTGCCATGGAAGAGCCGGATGACATCGCCAAAGTCAAGCCTGTCGACGATGTCCTTGCAGTAGTTGTCGGGAAGGTCGTTGAAGGAGTTCTTGGGGAGGCTTTTGATGACTCCGACGATCAAGAGAATGCTGCGAACGCTTTGATGGTTGAAGCTATTGGGGAACAACATGATAAAGCTGGCGCTTCAATGGAAGAAGCAATTGCGGAGCAAGCTAATGACGATTTAGTCCCGGGGATGGTGAACAAGAGAATGACGAGGTTGCTCTAGATGGACAAGACAACATCGAGTCTTCTAGGGCATCTTTGACTTGAACGGTATACTTTGTCATACAGCGTTGAGGAAAACGCCTGTTGGACAAAGGTTGTACAAGTTGGAGGACAATATTCTCTGCCACCGAATTCCAACTGTAGTCGGTCCTAAGGTGGTTTTTGCCTGACCAAATCTTGGAGAATTCCTACTCCAGGTTTTCTGTATGGCAGGATAATGTCGTAGTGTGGACCTCAATGCAAAAGCGGAATGCGGGAGCCATTGATGGCCACCTCTTCCGCGGTACGAAAGGTCCTATCGCGATCTTGAGCGAGGAACAATGTACAAAGATTGAGCTCTCTCCTGGGCGCTTCTTTCATGTTGGTCAGAAATTGATGTGTATGAAGGTCCATGAAGACCTTGTTCACCAACCCTACTAGGGGCGCATTCTTTTCTTCTGATAATACCCTTCTCATTGACGACTCTCCAATTAAGAGCATCTGCAATGAGAATGGCAACGCTTTGTTCCTTCGCACTTGGAATCCTCATGTTGGACAGGAGGACTTCCTTCTGGGAGAACTCTTACCACGGCTTGAAGGGTTAGATTCAAAGTGCCAACCGGGTGACCTACGGAGATATGTTGACAACCATCGAATTGGTGTCAATCCTTTGAGTGCGGGTGACTTGGCTTTAGATGGCCTCATTGATAGAATGAAGGAGTCCTCGAAGAATATGGTGACGTGGTTCAATCTTCTTGGGTTGGATATGGTTGTTGAGGGAGGAAGGGTTAAATCTAGGTCCCAGCTTGAGGCAGTGGGTTTAGCATGGGTAACGAACATTTTATCTAGGATGCAATTTTGTGTAACATAATTATTTGTAATTAAATCAATCCAAGCTTGGACTAAATGTTTATTTGTAATTAATTTCCAATGTTCGTGTATCATGTTGAATTTTGCTTGTTTTTAATATGCTCGCTGGTGTGCGACGGAGCTCATTCTAATTATTGTGTATAAGAGGATGGATATACTAGCATCCTCGAACCCATGAGTCCAAATGGGTTGACTAGAAGTCTTCGCTCTGGATTAGATTCTGATGGAGCCACTTGCAACTCACTTCCATATTCCAAACCATATTTGTTGCGATCGGCGGCGGACGCCATATCTGCAGCCATGGACTATTCAAAAGCGGACATCAAAGATGGCGTGGTGAATAGTCCCTCTAGTCAGAGTCTAGTCAGAACCCCCGTGTGTTCGCCATCTTCGTTGAGGCGCGTATCGTCGAGTCAAGAGGATTGTTCTTCGCCGAATGGGCTATTTGGCAAGGGGACTAAACGTAAACTTAACCTCCTCTTCAAGGCGAGGCCCGAATCTAAACAAATGAAAGAGACGCCTAAGGTTGCTGTTTTTGAGCCAACTGTACCTGCAGTCGTCATCACTAGATCTCCATATGTACGGAAGGGAAGTCTTTCTCGGGACCCTATAGTTGACGAACCTGCTCACATGGAACCGCCACAACCAACAAGTATTCAGGTTATGTATAGACGAAGCTCAATGCCACAATGTCCCCGCTTCCTCCTCTACGGACACAGTCCCTTTCTGAGGGCAAGGTGGGCAAGGCCTCAGATAGCACTGGAAGAAAAAAACCAAAATACAAGAGAGTAGGATACGATAGTGCATGTTATAATGTAGTAGGTGTGGGTTCCACCTCCTTTCCTTTGTGTCTGGACGATATCATGAGAGGTTTGGCCAAGCTAAAAGCAGAAGAAGCTGCTAATGCAAAGGAGGAAGCATTATTGAAGAAGTGAGCTCTCCAAGAGAAGATTTTTCTCCGAAATAAGTCTTTACCTACCGTATATAATTTTAGAAATATGGTCTTTTGATAGACATTTCATATTCCATTCGGACGGTGACCACCACATGGTGCCTACAGGGCGAAAGCATGCTAGGGTGGAACACTTAGTACGTCACAATGTGTTTTTTCAGGGAGTACCCAACTTCAAGGCCCGGTTTGGAAGTGATCTCAATCCTAAAGTACTAGTTTTTTTAGGGCCGACAATGACATTACTTATGAATATTACAAATCCATTGTACTTCACTTCAAAAGATATAGGCAATACTTCTAAATTTGTACTTTTACACCTTTTTCACAATACATCACAGTCTCCCAAAAACACACAAAAGTACAAAGTTTATGTTTTACAAGGGAGGATAGTACAAATTCACACATCAATTATGTAAATACATGTATAAAGCCTTCAAATGCACATTAATAATGTTGGTGGAATTCTATCGCTCATGGAGATATTTACGGTCACAGTGCTGAATTTGCTTTTGGGTAGAATTCACTCAAAAATTATCCAAACTTGGTTCTTTTTTGCTCACCCCTTCTCAAGAATGCATTTAGCATGTGGGTAGGGAGCCAGTTTGGTCATAATTATTGTAATTTTATCACTTTTTATTTTTCAGGAAAGTACAAATTGGTACCATTTGTACCTCTGTGGACTTCAAAATAGCTGCTTTTTCTCATAAATAGGTGAAACAAGCATCGTTGATCACCTCTAGAATTAAAAGCCCTTAGTGATTCTAGTACATTACCGCAACTAGAATTGAATTTCATCCATTTTCTTTTGAGTTATTTGTAACCCTAAAAAAATTTTACTCAAAGTACCAGAGAATTTTGGCCTCTCAAACCTTGTTGACTTTTAGTACTTTTTTAGTACAATGGGTTGTCCGAAAGTGAGCCACCTTAGTGTGCTTTCACCCTATATATAGTAGAGAATCATTCATATGTATGTTTTTTCATAAATGTTGTGAATTCATCAACATATATATGTATACAACAACAATATTAAATAAACTTGTAGTCTTCATTAAGACACTTCTTCATCATGGCTCATGAGTCCTATTCATTGCCGATGTTAGGTACTAATCGTTTACCCACAACTTCTATTGTATGGATGTTATATTTGTTCTATATTCTCTGAACTTACCTCAAGACAACTTCTGCTCCACAATGTATTGGTAATTGATGCCCAATTATTGTCATAGTTATCGTTGGGTTCAACAACTATTTTTGTTCGGCAACGATTTAATAGTCTCAAAATGTGCATTTTGTCTCAATTTAACAAATATGGCCTTCCTTACATATCCAAAACCAAGTGGAACTGTCTTAGAAAAAAACTTATATTCTGATAACCCATTGTAGTTTGTGTTACAAGGAGTTTCTAGAGTTTAATGTTGTCACTCCTTCATCCTAGCACTTATACCATCCTTGGTGTTCTCTGGTAGTATTTAGCAAAGGCAATAAATGTGTCAAGCCCAAGTGTGATCAAATTGCTAACCCTGGATGGCAACAAAGTTTTGGCTGACGAGCTGAGTGTGAGGGGGCGGTCAATGCAGACGAGCCAATTGATACAAAAGGCAAAGCTCCTCTCGAAGGTGGTAAGTCACACTTTCGGTTTAAGTTTTAAGTTTTCATTGGTATGTTTGTTACGTGTTAGCATGTTTGAACATCTGTACCCAATCTATTTTGTAGTACATGGAGTCGTGGGTTTGTGTAAATTACGGTTAAGGTTTTAAATTTGTTCTGGTTTTACGGTACAAATCTGGGTAGCTTTAGTACTCCTTGGCTACAACTTAACTGATTCATGTACCCTTGACTGTAAAGTAAGTACTATCATACAATAGGGGGTTTGTAAAGGTACTACTGATATAGACTTTTGTATATAGTGTACAAAACTGTCTTTGATAGTATATTAACAAGAGTACAAATAATTGTGTTATTATGTTTGAGTAGTTTAGAAAGTACTATTTACATGTACTATTCAGATGAGATATTGTTGTGGTATACACAGGTAGTTCTTAGCTTGCCTCTCAATTCAGTTCATTGTTTGCGCAGGGTCATCTGTGTTTCGAAAGTCCAACTCCAGAGGCGTTGAGATACGCACTTCCAAAGTTGGGAATTTGGGTGGCAGGGCCAATGGTAACATAAATCCCACGGTTGCATCAACTCCCACGCAGCCCTTGGTCAACCAGAATGTCGAGCTTGTTCTAGAAAAACCAGCAGAGTGTATTGCAGCGCAACCAATGCCAGCTGGAGTTCTCGAGGCACGCCCGCAGTCCCTACGGCAAGTAGAACTCCCCTTCAAAATCAAGGTACATTTCTTTGGCAAATGAAATGTAGGTGCATACTTTCCTTCTCTTAACAATATAGATACACTAATGTAAGGTATGTTGTTCTTTTTAGTGGAAGGTGTGGTGAAAGACACCCTACATATTGCCTACCCCCAAGCACTGCGACTTTGGTTGAGCACCATTCTGATAGCGATGCAGTTGTTGAGCACGGGACGCCATGCATGCCGAATGAGCCTGACACCGGCGTGGAAAATACGGATGCCAATGTCAACAAAGTGTTAGGTAGTAAACTAGCTTCCTGTTCTGGTGCCTTTGCATCAACGCGTGCTATGGTGTCTCATTTGGAGGATGAAAGTGCCGCGTCCACGTAGACAAAAGATTTGCGTAGTGTTGATGATGAATTGGTAGGCAAAGCAGACTTGCCAATCGACCTTGGAGGTCAACAGAAGCAGATGCCAAAGACCCGATCTTGGCGTCGGAAATCAGATGAGGAGCGGCAAAAGATGGACTTGTCTCCACCTCGAGCATAGATTATCGAGGTCGATGAGGCGCCTCAGGGACCTACCAGCGGCATCAGGCGATCGCTTGATGCAAGGGAGGACGTATCGGAGGCCCTCGTCAGGGACGTGGAGAACACTGGACCAGAAGGGCCGAAGAAAAAAGTGAAGAAATTGCAGTCTCTAGCTCTTGCAACAAAGGGCAAAAAGAAAGCAATAAAACGTTGACTTGGCCCTCTTTAGTAATTTATATTTCTCTTCAATAGGTATATCAGCATAGTAGAATATGTGGGTATGTGGGTTTATTGCAGGGTCAGTTCTTGGAAGGAGTGCAATGTAAGACAAGGTCTTGCTTGTCCTTTTCAGTCTACGAATATGGAAGTTTCTGGATCCTTTGGTTATGTATGCATAACGTCTCTTCTATTTTAGGCAGGTTTCTCGATTAGATGTTCATGATGTATCTAGAGGGACAGAAGTTCATTCGATTCCAATCTTTTGCCCCGTGTTTGCGCCACCTGTGATGAGTTTCACTTACATAACCAAGAACATGTTATCTCCATCAACGAATATAAACAATGCTCTGGAAATGAGGTGTACCTGTATGGGAATAAATTGCTTGGTAAATTCAGCAGTTTGTGAGTGTGCAGCCACAAATGGTGGCCGGTTTGCGTATTCCCAAGATGGACGATTTGCTCCCCACATGTTGAGGCAGGTAAGTATGTTGACTTCCTCCCATATCAGCTTTTTGATCTTTTTATTCCATTTAATTGGTTCATTGGTTTATCAATTGGTGTTTCTGGTTTGTCGTAGTTGGCTTGTAGGGGGACCCTGACTTGGTATTTTGTGAGCAAGGGCACGGCTGTAACCTTACGGCTCGGGCAGGGCCTCGGAAAAGGGCCAGAAAAAATAACAAGTGTATTGGGCATGTCCCCCGAGTTTTCATTTTAGAATGTAACTCAACTTGCGGTTGTCATGTTGAATGTGAAACATGGTAGTCCAACGGGGAATGAAGGTGAAAGTGGGAGGATTTTGGGTTGGAGGAAAGGGCTGGGGGGTTAGGACCTTTGAAGCCATCCCAATGGGGGCTTTTGGGTTTGAATATGTGGGTTTAATTTGCAGCAATGCAGAGCTACTTAGCGAGTTGGAAAAAACACCCAAACACGGATGTTACACGCTTGATCTAAATGCTGATTGGAAGACTGAAGCTAGTGTAACTGACGCGAATGCCTTGTGTATTGACGGAAAGACTTATGGAAATGTGGCTAGATTTGTGAACCATACGTGTAAAGACGCCAACCTCATCGACTTCCGAGTTCGGATCGATAATGTGGACCCTCACATCTATCATGTGGCGTTCTTTGCAAAACGCAAAATTCTCGCTCTTAAGGAGCTTACATGGGTATCATAACTGCTTATCAATTATATTTATTGGATTTCTTTAGTTGCAACTCAATTTTATTGTAAGTCATTGTATGTCTACCAATGGAGGTGACTGAATTCGTAGTGCCGCCATCAGGACTACGGGAGCGCATTTTGGAAATAAGCTGGGAGCCCTCGGTGTGTATGTGGAAGCACCCACTGTGGCGATCGCAGCACAGTTGCATCAATGAGACCTCGCGAGAAAGTTGCTTCAATGAAGACTAGGCACAGCGGCGCTTAGTACGTAGATATTTGATCAGCTCTGCAGTGATAGTTGATAGGATGTGTACAACTTCATGTATAATGCTGATTTGCTTAGCGTTCTTCGAAACGCCTTTGTAGATAAGAACATGACACCAACTACGTGGGAAAGTAAGGCAGCGCAGACAATATGTATAAGACGGTTTCGTAAGCCCTCAGCAGAGCACATAGAGTCCTTTCAGTGGGACATGTACAAATTTCTAGTGTTACTCCAAACTTGGAGTGTATTGACACTTTTGGGTTTCAAATCTCAATATAAAATACTCTCAAGGCTTTGAAGCAATAAAGTGAAGTTGTATAGTGTTGTGTGTTGAAGAGGCCTTGGTCTGATTTAGCAAGGTACTATATGTGGACCTGAATTTGGTTTTCACTTTGTTAAGTAAACATGTGTGCTGAAGTGACATTGAGATACCTAAGCCCCAGACTTCCCAAGCCTCAACTACAAATTTTAGATCGACTACCCCAAGCCTACACCATTGAAATTCACTCCAACAGCCAAAGCTCCAGCTCACCGGATGACAAATTTTAGAGTAAAGGAGTAAAATTGCCTTTTATTACGACGTTCACTATTGAAGGGCTACAGTAGTATGGAAGCAAATGAACCCATATATGTGGTCATGCCCACCATTGGGTGAGTGCTTCCTTTATCATATTTTCAGTCTCAATTCTTAACTTATAGAGTGCAGTGTTAGCACTCACTTGATGAGGAGCTAATACCATAGAAAATTTACAAGCTCTTACCATATGAGGTTCCACATATGCTAGCTTAGACTTCTCTAGCAACACATTCGTATTATGCCCCACACCAAACTTTTGGTAGTAGGTACCACAAATCACGTATTCACCCCTTTTGAAATCTCCACTCCATGGACAATGAAATTCTGCTAACAGAATATTCGTAGTATATTCGCCAGGCTATTGTTGGTCTAGTCTATACCCGGCATGTGTAGACCTGGCAGGCGATACCCGGTAGGCTTAGCAGGTCGGATCTCTAGTTGTTGTTTTAAGGGCTTATTCATTAAATTGAGACAAAATGTACATTTTGAGACTTTCAGAAACAGATGTAGAAGTCTAGTGAATCAATAGTTGTTGAACCCAACGATATGTAGAAGTGATGAGTTGGTAAATATTTAAATCTTGAACTGAAGAAGCTCAAATTGACATTTATTGTTATTCATCTCCAGCATTAATAGTGTGCAGGTTGCATGAAACTGACATGCATCTATGAAACATAAATGAAACATAGAAGAAAAAGTGAGTGCTTTTCAAAGAGGGTAATATATTTAATACGTAATTGTATACAAAAATAGCATTGCTGGAGGTCAACAAACATAGTAGACTTCAAAAGAATTAATGTACGGGTATATACTACTACTAAACAATCTACATGTATAATCTTCTGCAACATGACTTCTACTGCCATAGTAGTTCAATCATCGCACATCCGATTTTGTGTCATTAAGTTGAGCTGCTTCTTGTGCTCTGAGCTTTGCAAGCCCTTTGAAAATATCGTCGCGTCGTGATCGATGGAGGGGCCCACTTCCCCACAAGCAGGCTTCGCTTGCGCTAACTTGTTCAGCTGCACAGACCTTCCGCTTCGACCTTCGAACTGGAGGGATGGTATCAGAGGGCCCACAAGCGGAGACGGACCGTGATCTGCGAGGAGGTCGTCCGGAGTCTCTAGACACCGTTGTACTGGGAGTCTTTGTATTCGTGACCGGTGTTGCAGTTAATGTCGGAAAGTGAAGATGACGCTCTGGCGAAACGCGGACACGATGTTGAAGTAGGCTCTCCGCGCACTCCCCACTTGCTTCGCAGCTAATATCCTTTAAAATTTGAGCAGGACTTGGAGCGGCCACGAGGGGTTCAGGTTCGAGCGTCATAACAGGAATGAGGACTAGTTTGCGAATTGATCCCTCACCAGTCCGAGCGATAGGCGAGAAGCAATTGCCTAAGGTCGGCAATGTCCATTTCAGTGGAGAGGGAGAGCAAGTCGGAGTCCTCACAAATCCACGACTCGAGGGACTGTCAACCACGCCGTCTTCGATGTGCCCTTTGGAGTAGTCGATGGCCGCAGATGTAGCGTCTGCGGCAGACCGGAGGAGGTACGGCACGGAGCAGACAATAGTGCCGCAACTGCCCCCCTCCGACACGAACCCCGAGAGGAGGCTCGTGGATGGCCTCTGACACGGCACAGCTACGCGCATGCATTCATCCTATGTACACAAACATTCGTTACATAGAGAACCGCGTCAGTCAGGGTCAAACAAGAAGCATATTCCATCACAGTAGATTCAATGTTAGGAAATTCATCCATAGACAACCGATAGTAATAATACCAAGAATTAGGGGTAAATCCAACTCCTTTATTATTAACTTCTGGTAAATACATGGTGTACATCACGGTACAATAATTACAAAATGTAGATGGAAATGTCAAAATGTAGATGGATATGTAGATGGAGTAAGGAAGCTACAGAAAGCCAGGTCTCCTAGTAAATGTGCGCCCATGTCCTATGACTAAGCCCATCCCCAGTAAACTAAATCGAGTCCCCATGGTCTGCGAAGACATCAACATGCCGGCGATGAGTTTCTTGGCGGTCGGGTCACCGGGACGCAACGGGTTTTGGCCAATGGGATTGTCCTCCACGAATCGCTGCAAATGTCCCTCGTGGGAATCTAGGCGGTTTAGCCAAGGCAAAAGGTCTTCCATGAGGAAGTCGTTCTCGCCATCCCGGGGACTCCAGGTGCGAAGGAATAGAGCATTACCGTTCTCATTGCAGATACTCTTTTGGGGAGAGTCATCAATGAGAAGAGTATTGTCTGGGGAAAAGAACGTGTCACCACTAGGATTGCTGAACACAGCCTCCGAGAGCACTTTCATGTACACAACCTTGTGGCCGAGCTGAAAGGACTTCCCGTCGGGGAGCTGGATCGTGGTGCAATCCTTTTGGCAGAGGACATCGAAAGGATGTTTGCCACCGCTAAAGAGGTGGCCAACGACACCCTCAGCATTATGCTTCATCATCGAAGTCCACACTAAGACCTTGTCCGCGATGTCGGAAACCTAACGGAGAAAATCCCCGACATTTTTCCTCGCAAACACCACCTTAGGACCAATGACAGTAGGAGTCCTATGCGAGCGAATATTGTCCCCCAGAGTGTACGGTCTGGGTCCACTGTGGTTGGACCTATACGTAGAATGGCAGAGAACGCCATTCAGGTCGAGGACAATGTTTAACCACTTCCTCCGCGGCGGAGGCGGGAGGGTCCTCCCGACGATCTCTATCGCACGCTCGACAGCTACCTGAGCAAGACAGAAGACACAGAGAGATTGATCAAGGAGTTACCTCGGGTAATGAAGAAATGGGAGAGCCAGGGAGTGGACAGGAGCTTTCAGTCGTCCTGATCAACTCCGGCCTCCCATTTGAGATTGCTTCCAGTTCAAATGAGAGTGGCACGCAAACACTGATTCGTAACTGTGCAGCATAAACATTGACAAACAAAGACAATTAGGCATGTATGCGGAAAAAGGCCTTCAATATAGGCATATCATTATAAACAAGGATATCATAATACATTTGGGATTATTTCGCAAGCCGCAATTGGCACTTGAATCTACTCTCTACACTAGGCGGTACACTACAATACAAGTACGCGAGCAACGGACTTGAATGTCGTCCGCCATGAGCACTCAAGAACCGAAGTTGATATCCTATCAACAAGCATAAGATACAAATTAGATACGAAGAGCGGTACGGAGTTGGGCCACGCTCACACGGCATGAGAGACACCAGTGGGGGGCGTGGAATCAATCAAAACAGTAAGGGTCAGAGGTCTGTACCTGGTCGTCTGCACTAGGGTCCTGAGAAGGAACTTCAGGAGCCGTTTGAAGTTCCGAGCTCCCAACCTCCAGGTCGTTAGCTCCCAACTCGTAGTCGACTTTCTCGACTTCGTCCTCCTCATCAGCATCGTCGGCTCGATGATCCAAGTCTGCGGGAGCATCTCCAGTTCTTGGCACGTGCTCAATACGAGGACTCGCTTGCGACTTGACATCAACATTATCGTCGTGGCGATGATGCTGTACGGCAGGAGATCCCAGTGGTGCAGCCGTCTCAGGCACCCAGAGGTTGACAGGCCCCTCAACGGTAGATGGAATCGTTGACAACTGGCAGAGAGGAGTCGACTCTATGACGTCCTCGTTTGCAGAGGGAACTGCTCCACTGGTATCGTCGGCTCGACAATGAGGAGACACAGCCAAAGTTGGAGCAAGTTGAAGCGGCTAATGTTCTGTAGGAGGAGGTAGAGGTGCCGATGTGCAATGAGGAGGCGGGGGCATATTCAAGACCATGAGCTCAACAGGTGGGTGGGATGATGTCGACGCGGGAGGCATTAGTGTAGAGGAGGCGGATGTCAACGGAGGAAGCACTGGAGAAGACAGAACGGCGGCACCAAGATTGACTCCGGTCCGGCTCTGCAACAACAACTGCATCTCTGACATCTGAGCCTGCAGTTGTTCCACTATCTTGTCCGACTCGGCTTGCTTTTGAGCTAACCTCCTGTTTTCGGCCTTCACCTCCTCCTTCTCCTGTGCCCGCCTGATTCTCTTCGCCCTCCTTTCCTCGTCCTTCTCCCAATATCCCTTTTCATACTTGACCCGCAAGCCGTTGGGGGCCGTCGTGATTTTGTACTCCACAGCGTCCGGATCTACGGGTTCCTCGTCATCCTCGTCCGATGAGTGCGGTTTATCGAACTCGTCATCGCTAGGAAGATGAATGATCACTGAGGGACTCGGCACCCGTTCTTCAACGACTTGGGTCACAACTACATCGTCATCGCCACCCACGACTTCGCGAGCCTGCGACTTGGGATTGTCTTGTCCGCCCTCGCCCGATCGGACGGACGACTGCCCCTACGCCTACGGGTCGCCCGGTTTACCTCGCCTGCGAAATGACTCATCTGCTGCCGCTTGCGAGACTTTCCTCTCGGCCTTTGCTCGCGCATGGCCCCGTCTCCGCCTTGCATGTGTGGTGACTTGACTGCTGACTGCGTCCCGATCATCGAGTCGACGATCCGCTGCATCTTGGCCTTCACCACGATCAGTTCCATCATGCAGAGGCTCTATAGACTGGTCCTGTTCCACGTGTTCTACCCCTGCACCGTCATGTCGGGTATCGAGATCCGATCTTGTCTATCGTCGGCGCAAACGATCGACCCTTCCATCCCGCAGCACCGGCCAAGAGGATTCACAACATCCTCTTCCACATCGTCGGCACGACGATTGACCCCTTTACCCCCCGCACCGGCTTGACGGAGGTCCAACACATCGTCCTGTGCAACGTCGCTCCAACGATCCACACTTTCAACCCCCTTGCCGCCTAGACGAAGCTCTTGTACTTCATCCTGTACATCGTCGTCGTCCCGACGATGTGACCCTCCGCTCTTGTTCCGGTCGCACCGGGTTCCTGACAGCCTCCGCAAAGATCGCCGGACCGACGATCCTCGACATTCTCGAGAACCGACTTGGGCGACCAGACCATGCCGTCCCACCTCCTCGCAGCGGTCGATGACGACATCATCTTGGATCGCATTGTCACGATAGGAATCATGCTCGCCTTGATCCTCCGTGAGGGCAATTCTTGATCTTCCAAGGGGTTGACTCGCAAATGCACATTACCGTCCGCTTGTTCATCGCCCTCCGAATCCTCGTCATCTAAACGATAGTTTCGTTGCGCCTCGTACTCGAGAATCTGTCTCCATGTCGATGGGATTACGAGATGAACCGCCCCCTGGGTCATCTATTGGTGCAAGGGGAAAGCTCGCTCAAAATTCATCCTCGAGCGGACTCGGAATGTGTTTGTCCTGTATTGATCAATGCCCTGGATGCCCGGATCATTGGAAACATGCGCTCCTACTTCTTCAGGTTGGCGCACTACTCCAACCCACCTTCGACATGAGAGTTTAGATTCATCGGTGGCGATGGAGGAGAGTCGGAGTGCACTATTACGGGACCCAGCGTGACCGGACGAACGAAATCTTTCGAATACGGCGAGTTCCGAAGTCATAAAATCGTTCATGTCAAGCCGTTCGCAAGAGCCGAGATTTTGATTTCGCTCTTCACGTCGTCACGATCTACAAACCCATAGTAATGAGCTCCGAACATCTGGCATATACATGTAACACTGTTAGATCACATTATCGTCGAGCCGACAATAATTCACACTACTATGAAGCACAGAGTTGAAATAAAGCTCTGGGTATCGTCGACCCGACAATACCAAGGAATAGTATACGAGTGGTTACCTTAGAAGCGAAGAGGAATTTCGCGCCCGCGTGAATGCCAATGACATTCTCCTTCACTGACGCGCACGCGGCAAGTATCTTGAAGTAGAACTCTATGCGAAGCTCAGTCGGATACACCCGCCATTTTGCCTCTGTATTTCTAGCGGCCTCTATATAGTACAAGCGATTAGCTGGTGTGTCATACCTCTTTCTGACACACTTCTTCGCATCCTTCGCTATTTCACTTCCGTTCTTAAACAGGAAGAGAAGTGTCACGTCCGGTGCGGTCTTCCTATTGCTGACGTTGTCCAGCATTTCCGCCTTACTTAGTACGTACGTGGAGAGAGACGGCTCATACTGAGGGAGCTCTCTAGCTGCAAACTTCGATGCAACCTTCTGGTCTTCCTTTCCAGACAAGACCATCAGCCAGACGTTCAGCTCCGAGATCTTGGGCTCTAGATGATGCCGCAGATAGTCCAGGAATGGGTCAACGGCTCCGCTCGTCTCGGTCACTTGCGATTGTGGGACATTGCGCAAGTCGAGTAGTGCCAGATTTACCTCGCGTGCAGTGTAGGTGTAATGGCTGCTCGTGACTAAAGCCTTTGATTTGAAGTCTAGCCCTCTGATCTGCACACTCTCAAGAGGCTCTTTCGGGCGGTACTTCAGCGTCATGAACCTCCTGTACATGTACACCACCTCTGGATGCTGCTGCTCCAACTCGACCGCATTTTTTGTCTTTGCCCCGTTGCGGAGGCGCTTCCTGTAGTACTCCGCGCTGGGATACGACAAGAGAAAATCCCAGCTCGCCGACGTGAACCGGTGCCTAATCTTCCACGCCTTCCATGTGGCGTCAATGGTGTCGCCGCCGACGTCGATAAGCTTGAGGGAGGGCTTGATTGAAATGATATCCTCAAGCACAACTTTCTTGCGCTTCCTTCTCGCCACCCAGTCGACGCACGCAAGGTTGTCTGCCACAAGTATGAGAGATTTCCCAACAGTGACTTTCGGATATGGTGCAGTCCGTCCCGGAGTTTCTCCAAGTAGACGCCTTGGCATGATGGTGAAGTCTGTGTCGGTGAACCATCCGCATCGCCTGAAGAACTCGCGTTTCAGCTTGTTACTCTTGGACTTGTAGGTCTTCGTCTTGTTGAAAGGCAATTTCAAGACGGGGTCAATTAGTTCGCCATCAACATGCTTCTGAAGAAACCTTTCCCAATAGTCGAACTTGTGGTCCGGTAGGGTGATGATTTGAATCTCATTCTTCAGATTGGCTGCGGACTTTATCTGTGCCCCATCCCCTGTTGGATTGATGTTCGGGTATCTCTCCGTCACAGCATCCATGAAGCTCTGCGTACGTTAATTAGCTCAGGTTAGCATTGTGAAGTAAGGTGAACGTCAGCATAAGAGGTATCGTCGATGCAACGATAGCCACTTGAGATCGAAACGTTACCTTGAACCTGACAACGTTGAGCACCGCCTTAATACCCCTCGTGACCGCTTCCGAAAATACATCATTTGGCCGCTTTAGGGCTATCCAAATATTTCTACACGCCACTACCTAGTTTCCCCATGACGGTTGTGCATGATCCAGGTGGTTTGTGATGTTGTAGAATTTTGATATCCCTCGAAGTTTAGTTGCGTCCAATGTCCGGGTGATGTAAGCGTTCCATTTGCAGAGCTCGTTGCGCCGAACCTCTCCACATCCTTCTTTACGAGTTGTTTTGATGCCCAAACACTATCTTTGCCGTTGATGATCGCGAACTTCCCGTCCTTGATCTCATCCCAATCTTCCGGCTTGTTCTTTAGCGACTTCCCTTTGGAATCCACTGAGTTAGGCGATTTTACTGTCTCTCGCTTGACATCGATCATCCGGACAAGTTCTCGGCGACTCCTTCAACCATGTCCTGCTGCTGCGGCGTTCGGATAACATCGATCCTTGGCGGTATGCACCGATCAATATCTACCTCCATCGGGTTCATGTTCGAAAAAAAAGATCCTTGTGGTTATCCCAAAACTCCTTCGTAAGTTTGCGGTTTTCTCGAACTCCTCCGATTCTCATCAAGTACCCGCTCTAGCGGTCACGTTTGTCAATGCTGACCCTGAACTCCCCATAGTTTGAGTCGGTACTATTGCAATACTTGGTGCGGCTGAAGCGGGTTTCTTGCGCTTGCGGCTCGACCTAGCTCCACCTGTAGAAGGTGGAGCTCTCTTCCTACCCTCCGACCGAGGCTGACTCGGTGTTACTCCTCTGCCTGCAGATCCGGAAGGGGTGGACGCCAAATTTAGGCGTGAAATCGATGCACCCCGATCTGGCCGCAGATCCGGTGTTAAATCGCGCAGCCGGTTCCGGAAGCAGACGTTTGCCAGGGCGTATCGATCGAGTGTTTGGAAGATCCTCATGAGTCGATTTGCGATGGACTTTGCAGAGCCACATTGTCCGCTCACATATCCCAACTTGATGAACTCGCTATTCAGGGAGGCCATTTCGGTACCCTCAAAGTACGTCATGAGGTCCTGAATGTCAAAAATTCCATGCTCCTTTGTTGTATCAATGACAATAGAGTGGCAGTGATCTTGCTCGAATCCATTCTCGTCCACTGCACGGAGCACGATGACGATGTAGATGTCTCTGTGGCACTCGATGATGGTGACCTTCTCGTTGTGGTTCCACGGCAGATAAGTAGATGATCCGTTCGCCTTGTATCGAATGAACACAAAATTCTTGAATTTGTTGACTCCAAAATTCCATGTTTGAATATGGGGCCTGAACTGCCATAGATCTCCATACGTCTCGGCCATTTCTTCAAAAAATGGCCCGTCTCCCAATGGATTCACGAACGGCTCAAGGTGATGCAGGGTGACTTTGTACTCGTATGCTTCGACTTCCGCCATTTTATCTTTCTACATCAGCGTCACGGATTTGAGTTAGACGTTTCATCGCTATGCAATTAGCTCTGAGCTGATTCTAAGGTACCAATCGTCAACCCGACGATGAGGGCCTCTGTTATCTATCAGAAAATGGAAGAGATGAATCAATTGGTTTATATATTATTTCCATTGACAACGGTGATAGAAGGACGTATGGATCATCTTTTGCCATACTCCTACATGAATATGCGTCATGAATATAACGCTAGAAATTTGTTAATTCTGTCCTTTAGGTGGTCCTTTAGCTCCAACATAGCTACCTTCAAACTCGGTATCGTCGGTTCGACGATAGCTACGTCAATATCTGTTCTATTGCTTGGCTTCAGCGTCATGAATCTAGTAAGAAACATGTATGTTCATGATCTAGAATGTTTTATTTTTTATTACAGTACCTCTCACGATTTATGAAGCGTTGTATCGTCGACCCGACGATAAGGCTACTAGTGGCCTTGCATTGTCAAACCGACGATGCGGCTTTTGAAGCCTTTACCGTCGACCCGACGATACAACTTATGCTCTCTCAACTTTATTTGAAATTTGCTTCTCAACTCTACTTCTCTCGATAGAAACAAGTATATCTAGAGAAACTTGTAAATCTAGTATGAATTCGGTAATATATTTAAATGTCTAACTGCTACTCGACGATTACTTTACATTCATGATCTATAATGTTTTATTTTTTATTACAGTACCTCTCACGATTTATGAAGCGTTGTATCGTCGACACGACGATACGGATATAGTTGCCTTGTATCGTCGACCCGACGATAAGGCTACTAGTTGCCTTGCATTGTCAAACCGACGATGCGGCTTTTGAAGCCTTTACCGTCGACCCGACGATACAAGTTATGCTCAATCAACTTTATTTGAGATATGCTTCTCAACTCTACTTCTTTTCCAGTATTCTTATCCTCCTTTCTTGTGCTGTATCGTCGACCCAACGATATGGGGATTTGAACCCTTGTATCGTCGACCCGACGATACAGGCCACTGCTCTCTAAACTGTGTTTGGAGTTGGTGGCTTTTCGATTTTATTATTATTTTTCTCAATACTACATTCTATTGGTCTATCGTCGGCCCGACGATACTACCATAAGATAAAGTATCGACGGATTCCTAAACCCTAAACGTAATTCTAAAACAAGCGATACTAAAAAACAGTAAAAACCATACCTGCTCTTGAATGCTAAACGCTCCTAAACCCTAATTGCTTCGACTGCCGAAGTGCTCCCGTATCGCCCGAACTCCTCCCGAATCGCACGAAGTGCTCCCGAATCGCTGAGATGCCCATACGAGCAATTAACAAACGCATCAGCATCTAATTGCAGCGAAGAATCCACAACAAATAATCCATCTGAGCTAGTTGCATGAGCCTGCAGAATGAAAAGCGGCATCAATCAAGCCATTGTTTCTACAAAAAGAAACAATAAAGGATGAGGGTCGATCGATTGATTACCAAATTGGCTTTCGCAGCATTCAAATACGCCTCTAGAGTGCGATCGCAGAGAGAAGTCAACAAGAAACTAGCTGCCAATGCACACGCTAGCACACAATCACCATCTGCTGTGGCCTTCTAAATCACTTGCCTCTCCGCACCGTAAGTAAGCACCTGCACAAAAGTACACATACTCAATCAGCTTCTCTCGTGGAAGAACCCGCTGCTTTAAATAATTCTCTCCGAAAACCTAACGTGCCTTTTCCACTCTTAACAAAACACAGACAATCGTTTGCTATTCGAGCTTGAGACCTGGTGGTAGAAGGTCACAAGCGGCGCACACAAAACAAGCGGCGCACACGAAACAAGCGGCGCACACTAAACAAGCAACGCGCAGGCGGCGCAACAAGGAGAAGGGAAGACAGAAGGTGGCGGAGCAAAAAACGGAGCTGCGAAAAGAGCCGACGACGAAGAGCAAGACAACAAGAATGAAGTGGAAAGGCGGCGCAAGGGGGTCATCATGTCCCCCATGATGGCCACCATGCCATGAAATTATCATGTGCATGTGCATGGGCATGGTCATGCATGACCATGCCTATGCACATGATAATTTCAAAAAAAAAAAAAAAATAATCAGAAAACATAATATATAAAATTAACAAATTAAAATTTTAGAAAATTTAGAATACCAAACAAATTAAAAGTTTACAAAATTTACAAAACTATTTATAGATCTCAAAATTACGCTTATGGTTTTGCGTTTATTTATTTTCATTCTAAATTTTGTTAAGTGTTAGAAAATTAATTGCTTCGACGCTGATTTTAGTTTTTTACGTTTGTGTTGTCAAATGTTTGTTGCTACTTAACCCTTAAACACCCGAGCCTATTTTTAGCATGAAAGCACATTTCCATAGAAATCGTCATATATGAAGTTAAGAGAAGCTATTTAGATTTAAACCGTAGAAACTTGTAATAGACTTATCCAAGATCATGTGGACCAAAATTTGAGTCATAAGGCCTTCTAGATCGGGAGATCATAACATATTAATATCAAAAACAAACTGCAAAGTTTCATCATTTTCACTTCGAGGTGGAAATGCTACCAATATACCTATTGCAATGAAAAAATCACCAACTAGAAAGATGTTCACCTTCATCTTAATAAATCCTTTACCCAACAAAAATTCATCAAAAAACTTTCTTAGCTCAAATAAAAGCTATGCAAAGTGCAAACAAAAATAGAATGAGCTCTATAGCTTCTTATACCCTCTTATATGCCTTTTAGCATGCCCTACTGTTGAGACGACCCATACTAAGTTGTGCAACTTACGAGACATGAAGTTTGACTAGTTATCACCAAAAGACAAACATGAGATAGAAGCAAAGGGCGACATCTAATTTTGGCACGAAAAGGCGACAACAAGCCAATACATGTATGTCAGCTAAAAATGAAAATAACTATTCGAATCAAGAAATATAGCCTTATGAAGAAAGAAAAAATAAAGCAAGGTATAAATGAACATTGAATTTGGAATAAATAAGAACAGAGTGTTCATCTAAACTCTAAATTCTTTAGGCTTGTAAAGTTTTGGATGATTACAAATTGCCAAAATTTTATGATGATTACAAATTGCCAAAAGGTTGATGTAAGTGTCACATTTGGCACATCTCATACTTTATATGTTGCCAATTAATTTTTAGTTTGCATCCCACATGTATGCAAAAACCAGAATGCATGCCAGTGTGTGGGGTTGCAAAAATGAAAGGTTTGGAACTCATTAAGAACAACGGTTTCGTTAAAAGTGCCAATTGAAATGTGCACTTTATTTTTGGATTAATTCTTAATATTATAATCACAATTTTTTGAATGTATATGCAACAAGTTAACATTTTGGTTTAGTTTCAATTCAAATAATATTGATTCCAAATAATTCCAAAAAAAACCATGCTCATTGTATATTTGTCATGATTACATTGTATTTTAACTTTTAATCTATGAATCTTCAGTGGGAGAGCAATGTGCCTCACTTAAGTAAAGCGCAAACCAAATTTCAAGTATTAAAATAGGAGATAAATCACATGCAAACCTCCATGGTTTAAGTTTGAATATTTTAACAATCCACAAAGGGAATACTATACATGCCTTGTCCCAAACTTGTTGGAGCATACATATATAAGTTGGAACATTATGAAATGGGGTGGGACATGTGCCTCACACAAGACCTACTCTTTCCCTATTATATTATTAGTATTTAAGAGAAATGCAAACTATAGAGTCTAATAAACCGAAAGCCAATAGTGAAGAAAAGTCTAACTTATCTAAAAGTTGGAATGAATTAAATATTTGTTCTGTATACTCATACATGGCTATGAAGCAAATACTTGGATAATTGATAAGTTACTATCTTAATAAAGATACAATGAGTTTGTTTTTTAATATGAATCAACAAATATTCACAAGATTCCAAAGTAAGTCATATACACTATCATGTATTTTAACCAAGTATTCAAGCACTTGCAAAATCTCAAATTTCAAATAGCGGTGAGGCAAATATTCCAACTCTAAATTAGTTTTCAAGTAATACATAAAAAAGTGTGACACATGTTTTACCCTAAGAACCACATTTATCATCAACAAGTTATATAACCCTTAATTGACATCACTGGCCGTGCAAAGGCGCCTCACTGACAAATTTGGTCCGCTCTGTCAATAAAGGGATAAGAAGGAGAGGAATATGTGCCTCACTCAATACCTACACTTTATGATTTTGGTCCAATCTCAATCAAAAGATGAGAATTAATAATCCTTTTAAAATTCATGAATAGTCAATTCCTACCCATCAACTCTGTTAGCAACTTAAATATTTTTGTAATTCAAGTATGTCATTGTTAAATATGACGCTTTGCAAGTACTAGTAGCAATACCATTTTGCGTAATACATATATATGCTAAAGAACATTATCATTTTGTTGTAATAACTCGAGAGCTTTTTTGAATGTCACGTTATAGCCAAATGAATCAACTAGAATGCTCCAACAGGTAAAAATTCCAAAGGGTATTGGAAAACCGCTATAAATTTCTCATATGAGAAATTAGACTAGGTTTTGATACATTGTACTTTGTCATTTTATATTATGGACATCAAATATGTGAATTTTGAAGTAAGGGGTGAGAGACATGCCATACACCATGCTTCAAATCATGAAAATTGCAAGAGCTTGAAGGGGTATGACACATGCCTCACCCCAAAACCCACATCTTGAAAATTCCTACATAAGCTTCTTTATATAAACTAGTTTTGGGTACTAAATCTTTTAGACCAAATATTCCTCACATACTGTATTTCACATTTCAAAGAGTTTAAGTTGTTAAATGATTTCATAAAAAAAACACTACCTGAATTCTTGCATACCCAAAAGATTCACATTTTGTAAATCTAAATCTTATAAATCACAACTTATAACATTCAAAATTATTTCATATTGGAATGAGACATGTGCCTTACTGAAGCCAAATATTCTTGCAATTTACATGTATTTAACAAGAGGGTGAGACACATGCCACACCCTTGCTCTAAGTTGAAACCAAAATAATTTGGAAAAAATTCACAAAAAAAATAAAATATAAGTGTCTATCTTATTAATCTCATTCTTAAATCGCTCGAGAGGTATTATAGAATTACTTTAAGATTTAATCAAAAGCTTATGAAATCAAAGTTAAAAATAAAATGCATTTAAAGTTAGACCAAGTGCCATTAATGCAAATATACATGAAAATTGATTAGAAGTTAGATCAACTAGATTAATGAACCAACAAGTAGTAAACGGAACCTTATAGTTCCCATTTTGCTCTTAGAAAAAGGTGTCAAGGTAATGGATAAAATTGTGACATAAGTCTTTTTATATTACTGTATTACATATGTAGAGAAACCTAAACTTTTAAGAAATACATCAACCTAATGTAGCATATGTTTCACCACAAAAACCACAAAATATATATGAAATTTCATACAATTGAATTTCATACTCGTGGTTTCATAAAATGAAATTCCTACAATTGTAACCCGTACATTCTCCTTTAAAAAAAAAAGGTGTAGAGACCCTTTGTGAAAGTGCTCCGGATGAGGTCCTTTACGGTCAAGTGTGACACCTTGTTCAGCCATTTTTCTACTGTAATAAACAGACGAGGTCCTTTTTCATCAAGTTTGTTGCGTTGTTCAGCAACTCCAAGTTAACACCGACCGATGATGAATTTGGCCTCGGTGAACGCTGCAGTACAATTCTTGTATTGGATTGCATGTACATGAGAATTCTTTGAACTGGAAAAGTGATCCATGAGGAGCAGCTAGAAGAGCTAGATACCAATATTTGTCAAAGGTTTTTTTTGAAAAAAAATTTAATACGAGAGTAGGATCTAGGTTAAGAAACTAGAATGTTGATGAGACTAAGAGATATTTTATAAGAAGAAGATACTATGAACTTTCAAAGGCACATAAACAACTATCTTTTAGTAGTCTGAATTTAAGTTATTATTTATTATAAAATAGAAATAATCGAGCAAATATCATAATTGTCTTATAAGAATCAATAGAGAATTAGTTGAGAAAATTATGAAAAAAAAATCTAGTTACTTAAGTAATTGTACATGAATATAACTTGTAACATAATTGTAACATTCTAGGACATCTTCTATAGGTTTATAGTTTTGTATCATGGTTGAGCTATTAGGTATTTAAGAGAGAAGAGTTTGAAAGCTTTTAATAATACACTCACTCTATAAGTCCAATCTAGAATAGGTTGTACTATAAAACTACATAAATATGCACTTTACACAATAACACAATTCAAATAAAGTTATGAAATTTGAAACTCTATGTAAAGTCGCTAACTATTGCATTTAAGTTTGATTATGTAGTCTCGTATGTAAAGTTAGAATATTTTTTATAATATACATTTTACTCATAATTATTGTATTCTATGGTTGATATTCAACCTACATTATGCTACTTTAAGTATTTACAAACGTTCTTCTAACGCCAAATTTTAAAAATCATATGTTATATATTGTAAATGTAAAATGGTGAATCAGTGATAACAATATTAGAAAATTTTACATTCGTTAACACCAAACAAAAACATTTACTTATAATTACATTCATTACATTATCTTTTAGAACTTTATCAACTATTTAAGCAGAAAGATTATAGCCTTTACTTTTAAAATCCTTACATTAAGTTTACTAACCCCTAAAACCTTAAGCATTGACCGTAAACCCTAAATTCTTAACCAGAAAATCCTAAACCTTAAACCCTTAAACTCTAACCCCTAAAACCGAAACCCCAAATCCTAAACCCTAAACCCTAAACCCTGAGGTTTTATTTTTGTAAGCCTTTAATTATGAATTTGTTCACAAAGCGGATTTTCATAGAGGATGCTATTTGGGACGTATATTCGTTACCTAAGATCCTGCTAATAAGTTCGTTACGAAAGTCGTGGGTTCTCATTTATTAGCCGGATCTTATCTTGAATATGTCTTATACGAAGATCCGTTTGAACAATGACCGTTTGAATTTCATTTTTGGCGGCAAACTATTCCCGCTCTTTCCTTGCGCGCGGAATTCATCCATTGAATGCTGGTATTCTTCGCGTGAGGAACCGCCTTGGCTTTAATCACTGCTCTTTGTGTTGTGTAAAACCCGGTCAAGTTCTTGCGCTGCTCTTCCTTCGGCTTGAGACGGTGCTCTTCCGCGCTTTCTCTCCTCCTCTCTTCTTCTCTTCTTTTCTATCAATTCTTGGGCGCTACTTCACGGTGTTGGCTCTGAACTTCCGCCGCAGGTTAGCTAACATTCCACGACACTTCCTTTTGCGATTGTCTAGAATGTATAATCCGCCTCTTGTTGTCGAGCTGATCGTCTTTGTTTCTGTTCATTGTTCGTCGTCTTTATTTGTGTTTATTGTTCTTCAATTTTTTTGTAGTATATCGGTTGAGTTTATTGTTGTTGTATCTGTGTTAACGTTTGTTACCAAACCTGTGTTGGCAACGACCGCAACGTACATTGCGTCTTTTACGCCGAAAAATTCGGAAATGCCTTGGGATTTGTGCCATCATCGGATCGATGATAACCCTGAGGGTCGCCTCGGAGGGCGTAAAGTCTTCGAGGGGGCGTGCAGTCCTCGGGGGGCGTGCAGTATTTTTTTTGCCTGGTTATCGTAGAGTCGACGATAACCATCATGATTACCAGTAGGTTCATTTCACATTTAAATGATTAGTATGCCAGGTTATCGTCGTGTCGACGATAACTCTTATGGTATCCTCTTTTGATAACCTCTTTTGATAACCTCTTTTGATAACCTCTTCTCTTAACCTCTATGAATGTCAATTTATTGTCGCGTCGACGATCTCTATTATGTCGTCTGGAACTATCCCATTTATCATCAGGTCAACGATAACATAAATGTTATCCAATACGAGAATGTAAACTGAAAATATTACTTCTATGACATGCTATCGTCGTGTCGACGATATCTTTCAAGCTGCACAAAAGGTAGTATATTATGATTAATGCTATTATTACCATCGGTGGTTATCGTCGGGTCGACGATACCTCATCTATCCTCGGCCGGGGAGTACTTTATCTTAGTTATATGTGGTCGTCCGTCATGTTATCGTCGGGTCGACGATAACTTTGATTAATTGGGTTAATGGCTATCAAGATATACTCTATGTTGTTGTACGGACAACCTACTCAAATAAGTATGTTAGTTAGATTTGATAGCCTCTGTCTGTAGAGGTGTAAGAAAACTATTAGTCAGTTGCTGTGGATATCGTCGGCTCGACGATTCGTGAGGATTCTTTCTTCACTCCACAGCTTGGAGACGGAAACTGTTAAGATGGTATCGTCGAGTCGACGATTCGTGTCCCTTATAGCGCTCTTCTTCTTGTCTTTATCATATTCATGATACACCACTGTCATTTTCGCCGGTGGACGGAATAAGCGTTTGACATGAAGAATTGTTATTCTTTCTTTCTCATCGATCCAACTTAATTTTGTTATATATTGTTGATTTTCTTGCGGGATGGATATGCATCCTCCGGAAGAGTTTGCAAGGTCATTGCCTACTTTGGCTCTCGGTGTCGCTTGTCGCGACGGCATTTCGGGCTAAATGGATCTTAAAAGTTGTGACCCTTCGTAACAATGAAGGTCTTGACGTGGCCAAAGCATTGTGCGAACCTGGATCCGGATGTGGATGACGGGATAGAAGGCTTAATTCTTGGTGAAAATCGGGTTATGGTGCAAATCGCGGAGTCCCTATCTCGAGGAGCATTTCCCATCCGGACAGATGTGGTCCTTCCACGCATGGGACACAAAACATATTTTGCTTGATGGCGTGAGTCTCTCGACCATGAGCAAACTCATAAGTACAAAGAGGCTATGAAAGCGATTAATCGAAAAGGTCGGACAGTGTTCGTTCATACGACTCTATGCGTCATAGAGTAGAGAATGTTGCTCCACCCAAGAAAGATGCTTTCTTTGGCGCAAAGATCTATCATTGCAGTCTCCACACAATCGTGTTGTGAGGCAAATTGCTTAAAACCATTTCCCCGTGGACATATTCATGATATCCGCTCTCAACTGCATGTGAATGATGGGGTCTATGCTCGTAAGAAGTGTCTCCTTGAGGTCCATAGACAGATCCACAAGGACCTGGCAGGCTTGGAGTGGATCACCTTGAAAGGTAGAGAAGTGTGCCCTACTGCTTGGTGGATCATTCATGGTATTTCTAGAGCTACATTCTACAGGTACAGGGAAATGTCCAAGAGTGGGAAACAAGCTGAGGGTCACGAGAATGTGGGGTTGAAAAAACCTTGACTACATACGGTCCAAGCAGCAGCGACGCTTCGTACGCTCATAGTTTCTGATGCTGACAAAATGCCTGACAAAACAAGGACGCTCGCGAACGGTGAAAAAGTCCCTGCCATGGTATTGCCATCTGCGTTCTGTTAGAGTGACAAGTTAGCTCACATCAATGAGATGAATGCAAGATTCGAGTTGTCGCCAATTTCCTGAAGTGGCCTGAGTAACATTCGGCGTTCTTCATTTCCAGAGTTTGCCCCAAAGGCCCAAGGTGATACTTTTTCTCGATGTGGCCTGTGTGATAGATACAAGCAATTTCGAAGCGCTTGCACACCTCTCTCGTATGCACAGCAGAAGTGGTCAAATAAATTGGAAAGCCACCTCATCTCTCAAAGGGCACATAGAGAACTATACTATTTCAATCGGACCGTTTCGGATGATTCTCCTCACAAGCTGCTGACGATCATCCATGATAAAATGGATCACTCCAAGACTGCGTCCCCACACTTTTCTCACAAGACCAAGGCAACAGATTCCTATACAAAAATGCCTGTTGCAGTCACGGGAATGATTGCCCACGGTCATGGAGATGTTAAATACGCGCATTATGGTCTTGACATCTTCCCCGCAAATACTAACTCAACCATTGGATCTCTTGCAAAGCTCCTACGTGATCTCGAAGGAGAACCTAGGAATTCATCTCGTAGGCTCTTTTCAAATGAGATACTCGATCGACATTATCCAATGCAGTTCTGCAAGGTTCAGATACATGCGTTGACTCCCTTCTTCCTCAACCTGATGCTCCTGTCCGTGCTCAAGCTTTGCCCCCTATACTAGTCTTGCAGCTAGATAATGCTTCAGGGGACAACAAGAATAGATGGCTTTCTGCCTTTTGTTCACTTCTTGTATACAAAGGGATTTTTCGTGAAGTTTACATGAACTTCCTCATAGTTGGACACACGCATGAAGATATAGATGCCATGTTCGGCCGATGGAGCTCGAAGTTGAATACAAATGACTATCCAACAATCCCACGACTTATGAAATCCTTCATGGACTGTGAAACACAACCTGTCATTCCCCATTTAATTGAAGAGGTTCCCGATTTCAAGGAATTTTGCGATGGTTATCTGGGCACAGTCGGTGACTTTCTAGAGGGTCATTCCAAGGCAAAGCAATTTAAGTTCTGCATGGATTCGAATGGGTGGCCTATAATGGAGTACAAGAATTTGTGTACTAACAAGGATTGGCTACCAGAGCATGGCAAAGGGATTCGCTTGTGGGGTGAGACTGAAGATGGTAGACCTTGTGTTCCATCTGGTTCACCGAAACCTGTCATCCTAGAACATAAAAGTTTACTCAATGATGTCAAGAAAGGGCTAGATGGGTACATTGCACATTGGACAGGAATGGCTGATGAGGATCTCTCTGGAGATTTTAGACGGCAAAACAATCCTTCAAGAGATTATTGGAAAGGTGTTCGAGCTGCTCTCGATGCATCGATCGAGCCACGTGAAAGTTTAGTTGATGGATTTTGGCCGGCTTCTAGAATTGTCCTTGACGAGGTTGACTTCATGCATGGAGATGGCACTGTACAGGAAGAGGATGCGGAAGATGAACCCTTTGTAGGACGTGTCCGTGATCGTCCGCGTGCTTCATTCCGTGTAAATCGCGATACATTTGCAGGATATTTTGTTGCAGTGCGTCCCGCAGAGGATGATCCAAGGCCATTATGGCTTACTAGAGCCTAAACAAATCCAAGTCCGGATCCCGGACATATGCATATGATCCAAATTCAATATTGGGCTCCTGCAGCTAGAAAACATATCAATATGGACACGTATGTAGGATGGGACACAAAAAAAGGGAATGTGTGGCGGGAAGATCGAACAATGGATCCAACATGGTCTAACACATCATGTATCATGACAGCTTGGAAGCCAAGAGCGCGCGAATCAACTTCAGATCCCAAGATAGCTATACCAACGCCTCAAATTGACATCATCAAGGCATGAGTGAATGCTTTTACGACAAACTCTCAAGACGACGCATCTACTCCAGAAGGATGGTATATGCTTTCGATGTTGAAGATTCACATTGTAGAGTGTCTTAGTGTCTAAAGGGGCATTTCTTTGTTATAATATTGCAGGTAGGAAATAGATAGAATACTTTCCTTCATAGTTGTATTCTAGCTAGTAGATATAGTTGTATTCTAGCTAGTAGATTGTGCAACGAGGACTTTGTCTTTACTTCATCTATCCAATTTGGAAATAAATAGCATATTATTCTAACTAAAACTTTACCTTTGAAAAGTTATTTTGAGAATCTCAATTTAATGGAATGTCTCAAATTGGTTTAACAAATAATCACTTTCTATTATGTATCATGGGATGTTTGATATTAACACTTTATCTATTTAAAAAGAATTTTTAATTATCAAAACACTCAAAAAGTATCAATTTAATGGAATGTCTCAATTTAATTTGCATATTTAGAAGTTTATTTATAGCAGAGATTAAATTGAGACTTCAATGTGTCTCAATTTAATGAATAAGGCCTTTTTTTAGAGTCTTAGACTCATTCTGGACACCCGACCGTTCTGGCCGACCTGGCAGACTAGTCGGCTGACCTGTTGTTCTCAGGTAGATCTGACAGTCAGTCAGACCCAGCCGACTATATGTACTACTGCCCACTATGTGAGTGTTGCTAGTTTATACACACTGTTTGCTAGTACCCTCATCTTCCTATCTTGTCTTTTTGTGCTGTTCACTTTGTATGCTTGTGTGTTTAGCAGACTCGACTTTGACTGGTAGGATTTTGACTGTTGTTAGAACTGCATTATTCTCTACTCTCGTCTGTTTGGAAGATCCGACCTTAGTGCCTACGGATACACTAAGTCGTCTCACAGACGGTAGAGCGTACGCCAATCTCTTGCTATTTAGGCTGCTTTTGATGTTCCGATCAGGCTTAGCATGTCCGGTAGCTCGAGATCAGATTAGACTCGTTTAAGGTTGTTTACACCCAAAACCCCTTTAACATTTGGCGACCTATGCTTGAGTTCGATTCCATTGTTTCCAGATCCCGCAGATCTGAAGTAGTGCAGGTAGATCTCCCTCAACATTGAGCTACTGTGCGATTGTCTGGTCCAGCATTTTGGATCTGTAAACGAGTAGAAACTGTGTAGAGCATGCCGACCCAGATGTCGACCCTGCAGAAATCTGCTCTGAAAGTGTCTGCTAAAGAGGTTTAGGAGTGTGCAACCTACCGGTCGATTGGCACAAAAGTTGTTGGTATCAAGGTTTCAGTAAAAATCTGTCTCCTACACTCAACAGAATCCAACCCAGTGAGGTAGAGTACGGCATCATAGCTAAAACGCGCCTCGGAGATCATAGTCGCTACATGTCTATCCAGCAAAAGTAGAGTCGTCTAAGAATGCTAAGAAATCTGTAGAGCGGTGTGTGGAAGAAGCTCACGGTGCCAAAAGAGCAACTAAGTGAACTCGCACAAAACACCAGCCAAGCAGACTGCAGCGCCAGACTCTACCTGCCAGATCCAGATTCAGATTGAGATTCAGATCTAAATCTGGATCGAGATCCGAGAAAACCGGATCTCGATCTGAAAGTGACACGTCACGATTATGACAGGTCCACGCACGCGTGCTGCCGGCTCTCCTCAGCCAGTCGACTTACCACCCGACCAGCTGGAAAATTCCAGAGTGTATCGGGAATGGCGCAGGTTGCAGTCCTTGATAAATCCAACTCCAGGCACCCGATAGTCGACCCCAAGGGCCAACCCCCTCCCGACATATAGCGTCAGAAGACAAGTCTCAGCATCCACGTCGGATGAAGTGTCCTTGCACCACCTGGTCGAATACACCCAAGGCATGACGGACGTCCTGGAAGGTACAGTCTTTCACGAAACGTCTTTTCCAATGAATCGTGGTGGGTATACCAATCCAACCCGACCTATGGCCAATTTGCCACTAACATCGTCAACAGCGGATCGGTACACCCGACCGAGTGTGGCGACAGATACGATTTCGAACCCATCAACGCCCCGACAGAACCGGGACGACCAACCACCACTTTCTGACCGACCATCTACTGCCAACCAGCGGCTTGTCAAGTACAATCCTGACCCTTCCATCATTATGCAAGAGCGTCAGCACGAAATTGATTTACTACGTCGTAGTCGGGCCGAACTCAACCTCCGTCTGGCCACTATATTGACTAACCCAGGCAAGTTAGAGCACCCACCCCTACCAGGTCGGACCCCCCAGTCGGCATCATATTACCAGGAACCTAGTTCTCCTCGTCCAATGATGAGCCTACCGGGTACACCCCTAGAAGAACGTCCTTCCCCGACTGCTAGACAGGAGTTCGACCCCCATACGGTCCATCAGATTCAGACTGTCTATAATCAAGGAGTCGACCCGCTAGCAGTCAGACCCGCCCTACCCAACAGTCGTACGCACCCACCGGACGTATTAACATTAGATCCGCCCGTCAACCTTCCACCCGACCATAGAATGTCGACCCCACAGGCTTTGACCCAACACAGTCATCAGGCACAGCCGGCACAACGGGTCGTAGTTACCCAGCCGACCGCCACACCTGTATCATCCTCGACTTTTTCCTGGCCAATTCCCAGCCGGCACTTATGGTCGACCGGTAGACCCACTGTCACTACCTGTGCAGGCTATGAGTCTACCGACTGCACCTATACAAACGGTCACCCGACCAACCACCCTACCCCATCCGGTGGTGTGTACATACTGTCACACCCTGGGCCATACTGTTGAATACTGCCCCTATTTAGTGGCACCGAGACCAACAACACCAGGTCCGGTACCGCCTGTCTACCCGGCAGCGGTAGGACCGACTTACTCAGTCGTTCCGACAACGCCTGGTCCAGTACCGCCTATCTACCCGACAACGGTAGGACCGACCTACCCAGTCGTTCCGACAGCAGCTACACTTGTACCGCCCGTCTATCCGATAGGTACGGTACTACCATACCCTGCCTACCCGACCGGAGCGGTACCACCATACCCTGTTTACCCGACCGGAGCAGTCCCACCACACCCTGTCTATCCGACAGCAGCGTATCCAGCCCGCATGACTGCACGTAAACCGGTCGTCATGCCGACTTTTAAAGAAGGTAAGTGCGCCATCACCCATGTGAATCATTATTTGAACGCACTCACACTGAATGGAGAAACCGACCCGACCATTAGCATTGCATTGTTCGGCAACTCTCTAGCCGATGCTGCTAATTATAACTGGTTTACGAATCAGAGGTCCACCCTACCCCACCAAAACCTGACTGGTCTGCTTGATGCTTTCAAACATCGTTACCAAGGCATCGATAATGATGACCAGGCATACCTACGTTTCCGTATTCTAAAACAGGAATCTAAAGAGTCGGTTGATGACTACTATGAACGCATGATGAAACTCGCAGGCCAATTCAAAGTCACACCCGCCGACAATTTCTTACTAAGCAATTTTCGAGCTGGTCTATTGAAGTACTTGCAGGTAGCCACAGTCGGACTACCCAGGTCGACCCAAGCTCAGGCGAAG
Source organism: Bryum argenteum (assembly GCA_037043015.1). Classification (NCBI taxonomy): domain Eukaryota; kingdom Viridiplantae; phylum Streptophyta; class Bryopsida; order Bryales; family Bryaceae; genus Bryum; species Bryum argenteum. The sequence continues at coordinate 28,023,743 of CM073321.1, read as the reverse complement.
AAGTCAGCGAAGTTAGCAGAAAGCGGCCTACCGAAAGAGCCCGATTTGACCCCTGCAGCCATCCGACCCCAGGGTTGTCTTATTAGATACAATTTTCGGAATGTCTGTCTGATTTGTCGTATTGGACATGTCTGTTAGACGTCCGATCGACGAAAATGTCGACCGTACAAAAAATTACATAGTAAAAAACTTGCTGAGATTTACCTTGAGGTAAAAAGCTATTTTCCTACGTCGCGTAGGGTTGATAATGACGCGGAAAATCAAAATACACGTGATGGTGGGCGACCGCAGGTGGGCGACCTCGCTAGGCGACTGACGGTCGCACCGGGGCAAACGTCGGTCGCCTGCTGCGATCACCGATCGCCCTGGCTGCCGTGCGAAGGCGACCGGCGGTCCAGTATGGAGACCGGCGGTCGCCCTGGCAACCGCTAGGAGGCAACTGCCGGTCCAGTACAGAGCGACCGACGATCGCCCAGGGCGATCGTCAGTCGCTTATAGCGATCGGCGGTCGCCCTGGCAACCGCTATTAGGCGACCGCCGGTCCAGTACTTAGCGACCGACGATCGCCCAGGGCGATCGTCGGTCGCTTTTAGCTATCGGCGGTCGCCGTGGGGGTAGCGCCCATGTGGCGATGTGTGTGGTGACCAGCACTATGGTTGAATATGAAACAAGAAAGATAAATTCATATTGGTACAAAATGAGCTTCAAAGCATTTTTATGAATACCATTTTATCGGAAACAAGGTCAATGGTGCATTTCATAGTACAAATTTGCGCATGTCTATAATCATAGTATTCATATATATGATGTAACTATTACATATACCAAACTATATATATTATACTCCCGAAACATACTAGGATACCCAAGTATTGTAAGCTAATAGTTGCCCTACTTGCAGTACATTGTAGTATTGTACTGAGTACTAACAATGAACTTCGTGCTTCCAATCCAAAATAACAAAATTCTAATAACCCGTCTTTAGGTATCCTTCAATGTATACGTATCGTCGCTTGACACTTCATCTGCGTTTGGATCGGTTTCACCTAGAGAGTCATCGGTGCTTTGGTCGCCATCCTCGTCTTCATCCTCTGTCTCATTGCGTACTTCACACTCAACCTCACTCGCCAAATTGCGCAATTCCGTGTCCGTGGTTGTTTTCTTGTTCACTGTAACGAGGCGCTTCAAGGGCCGTGAAGCATTAGTGATCCCGTTTGCGTTCGATGGTAGATGGCGCATTGTGCGTGTATTCGGATTATTGGATAGCAATCCCAAAGATGGACTTCTTCATGTACACGTGCCCCTTTTCCGACATCGTCGATCGTGTGCCTTCCTCAAACGCTTCTGGCCTCGTGTAATACGATTGCGAGGTTGTGTAGATGGCCCGACGTCTCGTGCCACTGCCAATGCCCGGTTGCATGTTGGACTTGTTGGTTCTATCTTGACCTTCATCTTGGGCAATACCATACGAGTTGTATGGGCCCCTTTAGGTTGGGTAACCCTTGGGAACAATTGTTGTAGAGGTACATCGGAGTCATCTCCGTTAAGAGTTGAATTCCTTGATCGAATGGTTGAAACTCTAGGTGACCCCACTTCCATGCAACCTGAATTGGATACATCGTTAGGTTCCACTTTAATTTGGTCCATTTGAACTCCTGTCGTGGTAACCGTGCCCTTCACACTCTCAAGTTTATCGTCGTTGTTAGAGTGTGGGGTCGCCTTTAAGTGGACCAATGTTCTCTTCATCCATCCGGTTTACCAAGTCTTGTTTCGCTAGGCAGGTACTCTCTTGGAGTTGTAAATTTGCCACTCCTTCTCCTTCTGTGTCGCTGGCAAATACCGCAAACTGGCGAGGCAGTTGTGGAACATCCTGGTCGTCATCGAACTCAAACGGGTCCTTGACATGAATAGTCATGTTTCCTTCGTTGTCGTTCCAATTCTCTAGGTCGTCGTGTTCGCTACCGTCATTGACATAATTCTCGTCATCCGCCTCCGGGTTATCCATGAATACACCATCATCCCATTCATTGTCCGGTACATAGTCTTCTTCGTCAGAGTCCTCTTCTTCTAAGTAATTTTCGTACCACGTTCTCGGCGATTTCGTACGTTTCTAGCGCTCGAGTTTGGCGTTCGCATAGATGTACACAAGGTCCTCTGCTTTGGAAGTTGACAACCGATTCCTCACTTTGTTGTGCACGAAAGAGTACATGCTCCAATTCCTCTCACATGATGAAGTCAACATGTCAATGCCAAAATCCTCTTTGCAATTTTTGGCAAGGCATTCCCCGACTTGATGCCACCATTGATGTGGTAACAGGTCACAGTGAGCTGGATCAGGGGCCTCTGAATTGGTGTTAAATGGACCCGTCCTCTCCTCATATTGTAGGAGTTCCCGCACCACTTCCTCATAGACCACTCCCATTGGGGCGCTAAGCTTCCTTATGACCCGGTTTAAAGCTCTTCTTGCTTCTCCAAGTGTTTTGAATTGCTCCAATATTTGTCAAATAAGGGTTCAACAAAGTCAGCTGCGCATAGTGGAGGTCTCCGTGAGCATCATCTCCCATCGTTTTTGAAATGCATCCTCGTATTTTGTAGCAATGTCGGGGATAGTTCGAATGGAGGTTCACGCAAAGAGAACACGTGTTCCTTAAGGTCCGACATGATCACATACGCCCTGGGCATGGCTGGTACTTCCCCGTCGAACTCCCGAAGAGCTAGGAGTACTGGTTCAACTACTTTGACAAACTTCGTACAATTCTCCCAGAACTCATCGCTCCTAATGCTAATCCGCACATTCCTTGCCTTTGTCTCAGAATCGGTGACTGTTTTGCTGAACAACAATGTTTGGACAAACACATGCCACTCCGCATCGATCACCATGTTGTTCGAGAGGTTGTTGTAGCTTTAACAACCGCTCTATCATCAAGTAGTTTGTTGCAAATCCAGATCACGGGGTGGTACCTTGAGCAGCCTTCGGCGAGTACTTCCTGAATAGAGCAAGGGGGACGTGGGACCCCTTAATAAATGTGCACACTCTCTTGGCTTGCTCCACCAATTGCAATACCCACGCCTCTTTCCCCCAATCTTCCAGAAGGAGGTCTAGAATATGTGCCGCACAACCTTGTCCATACAAGTGAAGATAGTCTATCTGCAACTTCTTCACAGCACCTAACATGGAGCTTGCATTGTCTGTGCATATCTTAACGATGTTTTGTGGTCCAACCTCCTCTATGTACTTCGCCATTTCATTTGCCACATAAGCAATGTCCTTTTTCTTCCCTATAGTATCCATTGATCCCAAAAACACCTCTCCCACTGGGCAAACGAGCATCATGTTAATGAGTGGTCTACTTGTGACATCCGACCACCCATCTGAGCATATTGTTCCTCCGTACTTCTCGATAGAAAGTTTTGTTCGATCCTCTACCGACCTTTGCACAGCTGCCTTCTTCGCATCGAGCATCGTAGTCCTAATAGCATGATACAAGGGTGGTTGATATCCACCAATACCGGCCTTTGCTGTCTCTTGAACGGCACTTATGAATGCTGGATGTTGTACGACATTGAATGCAATGTTTGCCTCATAGAAAAATGAAGCCCACTTTGCATCCAAATTTTGCCTAGTGGCAAGATCAAAACTATCCTCCATACTCCTTTGCCCATGTCGCCGTCCACTAGAGAGTGTAGAGATCCTTTGTCCATTGCTGCCATGACTCCCCTTGTTAGAGGATGGCACCTGATTAGACCTTAGGTTATGGGATGGCACTTGTACAGAGTTGATGCGAGGGGTATCTATGTTCTCTATAGTTTCCCTTGCCGCATATGGTATGCCGGCATCCACTCGTGAGTCAGGAACAACATCCGCATAAGAAATGTTGTTCTTTGGAACTATCCCTCCGCAGTCACGGAATAGCTCAAGAACTCCACGGGGCAACCTCGTACACCGGGGTAATGGGGAATTGTGAGGATATCCGAAATGAGCAAATGCTCGTTGCTTTACAAAGACTGTGCTTTTCCCACAGAATAAGCACACGCGAGTATTTGGCTTGTCGTTCCGTTCCGTGGATACTCGTAGCCACTCGTCCCATTTGCGAGTGTCTCTTCTATTATCTGGTACCCCGTTGGATTGGGAAGAATGCTCCATGTTCCGGAACCGCACCTCCGCCGCTGCAATGAAACCGGTGACGACAACACGCACTACAAGGGCTCAAGTTACTCTTTGCACATATAGACCGAGCAGGGGGCTTCTCATGGAGAGACCCAAGACAACGGGCCAAGCGCAAAGGAAAGTGGCTTCGAGCCCGTGAAGGACTCCTTATATACTCCATACTTCTGTAAGTCGTGGGCGAATGCGCATAGAAGGCGACCGGCGGTGCGGCTAGGTCGCCACAGCCAGATCGGCGGTCGCCCTAACAACAACGCTGTCGCGCCATATGAACCGGCGGTCGCCCTGGCCTTGACTTCATCGCGCTAGCTGGACCGCCGGTTGCCCTAGCCCTGACGCAGTTGGACCGCCGGTCGCCATAGCGATGACAGATTTTTCCGACGAAGAGCACTTTAATCTCCAAGTCAAAATCCATGGTCCACGCAGTACAGCTATTATTAACTAGAATCCCGGAGACTATGTGGCTCAAAAATGTTTGATTCGCAATAATGCTTTTCTTTTAAAAGAAAATAAAAAAATAAAAATAAAGGGAACATGGGAAGGCAAGAGAGAGAAAAATAAGGACTCAAATTAGAAACTAGAGTTTTAACTTCTCTTGCTCCAAATCCAAAAAATAAAGGGATGAATATTGCTCAATCCACGTTTCCTAAATAATTAAGAATGATAAAAATTGCCATATATCAATGACGGTACCTCGGACATTGAAGGTTTCTCCCTTATGCTTATACCACATGCAATAGTGGGATTCCATTCACCAAGAATATTTAAATTGAAGAAAATCAAAAACTTCATATTCACATTCAACGTTTTTGCATACAAAATGGCAATTGCACTTAGTGTTTGATATTGAGTACACTACTTTTCTACAACTGCTAAAAAAACGTGATTAATTAACTACCAGTCATTCTTCGCTTAGGCCCCCTTCATTGTAAAGTTGGCTTGGCCCCCCTTCTGTACAAACTTGGCTTGGCCCCCCTTCATCAAAATGTGCTCGACCTTCCTCCATCGTTTGGTTCGGCTCCCCTTCATCCACTTCTCGCCTTTCGGTCCCTTCTTCTTCCGAATCTGACCAAACTATGTCCTCATCAGGGATTCCTCCTTTGTAACCCCTAGGCGTTGTAAGCCCTTCTCGTAGGTTGGCCGCTGGATAAGGAGCTCGCGGAATATGAGGTTCTGTTGGCTTAATTGTTTGAGGGGATTTTTTTAACGTCCTCCAATCCACCTCCCTCTGCAAAATTATCTCCGCGTACACCATTTGTGCTATGTTGTACGAAACCTCGTTGCTCACCACATGCACACCAGCATAGAGGAACTTCTACACTTCAATGCATCGTTGCACAAATTCATCGTGATGGCAATAGTGCAAATTTGCGCAATTCAGGCGGCGATGAAACTCGTGACGATAGTGTGGAAACAAATGGCCGATGTGGCACCAAGCAATGTACCACTTGCAAGTCTTAAGGGTCCACGATTCCTCTACTTGCGCCCACCCCGAAAAAGCATGTTGCATGGGATCTATGAGAATCTTGTGAAATCTCCTTTGCTTCTTTCCTTTCCTCTTGCGGTCCTTGTCTCTCGCTATCTTCCGCTCCTGGCTAGGCGTCATGGTCACCCAAATGCTAACCAAGGAAGAAAATTTTTAAACTAACTCAAAACAAAGTTATATCTATTCCGTGGACTAACACAGAATTTGGAAAACTTGAAAATCGGGCAGCACGTATGTGTAAAATGTACACGTGTGGCACGTGTGTGCCAATCACTGCACGCTCTAGCGCTCGAACAAGCAGGCGGCAACTAGAGGTCGACACCAGACAATGCGCAAGGCCCGACACGTGGAGGTGAAAAATGGCGACTGCCGGTGTCCGCGCGCGTATTTGTAACCCTGGTCCTAGGGCGACCGCCGATCCAGTCAAAGGGCGAGCGTCGGTCGCTAGGGCGACCGCCGATCCACCCGATGGGCAAACGTTGGTCGCTGGGGCGACCGCCGATCCACCGGATGGGCGACCGCCGATCCACCTCGTGGGCGACCGTCGGTCAGAGGGCGCGACCTCCAAATGGGAGGGCGCGACGTATGTCTGGGGGCGCGACCTCTGGATCGCGCGACCGCCGATGCAGCGGACCGGCGAACGTAGATCACTGGGCGACCGCCGGTCCAACTCATGGGCAAGGACTAACCCTCCTCCCAGCGTATTTGTCAAAATTATCAAAGTAGTAACGAATTTATATAATGGCTTTTGGTGGCAAGTATTTGGAACCATGAAAACTATAAAACAAAGAAGAGATAAAATTGATAAATGGGGCAACAATGTGATTTTAATACTTGGACTTCCTAATAATGACCCTATGAAAATGATCGAATCATAAAAAAAACCATAGGGAAATCGCATCCATTCGTCATAATTTAGGTGCACCCACCACAACTTCGAATGATAAGGGAAAAGAGAATCAAAAAGCGTAGAGGAGGTAATACGAACACTTGAATTAGGTAATAAGGGCCTCATAAATGTAATGGAAGTATTCATAAAACCATAGGAGAATGCGAACTATGTGGTTGAATTTATATGGGGATATTTGAATTGCGGGGTTTGAAGCACGGGGGCATATGTAAATAGATAAGCAAAAAGGGAGTGGAAGGGATGTTGATAACTTTCCTAGGTGATTCATATTGTGTAAAAAATATGGTATAAATCTTAGGGGCACAGGACGAATGAAAGTATTTTTCCCGAATTTCTAAAAATTAAATAGTCATGTGAAAGTAGGCAGTGTGCGCACATGCATACGAAAACAAAGTGGGGAATGTAATTTGAACATTTGGACTACACTAAATAGGTACATTAGTGTTAGAATTTTATAAGATTTGAAAATGCTACAAGTTTTTACTTTTGGGATAAAAATTTTACCAAGAGTATTGATTCCAATACTATGTAAGGATCCCCATCTTCACCTTTGTAGAGGGTACAAATATTGACTAATAGTAAAAACTTATAGCCTATTTATGTAAATTAGTGCATCTAACACTAATCTACCTATTCAGTGTAGGTAATATGGATCATATAAAAATGATGGAACCATCAAAAATATTATAGGACAACCTGTACTATTTTTCCCAAATTAATATAGAATTTTCGAAGTAAGTAGAGCTTTAAATAATAGATAAAAAATAGTTAAATGGAGAGAAAAAATATTTTAAAAAGAATTGGACTTTTTAATAACTACCTTATGAACATGATGGAGCTATAAAAAAAAATCGTTGGAGTAAAGGATCTATAGGGTGGATTTTGGTTGCAAGCACTTACAAACACCAAAACTTCAAAAAATAAGAAAAAATAGATAAAGGGGGTAAAAGGACAATTTAAACCCTTAGACTACCTAATGATGACCCTATGGAAATGATGGTGTTATTTAGAAAATCGTGGGGATATGTCATCTATAGGTCATCATTTACTTGTAAGTCAATTGAATGAGTAGAATATTGAATGATATACGGAAAATAGATTTGTGGAAAGAGATAACGATTTTAAAACTTGTGTGACTAAAAAAGACCTTATAAAAATTATGGAAGAACAAAATTTCCCGTAAGAGAAACGTATCTACATGTTATGATTTACTTTGACTTTGTAGGATGCTAAGTAATAGAGGAAGTTATACTAAAGGGGGGAGGAGGTGGTTTTATTATTTTCTCTAACCGTATTAAATATATTAAATCACATGGAACTTGGATTTACATGGAAGGAAATACTTGGTGTTAATTTGATTCAACCCTGGCATGGTATAGGATACTTGGTGTTAACTTCATTCAAAACCTCAAGATCGCGCGACCGCCAATACAGCGGATGGACGAACGTCGGTCGCTAGGGCGATCGCCGATCCAGTTGATGGGCGAACGACGCTGAGAGGGCGGTCTACGTGATGGGCAAGCACCCAAGGAGAAAGTGTCCGCGAGCCTCCGCGCACCCCTCCTGATGGAGCGACCGCCGATCTAGCCGATGGGCGAACGTCGGTCGCTTGGGCGAACGTCGGTCGCTAGGGCGACCGCCGATCCAGTCCATGGGCGAACGACGCTGACAGGGCGACCGGCAGTCTACGTGATGGGCAAGCACCCAAGGAGAAAGTGTCCGCGAGCCTCCACGCACCGTCCTGACGAGGCGACCGCCGATACAGCGGATGGGCGAACGTCGGTCGCTAGGGCGACCGCCGATCGAGCCGATGAGCGAACGACGCTGAGAGGGCGACCGGCGATCTACTTGATGCGCGCGAATATCTTCCCCCCCTTTTGCTACAAATCTTTTTCTGCATATTTGAAATCATGTACGAATCATTGCCTTTCGAGGTTTTGGGTGGTTTGTAAAAATATTCATTGACTCTAAATACTTGCAACTAAATCCCACCATATATTTATTCGTAACTTCAACAACTTAGTTACGATTCCAAATTTTTACAAATTATTTATCATTACTTCATCGTGGATTAATACTAATCAAAGCTTTCCAAAATTCAATATCATTATATATATACATATGGAATGGTATAGACGACATACTTTTCTAAAAGACCACTGTCCAAAGTATCCACCAACCTACCAACATACAAACCTACCAACTTAAATAATTACCAACCTACATACCATTCTAAGAACCTCTTTTAAGATATTTCCAAATCATGCATTTAAAATAAACAATAAAAAAATAAAAAGAATAAAAAAGATGATTAAAATAACACCGTGCGCATATATACAAATAATAAACATAACATCGTTCAACGGGTATCTTACTAGTAAAAACATATCATATAATCAAAAAGATACATTGTATAACATCCAGACTAGCACTTATCTCCCAACTTTCAGTTCACAAATAAAATGAAGTAAATGGATATAACTAACACACCAACGTCTTTCTAAAATTTGATTCCGCTTACTCTAATCTTCTTCCACTGTACTTTCGACTTTTTATAGATGGTACCAACTCCGACATTTCTCCTTTGTCTTATTTGCAATACATAGATCTTCGATCCTTGCATTTAAGAACCTCTCCTCTTCTGCGAGCACAAGTAGCTTTTTGACCAACTCCTCAGTTGTTTCATTGCGCTGTGAACTTTGACCCTCTTCTGCAATATCCACGGTTCCATCTATTCCATTGAGGACTAACTTTTCCTTGTTCCCCTTCAATCTTATTGATGCTAGGTTCACCCTTTCGATCTCAGCTCTCAAGGCATCGCATGCCGAAATGAGTTCCTTTAGCTCCTTCTCAAAATGACCTTGGTCCTTGGCTCCTTCAACCATAAAATCCTTCTCGCGACCCCAATCATTGACCACAAACCATTCGTCGACGCGCTTGTATCTCCTATGCACATCCTCGAAATGTTTCGTCTTCTTTATGAGCTCTTCCTCATAATCGACCTGATCTGATGCAACCAGAGCTGGGAGGACATTCGTCGCCTCCTCTTGAATCTTCTTTTTTGCATCCTTGATTACCTCTATGTCATGTTGGACTTCAACACACTTTGCCCGTTCGTATGACAAAGCATGAAACACATATATTCATAATCCTCATAAGCCTTGTTCAACAACTTCATCCACGAATCATCGTTTTCATTCGGGCGTTTCGCTTTGAAGACTACTTGAACTTCCTTCTCCAGCTCTACTTCTTCATTTCCTTCTCTTTCTGGCTGTTCAATCGTTTCCACTGAATATTCTAGAGTCCCATCCTCTACGCTAACATTTGTTTGAGGAGAGGCGCTCATAGCGGGCCGAACTATAACTTCGGGTGTTCCCAAAGTACAAGCACCAAACATTCCTTCAACCTCCATGTATTCAATGACATCCGCTTCTCCTTCTGTTCGTAGGTCCTCGACGTGCTTCACAAGTGCATCAATCACATCCAAATCTTGCACGCTTGTTTCACCCACATGAAAGTGTTCAACGCCACCAATAGAACCTTCTACAAGAGGAGTATGATGCTCCCTCTCCTTAACCTCTTCTTCATCAGAATTAGGATTTACCCAAACATACACATCATCAACATCCCCATCTTTCCGATGCCTTGCTGCCGTAAGTCCTTCTCGTGGGTTTTCTGTCAATGGGGCTCTTGGGATGTCTAGCTTGGTTGGAAGGAAGAATTGAGGCGATTTTTTCATTGAGCTCCAATCCACCACTTTCTTCAATATTACCTCTGCATACACCATTTGAGCAATATGATACGAAACCTCGTTCTTGGTGACATTCTTGCCTTTTTAAAGGAACCTCCACACTTCAATACATCATTGCACAAATTCGTCATGCTTACAATAGTGCAGATTTACAGCATTTAATTTCAAGTGTGTCTCATGTCGAAAGTGTGGAAACAACTTGCTGATGTGGCACCAGGCGATGTAATTCTTCACTGTTGTCTGACTCCACACACCCTCTTCGGTCTCCCACCCCGGAAAAGCGCGTTGAGTGGCATCTTGGAGAATACGGTGATTCCTCTTCTGTGTTTTTCCTCTCTTCTTGCGTCGCTCCCCGAGTACTATTTTACGTTCCGCAATTGTAGTCATTGTTACCTCCGATCACGGAAATGCCGCTATGATATGATGTTAGATACAAAACACCAAAAATAGTGCAGTCCACGTTGGCCTCCAATCGAGCAAGCAAGTGGCAACTTTGAGTCGACACCAGACAATGCGCAACACCACGGCACGTGGACTGAAAAGTGACGACTACGGCCAATTACGATTGTATTTAACCTCCTGTGGCAGGGCGACCGGCGGTGTCACGGCGACATCGTTAGGGCGACCGCCGGTCGAGTGTTTCTTGCAAGACTCGCTCCAGGGCGACCGGCGGTCCAGCTGCAGCAGACCTCCGGGGCGACCGCCGGTGCAGCTTCAGAAGAGTTTCGATCCAGCCTCAGTGGAGCGCTTTGGGGCGACCGGCACTCTGCAGGGGCGACTTCTCGAGAGCTTTCGCTCTTTTTCTTGGATCCTCTTTATGCAATATTCAAATTTTGAATTAACCGATTCAAGCATCTCCCCCATTCCCCCCTTCAATCCCCCTCATCCCCCCTCATCCCCCCTCATTCCCTCTCATTCCCACTCCGTTCTTCCTATATCTCATTCACAATTGAAAATGATTCTCATGGTCATGGGCATTTTGCCAAGAGCGGTGACCATGATACATGAAAAATGATTTTATTCTCAGTGGATACTCTTGTGGTGTAATATGGATTTAGATCGATACATGTTTAATCACAACTTACAAAATTATAATTTTCAACATTCTCAAAATTCTCAACATAAAATACTCATCAAATATTGGTTCCAAAAGTACCCTCAGTAATGGGTTGATTAGAATGTCCGCAAATCATTAGTCTTCTTGACTTCAAATATTTACCTTCATATAGTGGTCACTCATTTTTTCTCCAAACATATAATATGTCATGATATATCACCTTTTAATTTGGTAAGCAACTATTTCTCTCAGTGCTTTCTAGGGTATATGCACTAATCCCATTCACTTCATTGTATTTCAAGGCCTTATTATTTGACTTGCCAAAATTTTCAAAATCCTCCCCCCACTCAATTTAACCAATTTCATAATATTATGAGCCCATAAACTCATTGCAAGGATAATCTATCACTTGGATATTATATACGGAGATCTTATAATTTATTAAAGGCTCCACTGATATAAAAAGAAACTAGAAATTGTTCTTGAATGTGATGTTAAAATATGAGGTGCAGTTTTGGTACAAAAATGGTATCTTATCTAGATGCTAGAAATGGACTCCCTTGGATTACATTCTTAGATTGTAGGTATTGAATCGTTAGATTCATTAAAGTGTTTTCATGCATTGAAGAGGCTGATGCTCTATAAATGAATTCACATTTTATCAATTATTATAAATGATTAGGCACAATATGACTTCTTAAAATATACACCATACAAAATAATATATACCATTCATGCCTACAAAGAGGACGAGGAACTCTCACCCCTTCCTTCCTCCCAATCATTATTATCCATTTAGACATCTCTTGTTCATTTCTTAGGAATTGAATGATCATAAAATGGGAATTATGGGACCCACGAACCGAAATTTCTACCCTATGCGTACCTTCCTAATTTTTAAACTAATACATTATAAACTAAAGGGCTCTTTTATTCCTCCCCCATCCAATATTCATCCTCATCTCATGATTCTCATCCTCGTAGGAGCTGCTATGAAACCTCATGCCCTCGCATTCAACATAAAGAGGTGAAATAGGGCGACCACCGATTCAGCTCATGGGCGAACGTCGGTGAATTCCCGATTGCAAATAGGGCGACCCCGGATTCAGCCGATGGGCGAACGTCGGTCGCTGGGGCGATCGGCGGTCCAGCTCATGGGCGAACGTCGGTCGCTAGGGCGATCGGCGGTCCAGCCAACGAGCGAACGTCAGTCACAAGGCGATCGCCGGTATAGCTTATGGGCAAACGTTGGTCGCTCATGGGCGAACGTCGGTCGCTGGGGCGATCGGCGGTACAGATAGGGCGATAGCTGGACCGGCGGGCGACCGGCGGTGCAGATTTTGTAGACCGTTGGTCGCCTTATCACTATGCTTAAGAACGCGATGGGCAGTCCATATTCACACTTTGCGAGTCCCTCCTTTTCGCGCATTGACTAGTATCGACTTCAGAGTTGCTGCTTGCTTGCTCGTAGAGGGACTTTGCGTTTCTACGAATCTTTCTTATGGAGGCACTACCCGTTGTAGCGGGTACATCCATGGTTCGCCATGACCGAGGTCAGATTGCGAAGAAGCACAGAGACATCTTGAAGAATCCAAAGATATTAGCGTTTAGAGGATGGGAGGAAGAGACGGGGCCGTGGTCTTTTGCCATATGTGAGAAATATGTGGAGTGGTGCCACATCAACAAGCTCTTTCCTCTACATTGGCACAATATTCATCGGCACAAGAATGAAGCTAACCTCCGAGAGTGCCATCATTTCGAATTCAAAGCGAGATGCATATATGCTTGGCATATGATATACGGTAACAACCATAATTTTAAATATGAGGTTCCCTACTTTTTGGCACAAATGGCATATGCGGAAATGATTCTTGGAAAGGAGGTGCATTGGTGGACGCATCCACGTTTGCCTATGCAAGAGAAGACCGAACCAATAGAGGTTGGAGAGACATCAAAGACTATTGAAGGAGATGGAATTGGAACTATACCTATGAGTCCTAAGGCCGACGCGGAATTTTACACACCAGGGTCTTCTTCCGAATCCTCGGAGGATGAACACACACACGAATACGAGCTCTGTGAACCAACTAGTCCTCCAATAAATTGGACTGAAGGAATTTCCTTTCAGGTAAATCCACTCCGAAAAGTGGGTGGAAGATTATCCAAAGTCATGGATACTTTGATCATTTTGCACAATTTCAGTATAGGAAAATGCATGGAATTGGAGTTAGTACTGCAGAATAGAAAGGAATTGGAAGCCCTCAAAGAAAGAGCCCTTTCTGCACCATACGATGTACAAGAAGAATGTCGGGAGCTTTTGGAAAAAGCTCTAGACAGCATAGCTGACATGGAGACCATGCTTGTGCTACGAAAAGAGGCTAAGGAGAAGTTTTTCGAGAAGAAAAATTCAAAGAGCCTTTCCATAGAAGACTACGTAGAGTTCTGGACAGCAAAACATACTTACCTGGAAGGGGTCCTAGCTGGGAGGAGGGATCGGTTGACGGATATTGAAGAATCTATTGCTCTAGAGGTAGATAAAGAGATGCTACGCATTCGGGATTTGGCATTAGCGGGTAAGTATGGCAAGACTCCAGAGGAAGTTGACAAATTAAAGAGGCTGGTGAAATGGAGTGAAGACCAAAATGTAAAACTCGCAAAGCAACTACGTGTCGCTGAGGAGAATGCTCAATTCGAGGACGCATGGGCAGAGTGGGCTCATCGTAAAAGTAACGCAAAAGATGACATCAATTTAAACGCAATTGACGTTGATTTGGAACCACAAGGATCACTTTTTTCAAAGGGCAAGGAAAAAGTTGAAGATTCTTAACGTAGAGGCGATGGACTTACACCCCCAACATTCACCAAACGATATTTGATTTACGTTATTGAGGTGTAGGGAAAGTGTACGTAATTTCTTCTATGTACTTTTTCGCATACTCTTTATATATGGAAGTTTGTTTTTACCTTTCATCATGCGTAAGTACGTGTTTGTGCATTGGTACAAGGGGTTGGGCGGGTTATATGGACTATGAAGATGTAAGATACAATAAAAGCTGACAAAGTACAATCGATAGACCACAAGCAAAGGAGCGAACCAAATACATACCATTGATTTAATCGATGCAAAAAGTAGTACAATAGGAAATGAGATACATTGTTGCGCAAAAAGCTACCACTCGATAATACTATAATGGAATATATTCCTATATAGCTAAAACCATACGCTATGCTGGAGTGTATGGATTCACAATATCGTAATTATCATTCACTAGGCTGAGGGTTGGAGCATTCTCCAACAAGAAGTTTACGCTTTGCACGAGTTCGATTGAATGGACCATCTGCATTTAAGATCAGATCTAAGACTCTAGAGTCTTTCAAGTACTGCAAAGTCCTTCTTGTGAGGGGACTATGTACATCCAGTAAATAGTCTAGAGCTTGAGACTGGTATCGTGGCCCCCAAGTAGACTCAGCATATTGACACTCTTCCAAATTTTCCATGGAGGCACGACCTTCACCGTCGGTTACTCTCTTCCCATATTGATTCCATCGATGTCCCATTGGATGTGGCCCCCACTTGAATGTATTAGAGCTCACATCAAAATAGCCTCCAAGGCATTGGAAGAAGAACATCCGATTACCCTCATGCTGTGGACCTTGTCCGACAAGTATTGGTGCAACTCTTAGAATCTCGTTTGGGTCAGTCTCCCAATTCAATTGGGAGCTAGGAGTACTCTTCTCGAGATCATGTTCACCTCTACGCCAACTCCAGATAAGGTCTTTACCCATAATCGAACCTCGTCAGTAGTCTCAGCATTGTGTTCACAAGAAGGCGGCATATAAGTTCTTAGATTGAACATCTCGTAGAACCGCTCGTGAAAAGGCGCTTTGCATATAGCACAACGACTTTGAGTCAAACGGGAGGAAGAGGTTGTTGTACTTGACGCACCGGCTTACGAGGCCGCGAACCATCCGAGTCATCGTCCTCTTCCGATGTAGCACTATGATAGGCAGCCTCTTCCATAGCCTTGGTAATAGACCTCGTCACTGCCATGCCACCATTAGGAGCGTCAGGGAATCTTAGAATGCCTGTCGGAATGTCACTCGTTGAAGGTCGTATTACATGCTTCCCCTCTTTGACAGTTGTCCAATCCACTCGTTTACCAAGAGTAACCTCGGCGTATACTCCACGAGCAAGAAACAATGGAACCTCGTTGCGCTCCACACATGGCATGCCATACAGGACTTGGTAAACCTCAATGCATCGTTCCTTGAAGTTTGGGCATTCGCAAAACTTAAGATTTGCCTTGTTGGTGCGCCGATGAAAATGGTGACGAGACAGAGGGAATTTCTTGTCAATGTGACACCATTCAATGAACGATTCGCAAGTGGCCATCGTCCACATATCTGGTTCATCTTCCCAACCTCTCAAGGCAAGCTTATTTGGATTTTGAAGCACGTGTAATCTTTTCCGGTGTGGAGCGCCCTTCCTCTTCCTCTTCTTGTCGTTCTCTTCCTTCCTAAGTTGCCCGAGAGTAGCCATGGATGAAATAGCCAAAAATGGCAAATACTTATTACCTACCCGGAACGAGCATGCAGCCAATTTAATGGATGTAAGACAACGCGCTAGGCCAGTAAACCCAAATAACAAGTTTAGATACGATGGGGGAATATATACGCCGGGGCGACCACAAATTCAAGGCGGCCGGCGGTCCGGATAGAGGTAGGATGTTGCGTGGCGACCGCCGGTCCAGTGAGGGCGCGACCGCAGGTACAGCTGTCGCGACGCAGGAGGTAGGGCGACAGCGGTAGGTAGGGCAACCGCCGGTGCAGCTGTTCGCGACAGCGGGACGCACGGCGACCGCCGGTGCAGCTGTCCCGACAGCGGGACGTAGGGCGACCGCCGGTGCAGCTGTCGCAACAGCGGGACCTGGGGCGACCGCTGGTGGGCGACTGTAGGGTGACCGCCGGTCTCCAAGGATATTTAAACCCCAACGCGAGGGGTTTGATATTACTTTTTTCCAAACCGCTACTGAACTCACCTCCGCCCTGTGTCCTTGCTCGTCTTAATGATGCGCACTGCCGGGTCGTCTGAGGAGTTTTTGGAGTTTGGTGCACATTGATAGTAGGGGGGAGATTTTTTGCCGGTTTTTTCAAGAAGTTCAGCGATGAGTAAATCCAAAAAGCACCAGGAGGGACAACGAACATGGGATCTGGATGCCCCCGAAACATTTGCACCAGACGTTGGTATGCAACAACCTAGTGGAAGTGGAGGCCATAAGAGGAAGAGGAGACACCCAAAAGAAGTAAAACCCGGATTCCCAACACCAGATTATACTAGGTTTGCGGAAAAAGCATGTTTGGATTGGTATGAGGAAACAGAGGCTCAATTCCTAGAGCACACCTACCTCAAGAATGTTAGCACCGGCAAAGAGAGACTGAAGAAGAAATTGGAGGCAGTAATTTTGAAGGCCATGGAGGAAACGGATGAATACCAAGATGTGGATTATCATTCGCAGTACCAGTTGTGGATGGAAAATAGAGTTGAACAATGCATCTTCAATGTAAAGGAGTTGTGGAAGAAGCTATTTGGACAGAGGCGTCTAACACAAGAGGAGGACCAGTTTAAACGCAAGATGGATTGGTGGCAACACTCAATCCAAAAGCTTAGCAAGAATAAAACCCGAGGGATGTCATGGGAAAAAACCGCTTTGCGCGCCACATTTGAACGAGACACATGGTCGGGGGTGGTGTGGATTCCTCAAGACACTACGATAGAAGCTCTATCAGCCCGCGACATGGAGGGAGGCCATGGACTGGTGCGGAAGGTGAAGATACTTGGAGTAGACCACGTTCCAACTAATATCGAGTTTGCAGCAAAGCTTTCCAAGAATATGAATATTCAGAAGAGGAGGATAGAGACTGCAGCAGAAGCTCTTGTATGTCCTTTGAATCATCCAGGAATTATCAAGTTTTGGGCGTTGCATACAAGGACATTCGAAGCTTACTCATATTGGTGGAATGGAGGATCACTACACGAGATGTTGAAGTTGGATGAGAAGGTCGGAGACAAACATCTTCACTGGTCGAAAGTGAAGGAAGTTCCGAGTCTCACTCAAGAGGAGGCTTTCAGAATTAGCCTTTTCCATCAGCACAGGATGAAGTTAGCTTGGAGTTTAGTGTACATCATGAATCTCGTGCATAAGACAGGAGTACTTCACAACGACCTATCCCCCTCAAACATACTATTGCATTTCCCAACTCACGGAGGAACCAAGATTTGTATTGGAGTGTGTGACTAGGGGATGGCATCTCGTATAGTAGAAAAACAACCTTCACGTGACGGATACCAAACGACGCAGAAAAAAGAAGAAGATATGGCACGTCGATGGTGGGTGGCGCCCGAGATATTCTATACTTATGGACCTCAAAATTTCTGATACAAATTTGAACGTCCAGGAACTTCGACATCCAACCACAGTAGCATTAGATTCGTATGCGGTTGGCAAGCTCATCCAGCTGATTGGTGTGCATAACGAATTCGACGAAGAATTATTACCGAATTCGACGGTGCGAGATTCATTCCTATCAAAAGTGTTTTCATTAACCAGACATGAATTGAAAGAGAGAATGACGTGTGCGGAGGTGGTGAACTGCTTGATGGCGAAACCATATCATATGCTTCCACCGGAGCTTGTATTTAGAGAGGACAGTTATTAGTTTATAATATCAGTATATCTTCTTGCAATTCATAGACTCCTATGGATGACCATCTCACGTCATTGAGTGCTCATTTAGCCATGTAATTCACATTTCATACTTGCAATATATACAATCTACTTTTTGACATATTGTTCCAAATCTAATAGATTTTTGCAACTCTTATAATTATGTTCCCTTTTTACACTAGTCACATATGTATGTCACCACATTTTTTGTTACATGAGTTTCAAACCTCATGGTTGATGTTAGCCTTTTCTTCGGGGGTTCGTGGATTGTTGTAATTTGTTTCATCTTGAATTCTTAATGCTTAATCTACGTTTAAAAACGTGAACGAAAGAATTTTGGATAATGTTGGATAAATAAATTGACTTATTCTACTCGGGGGAAGCCTCCAATGCAAGGCCACCTTAGGCGACCACCGGTCCAGGGGCGAAAATAGGCGACCGCCGGTCAAGCGAGACCGCTCGTCGCCCTGGGCGATCGTCGGTCGCTCATGGGCGATCGTCGGTCGACCCTGGGCGATCGTCGGTCGACCCTGGGCGATCGTCGGTCGCTAAGGCGAAGAGAAGGCGACCGCCGGTCTAGTCACGGCGACCGCCGGTCTAGATGACGCGACCGCCGGTCTAGTTCTACGCGGCGCAGTCGCGAACCGTATTGCTGAGCTGTACACACCACGTGGCAGCCACGTAGGATGCAACCTGGACAGGGTAAATCCAGGGTAAAAAAAAGATTCTGTAGATTCTATTAGACATTCTGAGGCTCAATGTCTGTCTGACATGTCGTGTCTGTCTGACGTCCGTCAGTGTCTAACAAGACAACCCTGCCCGACCCGACCGGGTCGACAAGACGAAACGTCAGGTGTGTACGCTGTGCAAGAAATTGGGACATCCGGAGAAGGATTGTTGGCTCAACCCTGAGAGCGATTTCGCCAAACGACGAGCAGCAGTAACAACGACCGTACCAGTAGCAGTCGCCACACCAACACCGTCGAGACCCGGATCCAGGAGTCGACCCCCTCGGGACACAACTCCAAAGCGCATATTTCCGTGCTCACTCTGCAAGCAGTTGGATCATCCGACCCATTTGTGTCCAATGTTGAAGGACCCACGGGTGGTCAAGTTTTTGAACGAGCAGACGAAGGAAAACAAGCCTAGTACTTTGACAGTGGTGATCGAGGATCTGCCGACAGCTACAGTAGGCGTGGTGACAGTCGCAGCTATCACTTGGAGCCAGTCGACACCCGACTAGTCGACACTCGACCAGTCGACACCCGCCCAGTCCACACTCGACCAGTCGACACTCGACCCTTCGACACTCGACCAGTCGACACCCGACCAGCAGGCACCGGAACCGATCGACTGGACAGTACAGGAGGCCCTGCGTGATAAAATGATGCAGGAAGTCCGCCTGCTCCAACTCGAGTTGGAGTCGACGACCTTCAACAATGACACACAGTCAGCAGAGGACATTACGGCAACAGAATGGGACCCGAATGCGTTACCCCAGCAACCGACCCCACCTCACCAGGAGC
This sequence comes from Bryum argenteum, assembly GCA_037043015.1. Taxonomy (NCBI): domain Eukaryota; kingdom Viridiplantae; phylum Streptophyta; class Bryopsida; order Bryales; family Bryaceae; genus Bryum; species Bryum argenteum. Next base: position 28,004,123 of record CM073321.1, on the reverse strand, counting down.
GGACAAAGCCGACCCGACTAGTCGACCCAACCTCCACGGTGGTAGGGGACATACACCAACAGATTCTGACCAGGTTTCACGACTGCAAGTTACAAGTGTCGCTGAAGGTCTTGTTCCAACTTTCACCGACTCTCACGAGTATGGTGCGAGATAGGCTATCTCAACCCACCTCACCTGACCCGACAGTCCGGGACCAGTCGACCACAGAGGACGTGTTAATTGCAGCGGCCGAGGTGATTGACCGGCACATGCTGGTCATTTCCGTGTCGGTCGGCAAGAACCTAGTCGAGGACGTTCTGATCGGCGGAGGTTCCGGGGTCAACGTCGTCACAGAAGAAGAACGACGCCGCCTGGGCCTACCGAAGCCTTCTATAGCACCCTTCAATCTGAAGATGGCTAACGGTAGACTCACCCGACCTAAGGGTCTCCTCCGGGATGTCAAGATTCACATCCATAGCATCCCGTACATCGTGACCATGGTGGTACTCAACTGCTCAACGGTCCAGTCGGACTAGCGGATGTTACTTGGTCGAGCGTGGCTCCGACACGCCAAAGTCACACACGACTGGGGCAACAATGAGGTACAAATCATGGGCAATGGAACCGTCAGGACAGTTAGGATCAACCGACAGTTGGGATACGAGGCAGTCACACGACATGCCCTTGTTTGCTACAACTTTGTTGAAGGCACTACCGATGAGGAAGAAGCCATACTCCTGGCATCCGACCCGGAGCTGCATCCACTTGGCACGATCGACTGGAACCAGATATCTTCTGTCGACCCGACAGTCGACACACCAGTCGACCCCGCAGTGGACCCGGTTGTTGACACAGCAGTTGACCCGACAGTCAACACCCCGGTCAACACTTCAGTCGCCACGCCGGTTGAGTCGACAGACGATCCGACCTGTCGGTACCCACTCACAGAGTCGACCCGACCTCCGCACCTAGCAATTCCGCACACGCCAGGTTCGATGCCTCTCGACGAGACACCCATCCAGCAGAAGCTCCAGTACATGGACATTGTCCACTGGAACCACAATGAGGAAGATCAACTCGAGTTGGTCAATGTTGGCACCCCGACCGACCCGAAGCTGCTGAAGCTAAATGCCAACCTGAGCCCGGATATCAGGGTTGGTGCAGAGTCGTTGTTCCGGGAATATGTGGACATTTTCGCGTTTTCCTACAAGGACCTGCTTGGCATACAGGTACACATTGCGACCCATCGGATCGACCTCGACCTGACCATATCGCCTAGTCACCAGGCCCGGTATTGCATGAACCCCAACTATGCGCATGCAGTCAAGGACGACCTGGAGCGACTTCTAACTGCCGGGTTCATAGCACCAGTCGACCAGGCCACCTGGCTGTCGCCTATTGTCGTAGTCCCGAAGAAGAACGGCAAGCTACGTATTTGTGTTGACTTTCGTCGACTCAATGCGGCCACTAAGAAGGACCCATATCCGCTACCCTTCACCGATGAGGTACTCGACACAGTCATCGGGTATGAGGCCTACTCATTTCTGGACTGTTTTTCCGGATACCACCAGGTTCGGATCCAGCCAGCCGACCGACCTAAGACAGCATTCATCACAGAGTGGGGTGCTTACGTCTGGGTCGTCATGCCATTTGGGCTGAAAAATGCCCCTCCGACTTATCAACGCATAGTCAACCAGATCTTTAAGGAATACCTGGGCGACTTCATGAAGCTGTTTCTTGACGATTTTAGTGTCTACAACGACATGTCGACCCACCTCTCGAAGCTGCGTCTAGTCTTCGAGAGATGTCGGCAGTACGGGGTGAGCCTAAACCCTGAAAAATGCATTTTCATTGTACCTACCGGTGTCATCCTGGGGTACATTGTCGACAAGGAGGGCAAGTTCTCGGATCCGAAAAAGATCCAGGCACTAGTCGACATGCCGACTTCTAAGAACGTTAAGGCCATCCAGGAGTTTAACGGCCTTGCAGTCTTCAATCGCTGCTTCATCAAGAACTATGCAGCGATCATGGAGACCATCACCCGACTGACCAGGAAGAACAAACCATTCATCTGGTCGGATGCATGCGAGGCAGCCTACCGGACCATCAAGGAGAAGTATACGTCCGCACCTATCCTGATAGGGGTCGACTGGTCCCTGGAGTTCCACAAACACACAGACGCATCCGACATTGCAGTCGGTGCAGTGCTGGCACAGAACCCGACCGGTAAGGTCGACCAGCCGATTGCTTACGCATCCAGATTGCTGAACAAGGCGGAGAAGAACTATACGACAACCGGAAAAGAGGCTCTCGCCATGGTTTATGCCATCAACAAGTACCGAAACTACCTTCTCGGTAACCGGTTTGTGTTCTATGTCGACCACCTGGCTTTGCAGTATCTGATTAACAAACCCCAGGTGTCGGGTCGACTAGCACGATGGTTATTATTGTTCCTCGAATTTGATTTTACTGTGGTTTATAAACCCGGTAAAACTCATGGAGTAGCAGACGCGTTGTCCAGAAACAAAGGGGCGGAACCGGCAGTCGGCATACCCGACCAGACTAGTGTCGCCCATCTGTTCAGCGCAGAACCGGACTGGCTCTCCCCTATAGTCGACTACCTCACGACCGGGACTTTCCCGACTTCCATGTCGAAGGAGGCCCGGAAACGGCTGGCTCACAAAGCCATTCCGTTTCAGGTTGTAGAAGGTCGACTCTATCGACTAGGCAAGGATAACCACCTCAGAAAGGTCCTGATCGATACCGAGCCGACAGCAATCTTGCTGGAACTACACAAGGGTAACGCAGGAGGCCACTTCTCACACGACATCACCGTTCGGGAGATTCTGGACGCAAGTTACTGGTGGCCGACCCTCTACCGGGACACTGTCCTGTACTGTCAGTCGTGTCACGAGTGCCAACTGGCGGGCGGTCTGACCAAGTCGCTATCACCAAAACTGGTGACACAACTTCCAGCCGAGCCGTTCATGAAGTGGGGACTCGACTTCGTAGAACCGGTTGTGAAGACCCGACATACCGGTTGTCGGTACATCCTGGTGGCAACCGACTATGCTACCAAGTGGGTCGAGGCAAGGGCACTAAGGGGGAACACCGCCAAGGAAACGGCTCAGTTCCTGTACGAGGCAGTCCGAACCCGATTTGGTTGCCCCTACAGCTTGTTAGCGATCAAGGTAGCTATTTCATCAATAGCACGATCCACACCTTCACGGAACATTTTCTGCTCCGACATACGACATCCACGACATACTACGCGCAGGGAAACGGACAGGCGGAGTCGACTAACAAGGTGATTGTCCGTATGCTGCAGAAGTTGGTCAATGACAATCGAACCGACTGGGATGTCCAACTTCACACAGTCTTATTTGCATACCGGACTGCGTACAAGGTCGGCACTAGACATTCCCCATTCCAGCTAGTCTATGGACTAACCTCGCTGATGCCGACCGAGTATGTAGTACCGACCTTGAAGTCGACCGGCACTTTCGACTTCAATCCCAGGCGTGTTCTAGCAGCCCGCCTAGCCGACCTGGAGAAGCTTGACGAGACCCGACTTTCCGCTGCCACCCAGCATGGAGAGAAGCAGTGGAATCGGGCCCAATGGGCTCAAACACAAGGACCGACAACCCGATATAATGTAGGTGACTATATCCTGTGGCACCCCAAAGGTGCTAACGTTCATGCCGGCAAGTTACGGAGCAAGTGGTTCGGACCCTACCGAGTACAGTATGTTCTCCCGAACAATACTGTACTTCTAGTCAGCATCCAACACTTCGACCTTGACCCGGTAGTGGTCAATGTCGGTAAGCTCAAACCTTACCGTTTATTGGATGAGCACCTACCGACCAACATACCCGACCCGACCTCCAGCAAGTCGGCTATCAAAAACATGGTTTTAAATAACGAGGACGAACTTCCGCGCACCCGACTGACCACGGTAGCAGTATTGTGAGCGGTCCAAACCGTCTGTGAAACGACCCGACCCAACCCGACCCTATACCGGGCAGGCAGTCCAACTCAGCGGTGCAGAATCGACATGTGCCCAACATCCGACCGCTAGTGAACGGCACGTTGACCAGCCACTGACTCGCAGACACCTAGCAGCTGACAAACAGTCAACGGCCAGTCCAGCATATTTAAAGACTGAACTCGAAGTTGTCACTTCGAGTTCCAACTTTTACTTACCGTGTGGGCAATTATTTAGCCTCATGGCAACGCCCATCTCTTCTCCTCTTTTCTCCTCTTCTCATGAACACTACGCTGCCTTTGCTTTGTGCGTTCTTAGTGTTGGAAGAGGAAAACACCGTACCCACGCAGCGGAGTTTCACACCAAGCCGCCACACATCGGATCACGACAACAGCAGACTACAAGCGCGGGAGGAGCAGGGCGCAGGCGAGCAGGCCGACCTCGACCCTACATAAGTTGACCGGCACCCCAAACTAGGGTTTCAGAACGGCGCAGCAAGATTTTTCGTCCACCCGACCTTGAGCAGCTGCCGCCATCGCCGTCGGAGTTTTTTTTGCATACGCACAGCCAGCGCAAGGGTTTCCGGAGCCGACGTCTTACACCCGACCTGACACTGCTGGAGAACGAGTCGACCGACGACGAAGAGCGACTGCCATCAGGCGAACAAACACCACCCGACAGCCCCAAGACGAATGACCAAGACCTCGATGACACCAGCAAGCGCGACGATGATGATCGCTCACGGGGACCCGACAGCAGTAATGGTCAAGACGGAGGTGACGACCCATCAGGCGACCACCAGCTCGGCCAAGAGCCCAGCCCACAGGACCCGACCGGAGGACAGCATCAGGGCCCGACCGGAGGACAGCAGCACCCGACCGCGCCATCGGAGCAAGCCCCTCCAACGCCACAACCCGACCCGACAGCAGAAAAGCACGAGAACCTCTCCATCACGACGGAGCCGTTTCCTCCAACGCCTCCAGTTCTAGCAGCACTCAACCCGACCGACCCGACACCCGGTCGGATATGGTAGGAGACAGTGGCTATCCCGACGTCCTTGCAGGATGACTTCCCTTCCTTTCACATGTCTCCTAGTCGTGTGATTGTGCTGGCACCACCACCATCCCGAACCGACTCACTCGACTTTCCGACATCCGACTTTCCAGCAGTCGACTTGGTTGACCCGGCTCCATTCGGAGCTTTTGAGCAGCGCGCTCTACGCTCGACCCGACGCCGATCACCTCGACTTGCACCACCGGTCGACCCCTGGTATCTTACCGACCGCCAGCAACGTTCTTCATCTCTAGTCAACCGACCCTTTCGAGATTCAACAGACCGTCTCAACCGAAGTCCATCACCGGCACCACCGTCAACTTTCCTGAAGGCACCACCGTCTTCACCCACAGCAGCGGTCCAGCAGTTTGCAGCCGACCTGACACCAGCGAACAACCCGACCGTCAACATCCGGGAGCCCTCCCAGACGCCTCACCGACGACTTGTTAGGTCTCTGTATGGTCCGACCGCTCTTGATTGCCTTCCGTGTTAAGCTACAAGTTCACAGGAGTGTACTTGTCCTAAAGGGAGGGCAATGTTAACGAAATATTCGTAGTATATTCGCTAGGCTATTGTTGGTCTAGTCTATACCCGGCATGTATAGACCCGGCAGGAATACCCGGTAGGCTTAGCAGATCGGATCTCTAGTTGTTGTTTTTAGAGTCTTAGACTCATTCTGGACACCCGACCGTTCTGGCCGACCTGGCAGACTGGTCGGCTGACCTGTTGTTCTCAGGTGGATCTGACAGTGAGTCAGACCCAGCCGACTATATGTACTACTGCCCACTATGTGAGGAGTGTTGCTAGTTTATACACACTGTTTGCTAGTACCCTCATCTTCCTATCTTGTCTTTCTGTGCTGTTCACTTTGTATGCTTGTGTGTTTAGCAGACTCGACTTTGACTGGTAGGATTTTGACTGTTGTTAGAACTGCGTTATTCTCTACTCTCGTCTATTTGGAAGATCCGACCTTAGTGCCTACAGATACACTAAGTCGTCTCACAGACGGTAGAGCGTACGCCGATCTCTTGCTGTTTAGACTGCTTTTGATGTTCCGATCAGGCTTAGCATGTCCGGTAGCTCGAGATCAGATTAGACTCGTTTAAGGTTGTTTACACCAAAAACCCCCTTAACAAAATCCTCCTGCACTTCAAACTTGGCCTTCACACACTGGAGGATATAGAATTCTACATTTTCCTTGTTCCCTTCCTCAGCAGGAATCATGAAATTATCCCCAAGTTGTGTTAGATCACCGTGTCCACCACCAACCCCTCCATATGACGAATTTGTCGGGTCGTCATGAGCTTCTATTTGTTGTTGAACAACTCCAACATCATATGGCCTCAAACGAACCGCCCGCGACTATCGTACATGAGACTGCTCCTCGCAATTACTCCAATCCTACCCTATACATGGTGCACAAAAGCACAATAAATCTCAAACTAGTCAAAGGGTGAGGTCAGTCTCAGATGCTCCTAATATGGAGTGAAGTTGCCATGAGCCAGTAATTGTTCTGCAACCCCAATCAATAGACTTGTCTACATCACCATTAGCAATATCCCAAAACTCACAAGAAACTGGCACCACTTTGGACCCTTCATATGAACTAAAGGCACGGTGTGATAATTTAGTTTTTAAGACATTAACACAATTTTGGGCATTTGATAGCTCATCCTCAGGGTGCTGATTTGGTGCGTCCTCAACGCCCTCTTGACAACTGCCCCCGCACCATCCCATTCACCTGCCAATGGAGTAAAAAAATAAGCCGAAAATCAGTTAAATGCTTTCTATTGAAGTAGGTACATATAGGTGAAATAGGTACAAAATAGGGTAAACAAGTACACAATTTCTACCAAATGTTGTACTCACTTTGACCAAAGAGTACAAAAACCTGTACCATTTTTCATTCAAGCACCAGATTGTGTACTCATGGTGGGCTAGCGCAATTTTAACATAGCACTTATACTTTTCCGGCCATACTATGTACCCGCATTGTACATTATAGTACAAAGCACTACCATTTTCACTCTAGATGGTCAACTGAGCACTCATACCCTACATTTTTGTACAAATTGTACCACTCTTACTTCGACTCGTTGAAAGTACACCACAAACTACATTACACATCAAGAACCTACCTTTCTAACTTTAAGTTGCAAACTTTGTACCAAATCAAGGCCACGCTAATTTTACATTGGCACCTACTTTACTTTGAAAAGCAGACTTTGTACTCAGATTGTGCCACATCAATACTAAACACTTAATTCTTTATAGTGGGAATATTTATGTTATCAAATTGATGACAATTGAGCTTGAGTTGAGCCCAATGTAGTGTGTGGGTACATTAAGCTCGACTCGAGCTAAACCCACATTTCTCAAAATCAGTGAATAATACCATTATAATGAATTACGTGTTACTATGACTTATATCACCTTTACCCCAACACCAAGATAAAATTCCCATGCAATAAAACAAATTCTAAACGATAATATGAAAATATGCAAATGGTACAACTTCATTTGATTTAGAAACTCACCTTTACCGTGCCCGCTGCCAAAGAAGTTCCAGCGCATGGAGCATCTGGTTAGCCCATGATAAAGCGCCACAAAATACATGGCTTTAGCCCCTTTAAATTGGGCAGCACAACCATCGGAATAAACCCAATGTTCTGTAGGTTTAACACCTGAGGCAAGTATCCAACCCCAAAACAACATGAGACAATGTTGAACAAATAAGCTATCATGGTTTTTGTCATCAGATATGTAGTAATGTGTGTGTTTCACAATTTCACCTTCCTCACCATCTACCACAGGGGATATTCTATAAAAGATTATATGAACTAGTATAATAATACTAGTGCTAAACCAATGCATGGACTGGACCTCATTTTGGATTGCAAAGGAGTAGTTCTCAGCGTGAGATCAACACATCAACCGAAAGGTTCTCCATCATCTTTCTTCACTCTCCATCCTGCCAATTAACCACAAAGTTATGGGTTACAAAACCACGTACCTTCAATCTTCAATAGGTCACAAATTCACCCGACGCGGTCTCTTTAAAGACCTCTTGAATCCTTTTTTTTTGTTGCCCAGATTCCTCATCAACCCCAAAACTTACTTTAGAAAAACATTTCCATTTTATCTTCTAGTGGTAGGAATGGGACAACTCATGAGGACAGAACTCGGATGTGCTCTCTCCATAGGCCTGGGAGCAACCCATGAAACACTCCAAATGATGCCACTTACTCAGTGCCCCTATTGGGCACACACATGCCACCCACATGCTAGATGGATTGTGCTAGACATGTGAATGAGCTTTACAATCATCGGAATCAATACCACGTACATCACATGCACACATACATTGTATAGAAGTATGCATACTAGACTTTGAGTCCCTCATTGCAAACAAGGCTTGTTTCATCATATCCATTTCCACATGATAGATACAACAACAAGTATTCTGGTCTTTTAAGGTTTTAACATAAAATGGTTTTATATACTTAAAAGCCCTTTGCTTGATTCTGCACTGAGGGTGGGCATCTTTGAACCCTTGGAAAAGTTCAGTCTGCTCGAAACAAACAAAATAGAGTTATAACAGAGTTAGTACCTCCAAGTGGGCGTAAAACAAATACATATTCCACAACTGTTGTCACATCCCTTTCCAAAGGATGCCCGGACACCGTGGTGAGCCAAGAGGACCCCGGGAGTGACGCCCCAGGCTTGGCAAGAGACAAGGTGAGGTGACCAAGGAGAGTCCCGAGCAAACAGTACGCAATAGCGTCGTGCTCGGGACGAACTTGGTAGTGTGCCTTACATGGATAGAAACCTTGTTCAAGCACGCACCCATGAGTCTAAAGAACGCGCGACTTGGATTTGTAAGTCATGAGATATGGCTCTCCAAAGTTGGAGCGCGTTCCGGGACACTCCGGGACTCGGGAGTGTTGCCTTTCGGGACTCAATGTGTCGACCTTTGTGGAGGGCGGCATGTTGCATATCGCTGGAAAGCTAATAACAAGGGCTTTCTAGAATGCTAAGGCTCATGATGAATATTCTAGGAGATATGGCTCCTCAAAGTGGTCGGGACTTCGGGACTCGGGAATGTTGCCTCCCGGGACACCGAATGTTCAGAGGGGCATATCTCCCTTGGGACAACTCCAATTAGGGCAAGTAGGTAGTGCATAGATTTCTAGTCAAAGAGTAGATGTCAAAAATGGGCTTGCATGTCCCATCTAGATACCTGAGCTAGGAGCTAGCCCAAGGAGAAGTTACGGCCCGTTTTTGAGACTAAGGCAAAAACGGGTGGTCCTCCAAAAAGAAAGTGTGTCACGGAAGGCCCCTCAACACAAGAGGGGGGGGGGCCTACCGAAGACTCCAGAGAGTGCTATGAGGAGGGATGGTCTCCCTCCTCACTTGCACATAGTGCCATGAGGAGCCGGGGTGGCTCCAAGGGGTGAGGCTTGGGATGGGGCCTCACTCCCGCACCTTGTGGAAAATGGAGAGTGCTTTGGAGCATCTCTAAACATGGGGTTGGGAAGTGTGCCTCTCCAAGTTACTCCCCGTGATAAGTAGTGCGGGTTCTCGGGAGTGACCGGGAATGGCTCAAAAGAGTGAGGCATGGAAAAAAAGCCTCACTCCTACACCTTGGGCATTGTGAGATGCTCTTGAGCATCCCGCAACATTCCAGGGTTGGAAAGGGTCCCGCCCCAAACTAATTTCTGGGAAACCTAGTGCCGGATTCTGGGAAGGTTTCCGGCAAAGTCCCGAATGGAGTGAGAAACAAGAGTGGAAGTGGACTAGTAGGAAGTTGGACAATGGATAAGGGCGGTTTGCTCCGGGAGTGAGTAGTGTCACCCTTGGGAGCTTAGACATTTGTGGAAGGCCGCCCCGTGCCACCAAGTCGCATGCCCATGTGTTGGTGGGAGTTCCGGGTTGGCATGCCCATGTGTTGGTGGGAGTTCCGGGTAATGAGTATCCGGTAATGAGTTATGGAGTCAAGGTGGGTTGGACACCTTGACTTAGAATGGTGCTAACATTGTGTGTGTGTGGGCACATGCAAGTGTTAGCAAAGTCATGGTCGGTTGCTACCAACTAAGTGAGTCGGGATTCTGCTACCATGAAAGGCTCACTAGTAAGAATAAAAAGAGTTGGAGTAATTAGGGTCGCGACTACTGTACGTCATGGGTAATAGTAAGGTATACATATTTTAAAAAGAGAAGCCCACTCTACTGCCACGACTACAATAAACGCCTACCTGTGATACTAAATTACGTATCGAAAGAGCACAGTTTACTTTTCAGAATTGGAAATGCTCATAAAAATAGAAGATTTAGTACAAATTACACTATCTATGAAACCCTAAACCAGAAACTCTTACTTGAGTGTGTGTGAGGTAGTGCGTTGCATAAACAACGCATTCGTTTACACGAATACATTTTCTTGTGACGTCCTTCTTGTTTGGTGAGACTCTGGTATGTTGAGTCTACCAGAGCATCACCTTCTCCTTCACGTAAGGATACACACCTACTCTCTTTGCTCTCTCCAACAATTAAAACTGATCTGTCGAGTCCAAGCCAATCCTCCTACGAACCGCAGCATAAATATTCCTCGGATGAACTCCGAGCAGCGTCCCTAGAGCCCTTGATCCATCGCACCCTTTGCTTACGGCAGCATCAAGCAAGGCCCCCTTCCTAGCTAAGAATACCCTTGAGTTGGCATTCTTCACTAACAGGGGCTTAGTCCGATAACTCTCCAAAAACACAAACGTTGACTCTGCCTCTTGAAGGTTGTTGTAGTACTTGGGAAATAGAGGCCACACGCTGTTGTGGTTGAGGAGCTTCTCCATTACTGCAAGCTTACAATCTAGCGTGTGGCACCTTCTCAACTCGTCGTTGATTGCACGGGCAAGCTTGTTTGACATTCAAGATGTTGTTCTCTCTAGTATCCTAGTCGCTTCTAAAGCAACATCAATTTCTTCTACAACGTCAACTTCTTCTACCAGCCTCGCACGCCTCTTCCTCTGGCAGATACGGGCTTGCTCGTTTCAAGCAAGCCGCTTTTCTTCCGCTACAACTGCCGCTTCGGCTGCCGCTACTGC